>OY294045.1:52117867-52510440 GCA_958510825.1 Brachypterus glaber | reverse complement strand
ACGACACAATCTCTACCTTTATAAACGAATCGGTAGGGGAAATATTAATATTGGGAGACTTCAATGCACACAGTGCCTCATGGGGCTCAACCTTGCGCAATCCTAATGGGAACATTCTCCTGGACCTAGTAAACGACTTTAACCTAAGAATACTGAATGATGGAAGTGTCACGAGAGTGACACTTCCACCAACCATTAGTGTCCCTGATGTCATTATTTCCACACACAATATCTGTATAAAAACTCGGTTTAAGGTAATATCTGATCCAGGTCTCAGTGACCATTACCCGATCCTCCTTGAGGTGCTTGACCCAAATGCAAACGCAATATCGGACCCGACCATCAATCCTTTAAATAAAAACTTTCACAATATGTCACTTAAAAAGACCGACTGGACACTATTTCGAATTTTTCTCGATGTTGAACTCTTGGAATGCAACCCCACATATTCTTCCTTTATTAACGCACTAACCTTTGCTGTTGAGAGATCTACACCCATTAAAAAAATTGTCAACAATCCAAGGCAGCCAGCTTGCTGGTGGTCTGACAGGTGTGATATGGCAATTGAGAAACGTAAAACAGCTTTTAAAAAATTAAAGGAATACTCCTCAGATCAAAATTATATTGAAGCAAAAGCTATAGCAGCACAAACCAAAAGAACTCTCAATCAGGAAAAGAAAAATAGCCTCCAAAACTATTGCTCTTCCATAGATTCTTCCACGAATATAAGAGAGGTATGGAAGAAAGTGAAAGCTTTCACCATAGGTAGATCACCTCCGACACCTGCCATACCACTAGTGCCGATTGCGGAGCTTCTATTAGACAGTCTATGTCCTATGTCCTGTGAAAGGGACATAGGCCATATTTCTTTTACCCAAGCAAGTCCCCCCCCTTTTACTGACGACGAACTCAATTATGCTTTGGACAACAGACGGGACACAGCGACAGGGTTGGATGGCATCACCTACACCATGCTAAAAAACCTAACAGCTAAAGGGAAAAACACCCTTTTACAGATTTTTAACAAGATGCTTAAAGGTGAACATGAAATACCAAAGGAACTTTTAGAACATTTAATAATACCCATACCCAAACCCAACAAGGACCCCACTACGATTAAAGGTTACCGACCAATATCCTTGTCCTCTTGTGTGCTCAAAACGCTGGAAATCATGATCAAGAACCGGGTGGAATATCAGCTTGAGCAGACTGGGATGATGTACGGCCTTCAGTTTGGATCCAGAAAGGGAAAGGGGGTTCACGACGCCCTTGCCTATATCACCACAAAAGTATACAATGAATTGGCCAACGGCAACTATACGATTTTAGTGACATTAGATATAGAGGCTGCCTACGACAATGTTGATTTAGAAACCATGTTGCAGTATTTGGCCGAATACCATATTCCTAAGGATATTGCAACACTCATCTATAAGTTAAACGCTGGGCGTAAATTATATGTTCAAAACCGTGGTCCAGGTGATGTGGTAGGCCCTAAAAAGTCATGGAAAGGGCTGGCTCAGGGGTCGGCTATGAGTTCCCTACTATTTATTATATACTCCATCTCCGTTCAGCACACCATAATTATGGGATGTAAAGTGGTGGAATTCATAGACGATTTCGGCGTGTTAATCTCTGGAAAGGATTTAAGGACAATGGTTATGGCAATAAACTTCACCCTTTCAAGGATCCACGATTGGATGGCTGTCCATGGTTTGAGCCTCTCAGAAAATAAATGTTCTGCAGTCCTATTCAGAAAAACTAGGAGAATGCCCCATATAGGTGAAATTAAAATAAATAATCATGTTATATCCCCAAAACAATCTGTCAAGTACCTAGGTGCAATATTAGATAGTAAACTTAATTGGTCACAACATATTAATGAAAGCCGTAATAAAGCTAATCGAGCTATTAAACTTATAAAGTCCCTATGCAACCGTAAATGGGGATCAGACCCGCAGACACTATTACTATTATATAAAGCCCTAGTCCGTCCTCATTTAGAATATGCTTGTCTGTTTTTCTTTAGAGTCCCAATTTTAAAAAAGAAACAACTGAAAACAGTGCAAAACAACGCATTAAGAGCATACTTTGGCTTTATGAGTAGCACACCTATAGAAGTCATCCTGGCTGAGGCGGGAGAACAGCCCCTGAGTTGCAGACGCAATATTCTAGCTGCAAAGTTTGTCGGCAAAAGCTTCGCGGTTAAGAACAATGCGACCAACATAAATTTAATTAACCTTTATGCATCATTTAACCAAGATAATAAACCTTACTGGCGTGGCAAGGCAACGCCCCCCTTACTTAAAGCTATGGAACATTATCTCGAATACCAGAACTCACTCTATAAATCCGAAACTCTACCATTATTTGAATCAACCCTTAATAACATAATATCAACTAAAAAATTTTTCCTTAGCCCACTTGAAAAACAAAACCATAACAAACTACTTTTTATGGAATATGCTGACAGAGTTTGGAATGGATATAACCATATCTACACTGATGCCTCCAAAGACTCTGAAGGTAGGGTGGGTGTGGGTATTTATATACCTCACCGGAAAACTGAGATTTCTATCAGGCTTAAACAAAAAGTTACAATCACTACTGCGGAGACTTATGCAATATTACATGCTTTAAGGGAGATTTCTGACAGTCAGGGACAGGAGATGGTATTCTTTGTGGATTCAAAACCGGCCTTGTATAGAGTATGCAACTCCTGCAGGTCATTTCGAACCGACAAAATAATGGTGGAAGTTAAAGAAAAGTTGGCGGAAATAAAAAATAAGGGTAACAAAATTAAGTTTTGCTGGGTACCCAGCCACACTGGGATCTCGGGTAACGAGCGTGCGGATGCACTTGCTGCAGCAGGAGTTAATGCACCAATACAAATTAATACAAAGTTTTCTTTTACGGAATATGAAGCGGAATGTAGGCGGAAAGAAATGAATGAATGGAATATAAAGTGGTTACAACAAGTAGGAACATCAAACACATTTTATTGGACCCACACCAAGGATCTGAAAAAGCAACTATGGTACAAAGGTTTGAAGTTAAGTCGTCGGCACGTAACTACAATCTGCCGCCTGAGAAGTGGACACTGCCTTACCAAGGCGCATCTCCATCGAGTGAAGATTGCAGATTCCCCACTATGTCCATGTGGCCTCGGACAGGACTTGGAACACATCTTTTTGGAGTGTAATCAACTCAGCGTACAACGTGCAGCCTTTTTTGCAGAAATTTCAACTGAACTTCCACAACCCTTCAATCTTCAATGTATCTTAGCTAATCCTGATAGTCATATTGCAAATGCTATCCTGAAATTTTTTTAAAAAATAGGTATGGACATATAGTTAGTTGGCTTCTTAGATAGTTTCCTTGCTTCGTATAGATTCTCATATGCTTACTACCTTCTATGCTTGATTCCATTTTCTTGCACCTGCTTTCTAATTAGTTCTAGATATCGACTTACCTTATAGTAGTATAGTTACCAATTTTCAAATTACGCTCTCACTACCTTTTTAGCCAATGAAATTAAGTAACCCAAGTATGTGGCGGAAATGTTGAAAAAACGACGCCAAAAATTATAACAAGAAGAAGAAGAAGAAGAAGGAACCGTCAATATACATATACCGGGTGTTTCAGTAGGTGGTTACCCCTCTTAACTTTTTTACTTTTTTAGGTAGGATTTTAAAATTTGCAGAAGCTTTATTATGTATAATTTAAGATTTTTTTACATAGTATATTTTTACATATTTCGATTTAAAAATCAATTATAAGAACAAGCATGTGACACTTGTCAATTTTTGACAGGTCATGTAATTTTTTATTTAAATTTTTTATTTTAAATCTAGAGTGCCTTAAATTAGCTTATTCGCCTAATTGTTGGTCTAGTATCCTCAGAAAAATACCATTTTGATTTTTTCCCAAAACTCTTATAAATATGGTGGGTTCGAAAATCATATTTTGGTACATAAGTCATTTTTTTTTTTTCAAATGGAAAGAGCTCCCTAGGGTGAATCATTGTGTTAAAATGAAAGAGAATTTTCTTGAGAACATTTTGATACCACACATGAATAGTTCGTTTGGAAGAACATTAAAACACAAAATATTTAAAATGACTAAAAAATGACATGACCTGTCAAAATTTGACAAGTGATACAAGATTGTTCCTTGGGTTTTCGGGTAGGTCTAGAAGGCTTCTCAGCCCTACCCGAAAACCCAGATAAAAAAAAAATTCGGCCCACCCAAGTGAGCCACCTTCCTGAAACACCCGGTAGAGTACAGTACCATGTCCTTCCGTCCAGTAGCCACGAAGTTAACCTCTTGCACGTTATTTATTAGATAAGTAAAAAAGGCATAAAGTTAGCACTACTCATTGAGGTAGAGACCTCTACCTCAATGGCACTACCCTAGTAAAAATGACGGGTCTGCCCAGGACCTGGGCCCCAGGTATAAATAGTACACAAACCGGACTTGAGGGTGAATTTTATCTGGTTTATGCAGCATTTATACCCGCGCATACCTGTATTTTCAATAGGGTAAAGTTAAGGCCTATCCAGAAGCTTGCATAAGAGCATAAAACATAAGAATGCGATGCCGTGATTGGCTTACAAGATACATGGGGGCACATCAAGCCAATCACGGCATCGCATTGCTATGTACTATGTTGTTATGCGAGCCTGTGGATATGCCCTTACTAATGTTTTTATTATTGTAATTTTTTTATGATTAAAATGTTTTTTATGGACCACCAAGGTGATTCAAACCATATATAATATAGGTTTATATATGATTCAAACCATATCATCCAGTCAATCATATCGTTCCGTCCCCACTACGGTGCACGGTGCACCGTGGAGATAATAACCGCAAGGTTAACCGTTGTTAACGTGGTTACCCACGAAAAATTGGCTGAATAGGTAAGATTGTTTTAGTGTTTTTTATTATTCGAGTTGAGACTCTGGTAAGTTGGCAACTCTTGTTAAAGAGTTGTCAAAAAGAATATTCTGGCGGTATTTGTTGTTTGTGATTTTTTGCTTTTGTAACAAAAGTTTTGTTATGGAAGACTTGCCCTATTTGGCTGAATATGCCAAAACTGGCAGATCCAGCTGCAGGGGATGCCGAACACCCATTGCCCAAGGCGAAGTACGGTTAGCGGTTATGGTCCAGGTAAATAGTTTTTTCTGCGTTTTTTTGTTAATGATCTTTTTTTCTGAAATGATCTCATATATTTCACATACAAAACTTGATTTTTCAAAAATTTATTCATTTTCCGGCTTTATTTGTTCAATACTACGCATTTTCTTTACAGTCTGCGATGTTTGATGGCAGACAACCAAACTGGTATCACTTTACATGCTTCTTCAACAAACAGCGAGTAAAGACAGTCGATGACATCGAGAAGTATGAAACTTTACGTTCCAGTGATCAAGATAGAATCAAAGCCGAAGTTGGTAAGGATTTATTTTTATTCAAGGTCAAAAAACCTTTATCGTCGACATCTATACTTAGGGTGAATATCCTGATATCTCTTAAACCAGAAGTAGAAATATAAAAAAAGAATAAAGAAAATATTCATTATTACTGCGGCAATAAGAGAGACCTTAAAAATTTGATAAACAGTTGCAGTGGCATACCATGGGTCCTAGAAGATGGGGCAAAAAACATAGTTGTACATTTTTTGTTGCTGTTAATACAAAAATACTTTTTTTAATCATTCTTAATACAAACAAAAGTAGAGATTGTTTAAGCTTTAAAACAAAAAAAGAATCAGTCAAATCCATTAAGTATTTTTCGAAATATTTGAATTTAAAAAATGGCAATTTTTTAGGTGTCCGGAATTTAATGTCCGGGAGTGTAATAAAAAGTTGTATTTACTTTCTAAATATGTTGATATTTTAAAATCAGATTACCAAGTTAAGAAGACTATAGTCCAAGGTATACCTTGGAATTTACAAATTTCAAGTTAACTTCCAATAATTTCAAATGTAAAAATAAAATAAAAACTTATTTTCAGATTTTTAAAACAAAATTACCTGTGGGACTGTAAATTAGGATTATTGTAATCACAATCACAGCTGATCCCTTGTGTTAAATCAAAATATATATTTTAAATAATTTAAATAAATTTTATTTCATAATATATTTTAAATATTTAACCCCTTCTACTCTAGCTGGGTTTTCAAGGTATATGGACTTGTTTCAGATGAAAATTTTTATGAAAAATCCCATATAATAAAATAATTTGCGTTTCAAATTCAGTTTTTTTTTAATTGGGTCCTTGAAAATTATACAAAAATACGCCTGTGGAGCCAAACTTAATTAAAAATTAGACGTTGCTCACATATGGTTAAACTTTATAAAACATTAAAATATTATGAAGCTGAACTTTGCAACGTTTTTTTGCATTGAAAATTCAAATAGTATATTCCATAACACGTTTTTAGCGCACTAGTACTAACAATTGCCCTGGTTCCACTTAAAATAAATGCAGGCCTCTGTTCAAAAAAATATTTCTCTAAGATCTTGCATGAGCCCAATCAGCCTTTAGAAAAACAAAAATTCAGGGGCGTTCCGAGGTTTTTGTCGTCGTGGGGGGTGTAAAAGTTGTATTTTGTGACTACCAAAAAAATTTTTTCACCTCAAAAAAAAGCTAAAGCCAAAGTTGTCCCTGAACAGAAATTTTGATGACTTGAAAAAAAGATTTGCCAAGTACCAAAAAAAATTTTTTCACCTCCAAAAAAAGCTTTACCCCTGGCAGAAAAAAAAGGTCATCACATCTGAAAATTTTGCTGACTCGCTAACCAAAAAAAAAAAAACTAATCACAATTTGATGACCAAAACGTTGACTCCTCTCAAATTTGCCGACTCATCTGCTAAAATTGCCAGCTGGGTCATTTCGTGGTGGGGCGCGGACCCCAACACCCCCCTCGGAACGCCCCTGGCCTCATTTACAATGCAACGCGGACCCTGACGTAGCATTATTCCCATTCGAGAACTTTAAATAAAGAACCTATGGTCCAGATTTGAAGTGTTAAAGCAATTACGACTTATCGTGGACTCAAGTTTCCTGGAGAAAAAATCAAGTAAATCATCTTTTTTGGACATAAAACGTCGATAATGTAATGTAATGTAAAAGTGTTGTTCCTCAAAGAGCGACAAATTTCCGAAAAAAAATGTCTAAATTGCGGTGACATAATTGTTTAACAGCCCCCAAATGTGTCAGAGGGAGTAAAGTTTTTCTTTATTTTTATTTTTTAAAAAAAAAAATTAAAAGAACTTTGAAAAAACATTTTTATATGTATTTTTTCATTAGCAGCAATATTTTTTTACAGATTCGAACTCCGCGTAAAAAATAAACTAAAAAGTCCGTAAAATTAATTTGATTCTATTTTAATTTTCAGGTAAAGTTATGGATGTCATTATCCCTGACAAAAAAGGTAAAAAAAGAAAAGGAGAAGCAGCCGCAAAGAAGTCCGCATTGAAGGATTTTACCTTAGAGTATGCAAAATCGGGCAGAGCCATGTGCAGAGGGTGTGAAATCAAAATTTTGAAAGATGAGGTACAGTAACGCTTAAATATTATGTAATTATATAAAGTGGAAAATTCGGTTATAGTTTAGTCTGGTTTAGCCGAGCGGTGAACTTAGTTTAGTCATCCAATCTTCTACCATATAGTTAAAGTATTTTATTTTTTATTTTATTTATTTAATTTAATTTGTACATAACTAATCCATTCAGAGTACTCATAATTCTATTCTTAACATTACATGTACATTTTATAGTGCGCTATTAGCCGGTGGCTTGTGTGCGCACTCCAACATTACTAAATTTAAATACATTACAATTCATGTTTACATTTAAACATATAACATTACAATAAATTAAACTTTTACATTATTATAAATATTTTAATATTCAGAGAACTTCCTGGTACTTTTGTTATTGTTAAGAACTTATCTTGTAATGTCTAAAACCAAAATAAAATTTGACATATAGAACTATACATTTTTATAATCCACTGTTCTAATTCTTTTTTTGTACAAGGTTTATTTTTGTATTCAGGGGGGAGTATGTTAATAATTTTAGGTGTAACATAGTATAGATGTCTCTGTGTTGAGGCAAAGTGTGTTATTGGGATAATTAAATTTCTATTTACTACGGATCTCGTTTATAGCCTAGCGGAGAATATACTTAACCACTGGTTACCACTTTATTAGAAAGTTCTAATGACACGGGCTTTGGAAACAGATTAAAACAATAGCTTCTTAACAAGTATAATATAGTAAATAAATGTAATTAAATTCTTCAAGAACATGAAAGATCAATTTTTACTTCTAAGTTCTACTTCTATGCAAAGCTCCCAAAATCTATTTTTCATTATATAGTAGTTTGCCATTAAATACTACTAAATTAAATCATCGTATGTTTGAGAATCCAACTATTCACAATAATTCTCAAAGCCAAATTTATTGTGCACATTTTTCTCAGTGTAAATAGTAAAACCGGTACGTGTAAGTCCTTTAAATATTTTTACACAATATTTAAATATTTTTACACAATATTTTTCAACGTTAATTTTTCTTCATCAACATTTCTATCAGTGTTCATACTAACAATATTTATAAGCATCCAAAATTGTTTAATTATTTTTAAGTCTGATATTACAAGTGCCAAAATCATTCAAACTTAAAGACGGAAAATATTAAAATTATTTTCCAAATATTTTTATTTCAAGAATAATAATTATTCTCCAAATTATTCCTAACAGGAACTACAAACATTTTTACTGGCACTTTTTAGTTGACACGGAGACACTCTGAACAAAACTGAATAATCTCTGTATTTTTTTATCTCTTTTTGTAGGATTTTTAAAACAATAAATTAAGTAGAAATTAAATTTATTTGACAATGCACTTATCGCGGTATTTTTCTAAAGAAATCAACTATATTTAATTAGCCCGACAAAGCGTTCGTATCTCATAAATTCGCCACATAATTACTATTAATGACATCTGAAACGATCATTTTAACAATAAATAATATTTGTTTATACAATTAAATCTATGAGTAAACTTTTGAGTTATACCAAAAAGGATCCGAATCTAAATACAGGGTGATTCAGAAATAAGTTACAAAATTTTATTTTTTTTATCGTTCAGTAGTGATTTGACAGCTTTTGATGAGGTTTGCTATTTCCATTGAACGCAGCCAATGACTTAGTAATCAAAAAATATAATTGATCATTCTTTAAACCAAAATAATTTTATTGTAAACAGATTAGAATCTCGAAAAAGGACTTTGATACCGATGTTGGCAAGAAATATGGCGGCCAAGACATGTGGCACCATCTATCATGTTTCGCCAAGCTCCGCTCAGAACTGGGCTACTACGAATGCGGCGACCAGTTGCCCGGATTCAGGGGCCTCAAAAAAGACGATCAAGCCGAAGTTTTAAAACAGTTGCCCCCCATTAAGCAGGAAGAAATTCCGGAAGTGAAGAAGGTGAAGAAGGAGGAGGAAGACGAGACAGAAAAGACTTTAAAGGAGCAGAATACGATTATGTATAAGTTTAGAGACAAGTTGTCAAAACTGCAGAAACGGGACTTGAAATATATTTACGAGTATAACCATTATACCGTTCCTGAAGGATTAGATGAGGTAAGATAAAGGTAATGTTATAAACTTGAAGCGCACGTTGCTGCGCTGAACACGTGGCTTAAAGGCAGAGACTATTCGCGTTCTAAAACCCTTTTTCTATGACTAGTTTATAATTTAGGCAATTACATTACATACCATATCAAGTGTTAGAATGAGTACATGTGGTGCCATCTGTTGTCTACAAAAGAAAACTAGTAAAATTAGAAAAAATATGTATATTTTACCATGAAATATTGAATGTAATGCAATTTAAAGTTTTGCGTTAAAATTACATAACGTTTATTAGTTTTTCTTAATATTGACCAGTTTTGAATCAATTTAGTTCAAAAAAATAAAACAGCTCCATCTACTGTTGATTATTTAAACCATGATATCTGTCACAACAATCTGACATAACATTCAGTTTTTGCATTATAATTTGTAAATAGGTGGTAAAAGAACCTGGCACACAAATAGGGGGGTTCTTGGGCCATAGTCAAACTGCCCCAAATTCGGGGGTAAAAATTAAATTAGCAAAATTACAGCCAAATCAAATGACCAGTTTCGAGGAAAAATTCTTTTAAAAATATAATTTTTTGACGTATATTAAGGTTATTTTTTTATTTTCATATATATTAACTTAATTAGTCGTTTTAATTTTATTATACTTTATTAATGAAAGAACAGGCATTAGAAGTATTATATAAAACGCTTTATTATCATTAACTTACATGTGGTACTAATAAATATTATAACTTTTGTGAATCTTCCAATATGCTGAATTTTTCTATGTGCTTGCTAATTATATGGAAAAATATGCATATTTTCTGTTATATTTTTACTTATGTTGAAACATGGTTTGGTATATGGAAAAATATTTTATAATTATATATTTTAGATTTTCTTGATATAATCTTTCAAAATTAAATCTGATGAATTACGTTGTTGCTAGGCAATCTCAATAATATATTTTACCTATAAAAATATCTTGACAGATTTGTCAACCATCAGATGTAACTTTGAAAAATTATGTATATCAAGAAAATCTAAAATATATAATTATAAAATATTTGTACATATACCAAACCATGTTACAACATAATCAAGTAAAAATATAACAGAAAATATGAAGATTTTTGCATATAATTAGCAAGCATGTAGAAAAATTCAGCATATTGGAAGATTCACAAAAGTTATATATTTATTAGTACCAAATGTAAGTAAATGATAATAAAGCCTTTTATATAATATTTTTAATGCCTGTTCTTTAATTAATAGAGTAGGAAAAATAGTGTACATAACTCGTTTGAAAGTGTATTCCCACTCGCGTGACAAATTTCACTTTCCACACTAGTTATGTAATATACTATTGCAAGCGAATTGCATTTTTTCGCGAACTATAATAAATAGGGTAGTTTGGTCTCGTGTCAACAGTCATTGTAGATGGGCCTTTACTATCGCATTTTATATGTTTTAGATGCTCAATGTCCTAGCCGATTTCATGACTTTCGGAGTTCCGGTCACTTGCAAAGTATGCAATGGCGGCAACTATGTGTACTCCCGTAACGGGTACATTTGTATTGGAGACTTGACGGAGTGGACAAAATGTAATAACATAATAAAAGAACCCGAAAGAAAGAAATTAAAAATCCCTAAGGATTTAAAAGAAGAGCATTCCGTATTAAAGAAATACAAATATGTACCAAGAGTGAGAGTAATAAAAAATTTCAACCCCACTAATTCTACCAATGGAGTCAAGAAAGAGGAGGAAGGAGAGCACAAGTAAGTTCTGTATATTACGCATCGAGTTCGCGAACCTAGTTTTTAGTGAAACTGGTAAGCTTAATTTAAAAAAAAGTCCAAACCAGTGGCGTAGCTAGCCATTAGTGCTAGTCAAAATTTCTTGGTGGAGCCTTTTTTGGAAAATAAAAACACTCGCATAAGCAAAATATATTTGACAAAAACAACAATACATACATATTAAAAAAATTTACAACTTTGATTGTTTTAGTTTTAAAACATTTTTTAAATTTCATAAAAACGCAGGAAAGCTCTATCGGGCGATTTTTTTTACAAGTTTCACGCTTAAGTTTTACAAATTCGAATAAAATTTAAAAGAAAAAGTAAAAAGCCTTGTGCCCCAGGGGATTTTTTTACAATTCCACAGCATCCAAATGGTCTGTTTTAATTTTAAAACAATGTTACAATTTAAAACCAGCTAAACAGTTGCAAGCACCTTGCCAAAACGTCGGCAGTAACTAATTTAAAACGTTATGAAATAGGAAGTTGTGTGAATAGGCAACCATTAATACACCTGCGTGTTGAAAAAATTATTAAAGTTTGAAAGTCTGTATCTTCAAAACGTTATATTCTAGCAAAAACTGTATACCTATAACATTTTTTGTAGGGCTTAAAAAGAGCTTTCATTTAAATTTATTTTTTTGAAATCGGTTTATAAATGAGTTAAGCTAAAAAAAAACATTTTACTGCGTTAAACGCTAATATCCCGAAAACAGTGTATTTTAGGAAAAAATAGTTTATAACATTTTTTGAGCATTTAAAAAAATCTTTCACCTAAGTAATAATAATTAACTTAATTATAACCAAAAAACGCTAAAAATAGGCGTTTTACCCCATTCTTACCCCCAATCGTTTACCACCAAAATCTAATCAGCTCTTCGAAATATGATAAGAAACAATATTCAAAAAACCGCTTGTCGATAACTTTTTTAGAAATGAAGTTAGCGAGTTTATACCCAGACAGACAGACGGACGCATTTTTTTATCGATTTTCACTCAGGAAAGTCTAAAACGTAGAGAAATGTAAAACAAACATGGTCAAAGATTTTAAATTTTCGGCGAAGATTTCAATACATCGGCACTCTTAGTAGTACTAAGTGCCGATTTAATTTCATAAAAATGTGAGAATGTTCTATCGCCGCAGGCGAAAATTTTTATAATATTTACGCTTTGAGTTTTACAAAACTCGAATAAAAAAAACGTACAATTTTTTACAAATTTAGTAATCTATTTTAATTCTAAAAGAGTCTTACAGTTAAATTTTTATAAAAATGCACAAACACTAAAGCGCCACACGCGAAAATTTATTATTATTCAAGCTTTGTTCTAATTCAGAACCTTCCGCTTACATATTTTGGGGCCCCTGTAGCTCGGGGGCCCTGTATCATTAATACACCTGCTACAGCGGTAGCTACGCCCCTGAATTTAACCTTAAGATCTCTGTAAATCTCACCAAGGTAATTTTAAAGGCACACATTTGATTAGGACCATATTGTGTTCTTAGGCCAAAAATTGAAAGAGCCAAACCGCCCCTATACGAAATGCAGTTCGTAATTTTGGGCCAGAACAAAGACAAAGAAGGACTGAAAAAGAAAATTGTAAAGCTGGGCGGCAAAGTCGTCACCAAAATCTCCGACTCGGTCATGGCGGTGATAGCCACCCCCCAAGAGGTCGAGAAGATGGGCGCGAGGATGATGGAAGTCGAGTCTCAGCAGATCCACGTCGTAACCGAGGATTTTTTGGACGAGGCCAAGGATTACGTGGACAAGATTCCGGACCTGGTTATTAAGAAGAGTATTTGTGATTGGGGCTCTGACGTATGTATTTTTTTTGACTTTTTACGCTAAATATAGACCTTTTTTATCTCAATTCCTTTTAAGTAAAACTATTTAAGCACATTTGACATCGACCACCTCCGATTTGGCTGATTTTTTTGTGGTCATGTTACCCACCTAGAGAGTAGTTCAAAGCCAAAATATTTTTGACTTGAATTTAGGTATTTTCGATTACTTAGATGTTTTTGTAATAATTGGCTGAAAATTGGTTTCCTAGTGTAAAATTGACCAAGGAACAGGAATATGGCCACAGATTTGACCTACGACAGAAATTTCCAAAAATATTGGCAAAAACACTCAAAATTGACCAAAAAAGTCCCAAATCTGGTAATGGAAATGGTAAAAAAATCTTATTTTTGACTATATGAGCCATCTTGTAGAGTAAGAACCAACGAATCCAATGGGCACAATCCCAGATTTTTAGGACGAACCGTTTAGAATCTGCGCGGCTTTAAAGTTCTTTGTTTTCTTTCAAAAATCTCAATTTTTGACGTCGTGTGACAATGTCATTTTTCCACCACGCGCGTAAAATGGATTTTTTTATTATCAGACTCACTTTTAGCAACCTCAAAAACCCTAATATACCAATTTGTACAAACATTATTTTTTTCTGAATCCACCCCCTGAGGGGCGGGGGGTAATTTTTGTAAAAATTGGTATATTAGGGTTTTTGAGGTTGCTAAAACTGAATCTGATAACAAAAAATTCATTTTACGCGCGGGGTGGAAAAAGAACATTGTCCCATGAGGTCAAAAATTTCTGAAAACAAAAACCTCAAACTTTAAAGCCGCGCTGTTTCTAAACGGTTCGTCCTTAAAACCTGGCCTTGTGCTCATTGGATTCGTTGGTTCTTTCTCTACAAGATAACCTCCTCGGATAGTAAAAAAAAAAGATTTTTTGAACATTTCCCCAAGATTTGGGACTTTTTTGGTTTGTGTTTTTGGCCAATATTTTTGGAGATATTTGTCGTAGGTCAAATCTGTGCCATATTCTTGCTTGGTTAATTTTACACTAGGAACCCGATTTTCAGCCACTTGTACAAAAAATCTCTGCGTAATCGAAAATACGCAAATGTATCGGTCTTCCGCAAAGAAGTTATTTCAGACCAATGTTTATGAAGGTGTCATCTTTTTGTTTGTTTGTTTACATAAACGTACGCGATACTGCTTCTGGTGTAAACATAAGTATCACTAGTTTTGACCTTCTGGTGACCAGAGCGATGTTGCGTAATTTTCACTGCATTATGATAAATCTTTATACCTACATTAAAATTTTAAAAAACTACTATACTACGACACTATAATTATGTTTGATAATGTAATATAAATAAATTTATTAAAATTAAACTACTAGTTCATATAAAACTCAAATAAAACTAATATTTCTTAAAATTTACAATAAAATATCTAAAGCAGGTGTTGCAACTGTATTGCTTGACAAAGTTTACGACAGACTGTGAGTTTAGACATTCTTTCTCTCTCTTTACGCGTACTAAGTGTAAACAATAGTCACTCCTCACCAGCCCCTCACCGTAGTTGGTTCACGCTTCAAACAAAGCATATGGTAGATTTCATCATGTTCATTTTTGAGGTAAAAGTTCTTTGGTCTTCGGGGACCGATATCGCAGTCAACGTGTAAATATAGTAAAGTGACATAAAACTTCACCCAACTTTACACTTTTTGTGTGAAGTAATGTCACTTTATTTAGGGTCCATAACTAAAAGCCAGTCGCAAAAGAATTCCATATACTATAGTCCGTCCAATTATGCAAGATAGTAAATTAAAATACCCGCGATTTTAAGCTACATCATTGGTTCAAAACTCGTACCTTTTAACATATAAAATATTATGACATTTTTTGTCTATGACAATGATTGATGGTCGTTAAAGCTAATAAAAGAAGAAAAAGTTACATAAAAAAATTATTATACTTGATGTTATTTTGTATGGTATTGAAAAAACACTTTTTTGGTTTATCCTTTATACACTCACACTAAATTAGCATATTCTACATATTGTACATACGTAAATAATATTGAACACAAGGAAAACGTCAAATTTTTAGGTTACAATTACAACTTAAGGCCTATCCAGAGGCTCACATAACAACCATTACAAGACACATAACACATCAAGCCAATCCTGGCATCGCATTCTTATGTACTATCAGAGATAAACCTGTTGTCTGGTACTATGCTTGTTATGCGAGTCTTTGGATAGGCCCTTTCCAGGAAGACAGTACCGACATCTATTAAATTTTTGATACACTACTATTTATGCATAATTATGCTATATATGCGCTCTGCGGTGTAAAATGGGCCGCGTCCCTTACTATCTTGCATAACTGGACGGAGTATATTTTATGTACGTTCTACAGCCCAAAGCTTCAAAAAACCGCAAAAATTAAAAATGATTACTCATTTTTACACAAGCGCCTAAATGCAGCTCTCCGTGCCGGATTTTGTTTTGTTTTTTGTTTTACGTTAACGTTGGTTTGGCGTCTGTTTGGTGTTTTTTTTTTGTAAAAAAATGTTTTTTATTTAAAATAATATATTGAAAAACGGTCAGCGCTTGCGCGTGCACATGCGCAGTTTCTCAAAACGCGGCATAAAGAGCTGCACATAAGCGCTCCTCACATTTACTTGACAATGTAGAAAAGTACTCTCAAAATGAAAAAACAAAAGCATTCTGGTTTCATAATATCTTCAAAAGGCACTAGTTTTGTATTGTGAACATTAATAAACCAATTTTATGCTTAATACCAAGTTGAACATAGATAAAAATATTTTTGTCAACATTTTTTTCAGCGATAATTCGCTTATTGTTACAGCCAACTAAACGGCTGCCAGCCGAACCATCAACATCGTACAAATCGGCAAAGTCGCGCAGCATCTACACCAGCAAAGTTCCCAGCAAGCTGAAGCTGAAACTGAAGGGGGGCATTGCCGTCGATCCGGACTCCGGTCTCGACGAAATGGCCCACGTGTACGTCGACAAAAACGACAAATACACAGTGGTTTTGGGTCTCACCGACGTGCAGAAAAAGAAGAACAGTTACTACAAATTGCAGCTGTTGGAGAAAGATGGCGGAAACAAGTACTGGTTGTTTAGAGCTTGGGGAAGGATCGGAACTACTATTGGAGGTATTGCTTTCCCATTTTATATATTTTCAAAATTTCGGAAAGCCTGTGTCTAATAGTATATACGAATGCGCAAAAGTATTTTGACAAATATATATATAAATGTACCATGCGCAGTAGGTTTTGGTGGAACATATTTATGCGCAGAAATGTTTAATAATACATACCAATGCGCAAAAGTGTTCTGGGAAACATGTACGAATACACTGTCCAGTAAAAAAACTTTCCTGTGCCGCTTACCGTTGTAATTAATAATAATAATAATAATAATAGCATGTGCAGTAGTGTTTGGTCGAACATATTCATGTGCAAAATTGTTTAATATTACATACGAATTCGCAAAAGTATTCTGGCAAACATATACAAATATACCATGCGCAGTAGTTTTCGGTGGAAAGTATTTATGCGCAGAACGGTTTAATAGTACATACGAAAAGCTCAGTAAAAAAACTTTCCTATTTTTCACCTCCGCGCGTAAAATGGATATTTTTACTATTAGTGACAATAAAAAATAAATTTCACGCACGCAGGTGAAAAACGGGAAAGCTTTTTTAGTGGGCAGTGTATTTTTTTTTATTTAAAGATTTTGGTCACTCGATCAGTTGTCTAGTTGGTAGTTTGTGTATTTTGATGGTTGGTCGGTTTGGGCTTTTTTCATATGAAAACTTCCAGAAACCCAAACAGCTAACCACCAAAACACTAGATCTATCATCTATCATTGTACGTAGTGTACTTGGATTGTTCTTTTTTTCGTGTTGGCTTTAAGTAATAATGTACATCATTTATCTCTGTCCATCCGTTAAAAAAAATGTTAATTTTTTTAACTGTTTTTTTTACATTTTTTATATTTTTATTGCCATCTTTTTGTATGTTTTTGCTCTTCAGCAACAGGCAACATCATTGGAATCAAAAGACTTCGCATGCGTGCACTAAAACCAATTGGGTTCGGATTAAATCGCTAAATTTTTTTAAATTATTAATTAATTTGTGAAATAAAAAGCCCTATAGACAGGCGCATCTCGGCTTCTTGGGGCCCGGTCGGCCAAACGAATAAAGGGCCCGTAAAACGGTCCAAAAAAACAATAAAAACAGGAAAATCGAGGACCCAGAATACCCAAAACAGATCAGGGAAATCGGGGAATTCGATAAACTGTAAAAAAAAAGCAGGGGAAATTAAAAAAAAAACTCTGGTAAATGATTACTAAAGCAAGTATTCATTTCGTCGTATCAGAACAACTATGTTTCAACTGACGTGAAATTGCAGTAATTGTCATTATATTTAGTATGATAAATTTAAAATGCTTTATCTTGAAGAGTTTTCCCCTTTTTATAGATATGGATAGCATTATTTTCGTTATTTGTACAAAATTTTAAATTTGTAAGTTAAAGAATTTTAAATTTATCATACAAAATATACTACCAGTTACTGCAATCTCACAATGTCAGTTGAAACCTTGTTGTTCTAATACCAAGATTTATAAAGTTTAATCCATCTAATCATTTTACAGAAAAAAAGTAAAAATACAATTAAAAATCATAACTGGTTTTATTTTTTTTTGTGTGTACTAACATCAGAAAAAATTCTAAATTTTAATCAGGGAATCTTAATTGGCAAAACTTGTGGTCACCCTAAATAAATGACCATGGTTTAGTTTAGTTTATTTCTAAAGTCTTTGGTAGTGCGCCGATATAGAGGATTTCAAATAAACCTATACTAGATGGTTTCCATTAATTTTGGATATGTAAAAAAATCAACAATAAATAACACTGACTGAGAATATGTTAAAACATTTCGACTGTTTTCAGGAAAGTTTGTTGTTTGGAAATAATAATGACGGGGGTGAAAGTCCCTGGAGTAATTATTTCCTTGACAACAAACTTGAATCATTCTCGATTTAGAGACTAAAGAATTTTTAACAGTGAAAGATTACAGCCACACAAAAAGAAAAGAAGGTCCGGAATTTTTTAAGAGACCATTATATTCCTATGTATTTTGAAGCATTAGTTTTGGAGGTAACATAAAAAAAACTTATTTTAAGTATGAAAATAAGATTTGTTGAGGTTATCTCCAAAACTAATCAGATAAGGTGCTTTTTGACCTTAAATTAGGATTCAGCACCTCAAAATCCAAACCAAAAGTCCTTTAAAAAAATCCGGAACTTTTTTTTGTGTGTGGCTGTGTAATTTTGCATCAGTTAAAACATCCAAAATTTAAAGCCTTTGAAAGAAGGCCAAAATACAAATAGTTCCATCTCCTTTACCAGACAATTTAAAAGTGACCCCAGCTGGCCTTATTAATGTTGACCGATTTGGATAAAACTTTTTGAGTATATCCCCCCTCATAAGCCTCAAAAACACCAAAATAAAGCAATGATTAAGAAAACGTTAGGTTGTTTATTTACATATGTATATATATACAGCAATGCTAAACTGTTCGTACGATTATTCACACAAATTATCGTGATAATGTGCATTTTAGATAACAAATTGGAATCGTTTCACACGTTAAATGAAGCCAAAAAACAGTTCGAATCATTGTACAATGAGAAAACAGGAAACTACTGGGAAACCCGAGAGCATTTTGTAAAAGTTCCCGGCCTAATGTATCCCATCGACGTGGAATATGCTGACGACGAGACCTCCGAAAAACTGGACATCGTCAACAGCGAGTCCAATCTGGCCAAACCCGTACAGGACTTGATTCGGATGATATTCGACGTAATTAAATTTTGCGGTTAACCCACGGTATCCTCAACCAAATTTAAAAACTAAAAGAGTGATATACCGGGTGTCCCACCAGGTTCTTGACAAGCTTTATCTCTGTTATTTGAAAAGATTTTTTTTTTGCAAATAATATTATAGAGGAAAGTCGCCTAATTTCGGATACCATTTACAATGTATTCAATATTTAATACTCGGTATTACTTTTTGATATTTTTTTTATATAACCAGATACAACTTATTATAGCGAACCATGATTTATTATAAAAGCAATTTTATTACAGTTTATTTTTTCCAAAAGACACGGTTAAAAAAAATCAGCGCATTTTTGTGCATTTGAAAAAGGGCTCCTAATTTCGGACATATCCGAAAAAAATTTTTCAAGAGTAGATCTGGATCCCATTGCTTATGTTTCTTGTTATTTCTTCACATTTAAGACGTAATTTAATCATTAAGCGATTTTCTACGAAATACTATAGGAACTATAATTTTAGATTCCCAATTTCGAATATCTTAGTATCTTAGGTAATTTTCGTTTTTTCAAAATTGTTTATCTTAGTTTGTTGTATCATTATAAAAAAAATAATTAATGGTTGGTTATCCTGAATAATAATTACCTTGCGAATATCCGAAATTGGGAATCAAATGCACAAAAATGGTCTATCCAAAGTTAGGCAACTTTCTGCTTTTTAGATTAGAAATTTGTAGAATGTTTACGTTTTCAAATTGCTTAATTATGAATAGTGGATCAACTTAACTAACATCATAACTTACCCAAGACAGAATCACGAACTTTTATAACGATTATTTATAAAATAAACAAGCATAATAATGCAACTGAGCACAAAACTGCCATTTGCAATATAAACGATTTGTGCTGCCATTTAAAGGGGAGAAGCTCTACCGTTATCATATTACAGGACGGATTTAGTTTGACTTTTGGCTTCACATAAAAGTAGGTTTCTGTTTACCTTTGCAGACAGTATCTTAAATACACAACTATCCGAAATTTGGAAACCATCCAAAATTAGGCGCATTTCCTCTATGGCTCGTCCTGAAGAATTCTCCTTTCAACATCGTCACTAAGCTTGAAACATGAAAGTGGTGCCGACCTACTATTTATGCGTTACTTAGGGAACGTTCAAGTATTACGTAACGCAAATTGTACCAAAATTCATACACTTCATACCCCGGTTTCCGCCTTATTAAAGAGATTTTATATTTTGGCTACCCCCCCTAACACACCCCCTATTTGGGGGGTAGCCAAAACATGAAATCTCTAGCTCTTATTAAAGGCTTTAGAGATTTTATATTTTAACTACCCCCCCTAAGATACCCCCTATTTGGGGGGTAGCCAAAACATGAAATCTCTACAGACTACAGACATCCCTCTACCCTCTATTTTATGTGAACCACCCAAAAAGAAGTGTCAACACTAAAATAAAAAACCTAATTATCCCTTGTAATTTATTTTTTCCCTCCTCCACAATCCTTACTTAAATCATGAAAGCAAGGCTGCCCACCTATTGTTCGTGTGTTACTTATCAGCTAATCCCCCTATCCTCTATTTTATTTAAACCACCCGGAAAAATGTGCCAACACAAAACTTTATTACTCAATTCCTTGCATAAATTTAGAGTTGTTCTGGGACATATCTATGCACGGGTACTTTATACTGTATAATAATTTTTGGTGCTTTGAATCCATTCCATTACTCTTGATTATATAGTCGTATTAATGGTGGAGGTCGCTTGCAAAAAAACTTTCCACTACGATACTTTAAGAACGCTTTGACACAGAGACTTAAATTTTGGACTTTTTTACATGGCAAAAAACTTTTGGTCAAGAGTTTAAGTCTCTATATCAAAACGTTCTTGAAATATCGTATTGTAAAGTTGTTTTTCAACCTGCACCATTAATACCAACTGATCAAGTGATGTCACGTTTTTTATATCGGCACTACTAAGAGTGCCGATGTATTTAAATCTTCGCCGAAAAGTCAAAATCTGACCATGTTTTTACATTTCTCGACGTATAAGATTTTCCTGAGTCGAAATCAGTAAAAAAAAATTTCGTCCGTCTGTAAACTCGATAACTCCATTTCTAAATAAGATATTGACAAGCGGTTTTTTGCATATTGTTTCTTACCGTATTTCGAAGAGCTAATTAGATCTTAGGGGTAAGAATAGGGTTAAACTCCTATTTTTAGCGTTTTTTGGTTACAATTAAGGCAATTACTCGGGCAATTATTATTGTATTTTATTAGCTTAGCACTTATATGAAAGAAAATTTTAAATTGGTCAAAAAATGTTACAAACTATTTTTTCCTAAACTGAATTATTTTTGAGATATTGGCGTTTAAAGCAGTAAAATGTTTTTTAGCATAAGTCTCTTATTTATAAACCGATTTCAAAAAATTATATTTCAAGTAACAGCTATTTTTAAGGGGACTTTTCGTTTCATAATTGAAAAGAAATAAACTTTTTAATTTTTTTTTGTGAAAAGAATATCGTATTTATTAAACTGATTTCTTTTGGACAAAGTCCCCTTAAGCCATACAAAAAATGTTATATACATTAATAATTATTAATTATAATTAATGATTGCCTATTCACACAACTTTCTATTTCATAACGTTTCAAATTAGTGCAGAGTGCCGATGTTTTGACAAGGTGCTTGCAACTGTTCAGCTGGTTTCTACACTAAATTTGGTTGGGGTCCTTATTACACAACCTCGTTCCTCGCCATACCTATTATTATAATAATACCCAATTTTAGGTAAATACCATGAAGAAACTGATGATGGAGTTTGAGCTTGACACAGAAAAGATGCCGTTGGGTAAATTGAGTAAGGCTCAGATTCAAAAGGCTTACAGCGTCCTGACCGAACTGCAAACGCTGATCGATGAAGAGAACAAAGTTCCTGCAAAATTCATAGATGCTTCTAATAGATTCTACACGTTTATTCCTCATTCGTTCGGTGTTGATAATCCACCGATTTTGGATGATAAGGAAACCATCAAGGTAAATATAAACCAGTTATTAAATATCTGTCTTGAAAGAGCTCAGGGCCGTAGCAAAGAAGATTTTTACAACTTTAGCCTAAAAATACAACTTTTTTCCTCGAGAAAAAAGCTAAAGACTATAAAACAAAAAGGTCATCACCTCCACAAAAGCTTTGTCCGTGAATCCGTGAAAAAAAACCCCTCCCCAAAAAAGCTTTGTCCATGACAGTTTTACTAGGGGTAAAGTCCAAGTCCAAACCAAAAGTTTGATGACTAAAAAAAGCTTTGCCCGTGACAGTTTTTACCCCAAACCAAAAGTCCCCACTTTTTCGTGAAATATACAACTTTTGTATTTCGAATCCCTGCAATATAAGACTTTTCTGAATCCCTGCAATAAGCAACGGCCCTGGATGAGCTAGGAGACTTTCTCATAAAAATGTTTGCACCAACCCCTAAAATAGCTTCTACAGCAATACTCTTGTAACACTGAGGACTAGAAAAGTACAGTTGGTATTACTGCCATTATGACAGTGTCATAATATGACACCTAGGAGCCATAAAAGCCCAGAGAAGCTTCGTAGCTCAAAAAAAAAATGTGTTTATTTATGTAGAAACAGGATGATTTTGGACGCGTGCCGCCTCAAAATTATAGGCCATAAATACGATTAAAATTAAGTTTTTATCGAGGTTTTTATATACACGGTGTCCCACGGTAGACAAATCAGTCAAATTGTTGCGTTATTATCAAAGCTATTAAAATATATATATAAAAAGTCAATATAGACCTAGTTACCTTCAATTTACGCCAGAAAAAAGTGTTGTACTTTTTTCTGTTTTTAGGCTAGAGCAATAAACAGAATTTTTTTTTAGCATAATAACATTTTTTAACGCCAAAATTTAAAAAAAAATAATATCATTTCTTTATCATATGATAGTTTTTTTACTAAAAACAATAGTTTTCTATTTAAATTTTTAATTTTAGAAAACTGTAAAAAATGGTAAGTGAATTATGGAATGACCCCGCTAATGTAAAAGAGAGGATGCTATGAAAATAAATGTTTGCAAATATGACGTTCACGATAAAAATAAATGTCAAATCTAATGTTATAAATTAGATTTTTACTTAGACTTAGTAAGGACCTTGTGGACTAGGGTATTTTATACTACAGAGTGTATTACTTAATTACTAATAAATTTTAATTTTTTGCGCTCAATCAAATTTTTTAATTGGTATGATTGGATTAATCTTAGATTAATCTTAGCAGTTTTTTTTACAAAGTCAAGTCTATATCATAATGAAAGTATTGGTAAAGCAAGTTATTATAAAACCTATTGGACAACTTATAATAAAACATGTTTTATAATTATGAGATTTTAAAAAACATAATTAATTAGCTTGTAAAGAACCCCCTTCCCTCGCAGTTGCATGAAGTTGCAGCTGGTTCATATTAGCAGGGCCGGATTCAGGGGGGGTGCAGGGGGTACAGATTACCCGGGGCCCGGGCTCGAAGGGGGCCCGGCGACAGAAGTTTTTAATAAACAGTTTATTTATTTATACTTCCCCAGATCGATAAGGCGTCAAAATGAGCAAATAAGTAGATCTCGTTCCAAATGGGCAATAGAAAAAATTTCGCCGCGGCAGCGCTTAAGCCTTTTTGGATTTTTGTAAAAAATAATAGTGCACTGTTACTAGTGTTTTAAAATTTGTAAAAAAATTCTTTGACGCATATTTTCAGGAGTGGTGGGAGCTTGTCGGTAAACCCTGTCCTTTACAAATCCCCACAAAAAAAAATCACACGGGGTTAAATCGGGTGATCTTGCTGGCCAGGCAATTTGACCACCACGACCTATCCATGTATTATAAGTCTCATCCAAAAAAGTCCTCACCTCATGAAAAAAATGAGCAGGAGCCCCATCCTGCATGAAAATTATGTCATTTCGCAAATTTAGTGGTACGTCTTCTAAAAGTTCCGGTAATTCATCACGCAAAAAAATTAGGTACATATTCCCATTTAGATTCCCATTAAAAAAGTAAGGTCCAATAACCGAATCCCCCAGTACCCCTCCCCAAACATTTAAAGACCAAATCCGCTGGTTGTCAACATGCCTAACCCAATGCGGATTTTCAACAGACCAATAATGCATGTTATGCCTGTTGACAACTCCATTGCTTTTAAATGTAGATTCGTCACTAAACAAAATTTTGGTAGAAAAGTCCTCGTCATCCCCTGTTAATTCCAAAAGTTCATCACAAAATCGAACCCTATTTTCAAAATCCCTCCCATGTAACTCTTGATTAAGACATAATTTATACGGATGTAATTTAGAATTTTTAATAACCCTACTAACTGATGTGCGTGATAAATGATGTTCCCTTGCGATTATCCTTGTAGACGTGTGGGGATCATTGATAACTGCTTCTTGAATTATAGTTATAGTTTCAGGATCTTTGGTTTCTGGACTTTCGCAAACTTTTTTTATGTCCCTCACTCCTCCAGTATCCAAAAATAAATTAACAATTCTCCGTACGCTAAAGTAACTAATACTATCATCGGGGAACTTTTCTACTATTCTTCTCGTTGTTTCTCTTAAATTTCGAGCACATTCTCCATAAGTTAAAATAATTTCTTTCTTTACTTCTAAAGTTATCATTTTGGCATTCAAAACTTGGTTTTATAAAAATCTTGCTTTGTTAATTTTTTGATTATAATGTAAAATCAAATTTGACATTTATTGTATCATATACGTCTTATTTAAAAAAAATAATTTCAATGCATCCTACTCTTTTGCCATAGCGGGGTCATTCCATTATGCAATTGCCCTTTTTTAAGGTTTTATAAAATTAAGAATTTAAATCGAAAATTTTTGTTTTTAGTGAAAAAAACTATCATATGATAAAGAAAAATTGTTATTTATTTTTAATTTTGACATTTGGAAGTATTGTTATGCTTTTAAAAGTGCATGTGTGGAGCTCAAAACCAAAAAAGAGTCGAAAACTTTTGTTTTGGGTCAATTGAAGATAATTAGGTCCATATTGACTGGTAAAAGTTTCATGTTCATATCTTTGTTAATAACGCCACAGTTTGACTGATTTGTCTACCGTGGGACACCGTGTATATATATTTTTTTTTCAAACTTTCTCATATCATTCTGTAGCATGTATCGTGCATGGTTTATCAAAATGTACGTTAAAGAAACTGCACACATCCACTGAAGGCTAGGTTCCTCAGCAGACTATGTAGGCAACAGTTAAATTATATTGAAAGTAGAATTTGACTAATCTTATAGTATTTTTTCCTCTGATTTCAAATCTGTAAAAATTATCTAGAGCTTTTGTCGTTTTCAAAATTGCAGAAAATCGTATTTTTAAAGTTAAAGCGAGGGGTAAACCACTGCAGCGCGCTGAGGAAGTTAGGTTTATAAATTAAAGAAAATCTTGGAGGTAATCTCTCGAGGAAATCTCATCTTTATCAAACTTTGGACCTTTATTAGGTAATTTTTAAGATTTATCGAGGTAATCTTAAAGAAACTCCAGGTAATCTTAACGGAAATTTCGAAGAAATCTTAAGGAATTACCTCCTAGAAGGAATTCAGGTGTACAATTTTTTTCAGCGGTTTACCCCAAAAGTTGTCATAAAGTGAAATTTTTTGACTTCTCATGCAGGGGAGCCAGTCTTTTGTTCGCGAAATATAACTTTGCGACCGAAACGTCGAAAATTTTAATTTCGCAAATACAAAACTTCGTACTGAGATTAATTCGTGAATCGTTATATCGCATAAATAATTAGTTCGCGGACCATAACTTTGCAAAATGCTGATTTTCGAAGGATAATTAGAAAAAAAAGTATCTTTATCCAATACATACAGATAATAAGACAATTACCAGCTTTATTTTAAATAGATAAACTCAATAATAACGCCCGCGTGATTTTTACTTTATTGAGTGGATAATTATTTATTTTACCCACTCAACTGTCACTTGTCAAATTATTTTCTTGTAAATGACATTAAAATTTTTAATAAAAATATGAATTCCTAAGCTATTTATTGGATAAAACCTTGTATGGCACTCATGGGCAATATCTTACTTTACCATTGCATCCGAAAAAAAAACAAGATTGAAAATTTAGTTGCGTAAATTTAATAATTACAATACAAACAAAGCCGTTGTCATGTTGACAATAGTAGTCAAAATTACTTATAATTATAAAGTAATTAGAAATGCGGTAAGAAATGTTAAGAAATCTCAAACTATTAGTATATTGGAAGCAGGATGTAAGAAAGTTATTGTGGCTAGTGATCTCTATAGAGACCTTTAATTGTGGCAAGGTTATTTAGTGTTACGGAGAGTTGTGTTAAGATCATAGAAAACAGAATAATGGTTAAGATTGAAGAAAAAATAGATGGGGGAGGAAAGGGCATGCAGACTCGGAAAGAAAGAAGATATCAAATGAAATACAGGATGAAAATTTACTTAATTATTTGAGAGAATACCATTTACAAGAAGCGGTGCATGCTATAAACAATACATATTTTCCTGGGTCAAAAACCATCGCCCGTCGCCGCATCGATAGTTTCAAGATTAAAAAAGCGAAAAAAAACCTCCGGAAAAACCTTTTTTTAAACGAAAATCATAATTTTCATAAATTATATTATTATTATTATTATTATAAAAAAAGAGTTGAGGTTAAAAACCTATTTAACTCAAGTTAAAAAAAAAATTATGTAGCATACAAAGTATTAAATAAGTCTGTCCAACCGGTTTTTAAAAGTGTTTATAGTTGGCGCAAGCACAACATCATGTGGCGAAGAGTTCCAAGTCGTAAATACTCTGCTACTTAAAAATTTTCTTCTGTGGGCAGTCCTGTATATTTCATATTTTAGCTTTAGGCTGTGTCCTCTAAGGCGTCCATCGTTGTTTAATGAAAAAAGTGATCGCAGATCAATGGAAAATGTATTATGTAGTATTCTATATGTCATTATAATGGAATCTCTTTCCAACCTGTCCATAACACTGGGTAGACCAAATAAAATGAGGCGGTTTTCGTACGATGGTCGAGTTCTTCCGTATGGTAATCTCGTAGCACTTCGTTGAACATTTTCTAATAAATTAATATCACGCACCAAGTTAGGGTACCATACTGAGAATCCGAATTCCATTATAGGGCGTATATAAGTTTTATACAAGCAGGCTGCCGTTTGAACAGAGGGTCTACAAAACGCCTTTTTAAATAGAAATATAGTTTTTCTAGATTTACTACACACTAAGTTTATGTGTTCAGACCATGTTAAGTCGCTTGTTACTATAACTCCAAGATCAGTATGTTTTTCCACTTTTGTTAGGTTACCATTATCTAAAACATAGTCCATCCGAGGATTGTTTTTACCCAGGTGCAGCACAACGCATTTACCGATATTTAAAGGAATAAGCCATGTTTCACTCCACCTTAGAATGGTATTGATATCTTGTTGAAGTAGGTGATGCTCTAGAAATGGATTCCCAAAAAGTTTTGAGTCATCAGCAAAAAAAGAACTAATGCAGTGGAGAAGACGAGGCAAATCGGCAGTAAATATTATAAACAATAGGGGGCCTAATACCGACCCCTGGGGCACGCCACTGTCTACAGAGTAAAATCTAGAAAAGCAGTTGCCAACTTTAACTCGGAAAGAGCGGTTTGTTAAAAACTGAGCGATCCAGGCAAGCAAAAGACCTCTAATTCCGAAATGTTCTAATTTGTGTAACATACGTTTATGCGGGACTTTGTCAAAGGCCTTATGAAAGTCCAAATATATGACGTCGATCGGAAGACCTTTGTCAAGAGAAAGAGTCCAGTCGTTTAGACATTTTAGGAGATTTGGGGTTACTGATCGACCTGGAAGGAAACCATGCTGCTCATCGGGAATAATTTTATTATCGAGCAAAAAGGAAACCATTGTGTCGGCAATAACTTTTTCCATGATTTTAACTTCGGTGCATGTCAGGCTGATAGGGCGATAGTTTTCCTTAAGAAATTTGTTGCCTTTTTTATGGATTGTTATAACATCTGCGGTTTTCCAGTTTTCAGGCAGAGTACCATTTACAAAAGAGAATTGCATTATAAGTGATAAAGGGAGACATAGGGAGGATGCCCAATTTTTTAGGATTTTTGGTGGAAGACCACCTGGACCGGAAGATGAAGATATTTTTATGGTGGAAAGTTTTTGAAAAACAACTTTTTCAGTAAAAGTAATATTCTCTAAGGAGTTGTGAACACGGGGCAACGAGATGTTGGGAAGGGGTGTGAGGGGTTCATTGGAGTAGCTAGATATGTTTGGTTAGTAGAGTTCAAATTTTTATTTTTTCATAAGATTTACTAAATATTCTGTTTTAATTTTTGATTTGATTAAATATTCTAAATGTGTTTTCAGTTTATTATTTATTATTATAATTATTATTATTTTTTTAATATTCAACATTATACGCATGCATTTTCTGTAACAAACTTTGAAAAAACTGATAATTAATTGTCAAATTAATCTAACCTATTTCTTAAAATCCTAAACTATAAAATAAAATATTTAAATCTTGCGTTTTTTGTGGGTCCAACTGTACCATAAATAACTATTGTTTTGTGTTGCTTTAAGAATATTTTTATAAATTCAATAAAATTTGATTTAGTACACTGTTTATTAGTTTTGAACAATGTCGATTAATTATGTTAAAAGTGCCAAAGATACAAATTTTGTTGGTCGGTTTGGTTTTTTACTTTTATAATAAAAGGTGATTATGTATTATGTTGCAAAATTAAATAAATATTTGTAATATTAAAAATTTGGATATTTTTTTTATCCAATAATATGCATGCAGTATTGTTGTGTGAATAAATCCAGTTTTGCGAAGTTTTGTACCATTCGAAGTTTTTAATACGCGATGTTATGAGTATGCGTCGTTTTGGTTTGTAAAGAATGGCCACCCTATTGAAAATGACGGGTCTGCGCGGGTATAAATGTTGCATAGACCGGACTTGAGCGGGTGAATTTCTTCCGCTCAAGTCCGGTTTATGCACCATTTATACCCGCCCAGACCCGTCATTTTCAGCAGGGCAGGCAAAGTTTTGATTCGGCGAAGTTTTGGTTTGCAATGTTTCTGTCGCGAAGTTATTTTTTGCGAAAAAAATATCCCTTCCCTTCATGATGCAGATTTGAGAATAATTTTCTAATTAGTCTAAATTTTCCGCATCTCTCTCTCTTGCAATCGTTGCTTTCACTCCAGACTTTCAGAACAGAAGTACCAAAAGTTTAAATCTAGTGTCTCCAGCTATGATCGCGTGGCTGTAATCAATTTGGGTAAAAAACTCCATTCCATTTCAGCAAAAACTGGATATGTTAGACAGCCTGATGGAACTCGAAATCGCTTACAACCTGATGCAATCGTCCGGTTCTGAGCACACTGTTGATAGTTACTACAAGCAGCTAAACACAGAGCTAAACGTGGTTGAGCGCGAGTCCGAGGAGTTTGGTCTGCTGCAGGAGTACGTGCGCAACACGCACGCCGAAACTCACGGCTCCTACGATCTGCAGATCGACGAAGTTTTCCAGGTCAAGCGAAGCGGCGAAGAAAAACGGTAAGTTGGTTTTAAATTTTCCAACAGTAAGCCCGCCAGCATTTTAATTCGTATTTTTATACAAAAATAACTTTTAGCTTAATGTCAAAACAACTTAAATGAAATTTTATTCTCCTAAATATCAATTCGTGATACTACGTTAGGTACTGGTACTTTTTTTATCAAATTTTACTCATATTAATCCCAATTTTCGGAAAACGCAACTTCTGCTAAAGCAGTCGTTCCATTTTCGTCATTGGGATTAATATTCGTAAAATGTATGTAGAAAACCACCTATACTTTACCTAGTATTACTTATTTGATTACCCCTGCGAATACAACGGTTGTTATTGGCAACGTTGTATAGTCAGTGTGGTGGTATTCACTATAGTCCGTCCAATTATGCAAGATAGTAGTTTAAAATTCCCGCGTTTTTTAAGTTACATCATTGGTTAAAAACTCGTACCTTTTAACATATAAAATATTGTGACATTTTTTGTCTATGACAATGATTGACGGTCGTTAAAGCTAATAAAAGAAGAGAAAGTTACATAAAAAAATGGTTATACTTAATGTTATTTTGTATTGTATTGAAAAAGGTACTTTTTGGTTTATTCTTCATACACTCACACTAAATTAGCATATTCTACATATTGTACAAACGTAAATTATATTGAACACAACGAAAACGTCAAATTTTTAGGTTACAATTAAAACTTTAGGCCTATCCAGAGACTCGCATAGCAACCATTACAAGATACATGACGACACATCAAGCCAATCCTGGCATCGCATTCTTATGTACTATGCTTGTTATGCGAGTCTTTGGATAGGCCCTTTCCAGAAAAACAGTACCGACATCTGTCAAATTTTTGATACACTACGATTTATGCATAATTATGCTATTTATGCACTTACTATTTTGCATAACTGGACGAAGTATAGTGGTTATTATCATTGCAAATTTTATATTAACTTAACTTCTAACCATTCTAATAGAACAATTAGAGAACTGCGACAGCAACACGAGCCAGCGATCCCAAGTGTAGTTCAAAAATTGAACTACACTAAATGTCGCTGGCCTGTGAATGGTTAAAATAAGCCGTCAAAGTGCCGCAGCCGCGTTACAAAGTTCTCTAAACTATACCTAATGTTTGTTTTGTTTCAGTTTTAAACCGTTCAAGAAGTTACACAACCGCAAACTGTTGTGGCACGGTTCCAGAGTTACAAACTTTGCCGGTATTTTATCCCAAGGATTGCGTATCGCTCCGCCAGAGGCGCCCGTTACCGGTTACATGTTCGGTAAAGGTATCTACTTTGCCGACATGGTGTCCAAATCTGCTAATTATTGTAGTACCAGTCCCGGAGCACCGGATGGTCTGTTGTTGCTTTGCGATGTGGCTCTTGGTGATGTAAGTAAAATTCAAAAGACCTTTCGTTTTGCTTTAGTTAAGACTCTCACCTGGAAGCCCCACTCCGATATGTTGGCACCTAGATTGACCAAGCAAATTTTTTGTCTAGGGTGTCTTAGAGGCACACTTTGTTTTGAATACTGCGTATTTTGGATTTATTAATTATACTACTAATTGCCACTGCTTACAGTATGCTTACAATCGCAGTGACAGCTCTTTAAAGGGATCCATTATTCATAACCATGACACTAGGTCCAAAGGTAATATCCGCACAGAATGTTATCACTTAAGTAGGTCACAGAATGGTCGAAATTAACTTGCTTTTATTTTTTTTTTAACAAACTGCTAAGCAGTATTCGAGATTTGTCGGCTGTACGTTTTAAAAGTGCTGCCAAGGATATGTTATTGTCAGTCATCGGCGAATTTCCAGTGCTCGCATAGGCGCCGCACTATGTCGCAAACGAACCAAAAAAGTGTCCAAAACTATTTTATCCTTGTAATTGATAAAAAATATTTTATTTTTAAATAAAAACACAAATTCGTTTTTTTTTTCTTTAATTTTTAAGTGCATAAAGGGGCTATCAGATATTTTTTGAATGTAAAATAAGTGATCTATATAATTGCTTTTATTAATACATATTCGTATTTATCCTAAAAAGAATAATCAAAACAACAAATATTATTGGCAACTTTATGTAAAAACAGTTTAAACGGCAAATAAACAAGATAATTTTGAAAGAGCTACAATCCTTTTAAGGAGTGATTTCTATAAACATATGACCAAAACCGAGTCGTAAGAGATCTATCCCTTTCAAAAAGGGTTCCAAAAATTCAATTTTTATTGAATAACATTAAAACTGTGATTTTGTCACAATCACTCACAGGGTAATACGCGTGTGGGGGGGGGGGGTGTATAAATAAACATTTATAATAAAAACGTATATTTTTAATATCAGCAGCCGTTTATGGTACTTAAACAAAGCAGTGGCCTATCTAGGGGGTTGCAGCCCCTCTCACCTAGATTCTTAAAGGCAACCAAAAAAGCTTGTTTTTATCAAAAAAATATACCGTATGTTGAGTTAAATTTCTAAAATATTGACCCAAATCGTAAAACTTAGCTACGCATGGCGCGCTACTGGAATAGGTGGGTACTGAGAGAGACAGACAAAAAGACAGACCTTTAAAACTCCCCTTTTCTATATTATTTAAACGGTTCAGCACCCATAAATGTGTCTTAAAAGTAAGATTTTCATTTATTTTGTAAAAACTAGGGTTTTTTTCTTTTAATAACATTTAGTTTTGATAATTATCAACGATTTAACAATTTACATCGTTCAAAAAATGGCTACTTTAAAAAATTTTAGAGGTTACTTTGATTTTCTGCAGATTGTTTTCGATATACCGCCAGCTCAAGCCAAAGAATCCATAATACCACAGATTCTAGAGGTTTGGCTTTATTTTGGTACACATAACTTTACTAAGCACGAAACTTTATGCAAATTTAAAGATTGAATGCCGTGATAAATAGTATACTACAATTTCTCCTGTCATACGGATACTTGTGATATTTTTTTGGACAAGTTATTATTATATGTACGTAAAAAGGCATATTTTAAAATATGTTTGCCCAAATTTTATTCATTTATCTAACGAAATGTAGATTTTAGAGGCATTTTGGCTAAGTACAAAATATTAAATTATGTTAATTTCTTGATGACATGAAAAAAAAAATCGCTACATCCAGATTATCATATTTCCCTGGGTAAAAATAGTCAATCATTATGAGGAAAGGTCCAATAATGATTATCTGATACATAACATGTCTCAAATCTTAAAATAAAAATAGGACTTTTGGACACTTACACGGCCTCTATAACACATAGTGCGCCGCGTCGATTCTATCGTTGACGCGAGGTTTTAAATATTTACATTTTTATTTTCTTCGAAAAACACCGATATATTTACATATTTATAGTTAATATGTATATTCAATATTGTTGTGTGTAACAAATTAGTCGTCAAATGTTTCGATTTAGTGACCTTTATAAAAAATTCCCTCATAATTCGGCAAAATTATTCCGTAAGCCTATGTTTCTGTGTTTATTTTCAATGTTGATGAGTCATAACTGAATTTATTCCGATTAATGGTTATTGTCTAACGCTTTTTACTCTATAAATGAGTTTTTAGCGTACAATTTTTAATCTTACGTATTATTTTTATTTAATTGTCCTTGAATTTTGTGATAGTTCATAATTTTTTGTATTTTTTATTTATATTTTTTTATTATTGACATGTGTAAACACTTTTATGTGCCATAAAATAAATACTTAATAACGATTGGAGATTCTACACAACCGCAACGTCGTGACACCTCAAACCTCAAGTCCAAACACACCTTAATTATAAAGGTACATACTGCGACAGCAGCACTGTCGTAAGCGACAATTCCCCAGTCTTCAACCACATTGGGTGTCGCTGGCTTGTGATTAGTTAAAATAAGCTGCCAAAAAGTGTCGCTGTCTCGTTACAAAATGTTCTGAACTGTATACATAAGATTAGTGTTTACTTTTTTGCCTCCACTATTATTGAAAAAGAAAAACGAAAAATATTTTTTAGTTTTTAAGTACTATTTAATTAAACCTCTGTAGCTATTTTTTGTTTTTGTTAAAACAGATGTATGAAAGAACACAGGCTGAAATGATCCAAAAACTTCCAAAAGGAAAACACAGTTGCAAAGGTCTCGGTCGTACCGAGCCCGACCCAATTGCTTCCAAAGTGGTCGATGGCATAGAGATTCCTCTGGGCAAAGGAAAACTTATGGATGACAGGAAGACGACATCTTTGTTGTATAACGAGTATCCTTTTATCTGAAAATTTTAAAATTAAAAAATCGATAAAAAATATTAAAAAAAATGCGTTTTTTGGATTTAGAATATTATGAAACGTCGAGAATATGTGAAAATAATTTGTGTCTTTTCGTCTATTTATTATACTATTCAGCGCCTATGCTAGAATAGCATTATACGGTAGTTTCAAATTAAAAAAAAATCGAAAATCGTCCTAGAAAAAAAGATCTTTAGTATAAATTTGATCATGAAAAAATAGGCAACTTTTTTTTTAAATCTCCGTTTGTCCGTCTGTCGGTCCGATGTCACGATTTTTGTGAACACGATAACTCAAGAACGAATAATCCGATCGACTTCAAATTTTCAGCAAAAATCAAGTTCTAGTAGGCGAAGATCCCTTGTCTTTAAAAGTAACCCCCCAAAAAAATCGAAAAAAGCTGAAAGAAAAATCCGATTAACGTAACTTTTTGGGGCAAAATTACTTTTATTATAAGGATCAATTCTACCAATTTTAAAGGTAATGCCCCCAAAAACAAAACAAAAATATGAGGGGTTAAACTTTTTAAAAAAATTTTAAAAAACTATAATTCTTAAATTATTTTTTATTTTTCGTTTTTGCAAAAAGAAAATTTAAAAAAAAAGAATAAACTTGAAAATTTTAGTATTTATTTTTTGAATTTTTTTTTCGATTTTTTTTTGCTTGTACTTTTTAAAAAATGTATTTTTTTTTAAATTATTTGGACTTTTTTCGTTTTCGCAAAAAGAAAATAAAAAAAATGAATAAACTTGAAAATTTAAGTTTTTATTTATATTTTTTTTTTATTTTTTTTCGATTTTTTTTTGCTTGGACTTTTTAAAAAATGTATTTCTTTTTAATTATTTTTTTTTAAGTAACTATTTGCGAAAATGCAATATGCCATTTACTGTGAATAGCATATAATGGAATGCTTGGCATTACATATCTTCACGGCTTGTTTATATCTAAACTTCTGAACGGATTATCCGAAATCAAAAATTCTTTTACCAAACGATCGGGAACTCTTGTAGTTTGCGTCACATATTGTTAACATTGGGGGTAGGATAAGGGAGATAAAGGGGACAAAAACTAAATTTTTTGGCGATAATCCGCAGAGCAAACGTTCTTGCACAGTTAAAACACATTTTAAATTTCCTATAAAACATTTTTATTCATTTTTACCTAGGACTATGTTTCCGAGATAAACCGATTTAAAGATATTGGCAATATCATATTGCCACCCGTCTAGATGGGGTATCCGTTTCATATAAATACAGATCCGGCCTTTGTATGAATCAAGTGAACCCCCTGCTTCAGGGCGCGAGCCTAGAGGGGCGCCGTCGAGAGGATTTTTTATTTTTTTAGGGCGTTGTTTTGCTAGGGGTGCCATGTTTTGGTTGAAACCGTCAGAGATAAAACATTTTTCCGATATAGAAGTAATATTTAGCTTATATTCATCAAATCTAAAACAATTTTTTTTGCATGTGTTTTGTATGTAAAATATAAAAAAAAACGTGATTTGTCGCAATATATCTCACAGAGTTTAGCGGATCGCCAAGTTTACGACACACCACAAAACGTGGTTTAATAACAACTGATACGTGGTGGGTAATGATGTGGAGGGGGGAGAACGTATGCAAGGAAACATAGTAATGGCGATAAATTTTATATTTTAGGTTTATAATAGATATTGCGACTGATGAAGGGTTAGTGTGGGGTGTCACTTCGGCTTTTTGTTAGGCACAGCAAGCAAAGTCTTTCGGGTTCAAAAAAAGTCATCATCTCGGAACAACTGCGCCCATCCAATTAAAAGTTAATGACTAAAAAATAAGTCATCACCTCCCCTAAACCTATTCCGTTTAACATGACGTAACAATCTCATTATTTCATGAAATAAGAGAAAAACAACACCTCTGCCGAATTTTTTTAAAAAGCATTAATAGGTTTTTTCAAGGGAGGGAGGCATTTAAATCGTAAATTTTACATCATATCATTTTGACAAGAGATTTTAAAAGTTGGGTTAAGCTTTTGACATAAAACCTTCTAGTAAATAAGTAAGTACTGGATTTGTTGTTATTTTTTTGTATTTTACTATTTATTCTTATAATGCTTTATAATTAGAAAAGTTATGTAAATTAGGTTGTTTTACTTTTCCGATAAATTTTATTCTGCTAATTTTAATTTTTAGAAAATAAATCAAAAAAGGGGATCCTGTGTTTTTGCTTTGATATGTTTTGAATTTGACAAATAAATAGGACTTGTGAACCTGGCCATGAAGATGGGGCACTTACGAAATAAGGGTCCTTTCCTAAAAGGGGACCCCTAGAAAGGTTAGTGCCCCAATTGGTTTCGTTAGTGCCCCTTTGGTTCTCGACTTATAAGGTTGGGGAAAAAAACACCTGTTCTTCATAAAAGAGAAATAACGATTTTTTCGATTTTTTTTGTTTATCACTCGAAAGCATTTCGTTAGTACCTGTTAGTGCCCAGGATTTTTTTTCTCCATCCTCAAAGGTTAACTCTCAGGGTCACCTCCAAGTTGATAATTTTAAACCGTCACACTAACAAAAGTAAAAGAAATATATTTGTTTTTTTCGCACATATGAGCTCTCTAGCGTTGGTAGAGGTTAGTGCCCAATCAAACTATCCTCAACCTTTATTATGAGGCTCGCCTCAGGGCTCCGAAAAAGTGCAAAAAAAAAGTATATATTATTAAAGCATATACGAGTTCTTTATCGTTAGTGGACGTTAGTGCCCTCAAAAAAATGACTTAATGTCCAAAGACGACGACTCCAGAGGCTTTTAACTTTCCCAGATTTTAAGACCATACCATAGACTATAATACTATATAACTTAAGCCGGGAAAATTATTCTAACCAAACTTTTGATATCTTTCAATCTTTGACATGAATTAAAAAACTTGAGTTGTTTAGTATCAAAAAATTAATTGCCGATTTTTTAAGTGCCATCTAGCAGTAGTTTCGAATCGTCAAAAAACGTCCTGGACAAAAAATTCTTGGATACAAATATTTTAGATGGAAATAAATAAATAAATAAAAATAAATAAATAAATGTGTTTCATGAAAAAAACAAGAAACTTTGAAAGAGTCCGTCCGTCCGTCACGATTTTTGTTAACGATAATTCAAGAACGATTAATCCGATCGACTTTTCTCTTAATTTTAAGGAAAAATCAGATTTCACTAGGGGAAGATCCCTATTGTTTTTAAAAGTGATCCCTTCAAAAACAAAAAAGTTATGGGGGGTTAAACTGTAATAAAATCGAAAAAAGCTAAAAGAAAATTCCTATTAACGTATCTTTTTAAGGAAAAATTAATTTTATTGTAAGGATTATTTGCAGATAGGAAAACTTTTCTTAGCCTGGCAGCATAGGTATAGTAGCCATAGTTCCTTTCTATACTCGTTTCAGTATTAGACCATCTTCAAAGAAAACCTAACACTAATCTAATCTAACTTTCTATGGTAAGTCCCTATAATTTCCCGAACAGACCAATCTTACGACTGACCGACCGATTTTTTTTTGCTCAAAATTCATTTATATATAAAACGTCATAAAAATACCTGAAACAAATTTTAAAACTTTTGCACGAATGCAAGGCTTTCCCAAAGTTTTGAATATTTTAAAAACGGGAAAGCAAAATTAATAATTTGATACTAAGGAACTCAAGTTTTATGTCAAAAATTGAATGATTATCAAAAGTTTGGTTAGAATAATTTTCCCGGCTTAAGTTATATAGTGTTATACTGTATAGATATTGTCTTAAAATCTGGGAAAGTTAAAAGCCTCTGGAGTCGTCGTCTTTGGACGTTATGTCATTTTTTTGAGGGCACTAACGTCTACTAACGACAAAGAACTCGTATATGCTTTAATCGAGTCTTTAATAATATACACTTTTTTGTTCACTTTTTCGGAGCCCTGAGGTGAGCCTCATAATAAAGGCTGAGGAGAGTTTGATTGGGCACTAACCTCTACCAACGCTAGAGAACTCCTATGTGCAAAAAAAACAAATATATTTCTTTTAGTTTTGTTAGTGTGACGGTTTAAAATTATCAACTTGGAGGTGACCCTGAGAGTTAACCTTTGGGGATGGAGAAAAAAAATTCTGGGCACTAACGAAATGCTTTCGAGTGATAAACAAAAAAAATCGAAAAAATCGTTATTTCTCTTTTGTGAAGAACAGGTGTTTTTTTCCCCAACCTTATAAGTCGAGAACCAAAGGGGCACTAACGAAACCAATTGGGGCACTAACCTTTCTAGGGGGTCCCCTTTTATGAAAGGACCCTTATTTCGTAAGTGCCCCATTTTCATGGCCAGGTTCACACGGCCAAATAAATAATCTTAATTTAAAAATTAATTCTTACCTGTCAAACTAAATCAAACTATGTTGAAAAATGTACGATTTCAACCTTGATAAAACCTATTAATGCTTTTTAAAAAATTTCGGCAGATCTAACATAGCTAGTGAGAAAACATGATATCAGGTGAGTCCAAATTCTTCAAAACCTTTACCCCAATTTTTTGTCATCCCTTACAATTATTACTAAAATTTTCCTTAACAGTGTTTTAGATACATAGTATACGACGTTGCCCAAGTTAACGTGAAATATTTATTGAAACTCAAATTCAACTATAAATATTAGAGGATTACACCAGCGGCGGATTTAGAGGGGGATAATAAGGGGGTAATTACACCCACTAACCATACAGATATAACCAAGTAGCATGAAATGCAATAATGTAGCATGAAATGCAATAATTTAAACATTCTGTGATTTTTGAAAAAATCACCTGCGACGCATTTCTTGGCTAGTGACAATGTGTACAAAATTTTTAAAAATAATTTTCTTTGAAAATGTTTAAATTTTGGTAAATACGCCCAAAAATTTCCGATTATCCCTCCCATACATTGAATCCAAATCCGCCCCTGATCGCATCAAAGGACATTAGACCTGTAAATTCCAGTTTAGTTTCACATTAATCTAGTGTCTTTACATCACGTTTCCAAATAAGCTTCTCAGGTTAACTATTTTTTTTTTAAATTCTGATCTGTTAAATGTATTTTATAAGGTTACCTACCTATTTTTTATATTCTAATCTGTTAAATGTATTTTATAAGCTTTGTTCAGGGGCGTCAAGATTTTATCTAGAGGGCAGATTATCTGGGAAAAACCCAATTTCGACTTTTTTTTCTCTATTTTTTGTTTTGTTTTTTGGTTCTCTATCCAGAAGGTAACTGCCCTCCCCGCCTTAGAACACGACGCCCATTATTTTGTTACAAACCTAATTTAATGTTTTTTTATGTTGTTTGTTAACTGTGATGGTTAATTAACATGAAATGTTCTAGTGTAGTTACTGCTTTGTTACATTACATTTTTCTAGTAAAACGTTCAATAGTTCATTTATTTTTATCCTGTGTTGATTATCCAGCAAGCAATGAACAGCCTATTAAAACGGATGTTGCATCCAAAGAGTAGCGATTCATAACTGAGCTCTATGCGGTCACGTGTTGCTTTTGTCCAGGTCCCTAACTGGGGGGTGCTCAGCACCCCCTGGCATGATTTTGAGCACCCCCTGTCGAAATAAGCTCTAAGCACCCCCACAGGGGGTGACATTATTATAGTTATGAAGGTAAAAATTTTACCAGTTAATTTGGACCTGATTACCTACAATTTCCTGTAAACAAAAGTTTTCTACTCTTTTTTGTAATGAGCTAGAGCTCCACACATGCATTTTTTTAGAATAACAACATTTTTAAATGCCAAAATTAAAAAAATATATTTATTTTCTTTATTATATAATATTTGTTTTTACTAAATCATTAATTTTCTATTAAATTTTTTAATTTTAAAAAATCTTAAAAAATGTAACTTTCTTTTAAGAATGACCTGTTAACGTAAAATAGTAGATTGCTGTGAGATTCAAATATTATGTAGGGCCACTCCTTCCTGCGGCAGCTTTCTGCTACTGTCAACGTTCATAAAAACATGTCAAATATAAACATCCAAGATTTGAATTAGATTTATCGTTAGAATAACAAATTTAACAAAGTGAGATTTTTGGAAATCTTCGTGAAGAAAACAATTATGTAGTTAACACGTTTGGTTGTCCAGAAACTTAAAAAAATTGGAAGAAAATACCATATTGTTAAAAGAGAAAACTTTCTGGTTAATGTGGCAATTTATTCAATAATTTTAATCTAATTAATAAGGTACATTGCATTATAAATTATATCTATTTGTTTAATTAAATAGTTATTTAAGTATTAAGGGCAGTATGTCATAAACTGCCTCTAGTTAAAGTCCTAATTATTTTACCTAGATTTTCAATTACCTATATATGTCAATGTCAATTTAACAAGATAATTGTCAAGAATATTTTATTTTGCAAGAAGTTAAATAAAATCCCGTTCTACATTTTAATTCATGTTCTTTGGCTTTGTTCCAACTTTTATCATTTACAACATAGTGGCGACCGTGACAGGACTTTAGAAATTTGAGTGTTTTGGTGATAAAAGTAAATCAATTTACATTTTGAAAACTGATGGAGAAGCTAAAGAAGACGCGTGCTGTAGCCCGTACAGCGTTCACACGGGCAAGCACCACGATACGACAGGAACTTTTGGTGAATCCACCTCGTACGACAGAGCTTAACGTAGCTTTCAAGTTATTAGAAAGCCGAGCAAAAGAGCTGGAAGAGAGTCAGAAAAATCTCGTTGAATGTCTACTAGATTCTGACGCAACCGAGGAGGAAATTGCCGTAGAAATGGAAAGCGGAGATGAATACAAGACAAGATATTTAGAGGACCAGATCAAAGTTGAGATGAAGTTAAGTACTCAGCATGTAATATCCCAACAAAACTGCATTCAACCTGCTAATAATATTGTAATACACAGTGAAAAACGTAATTACACTCTGCCTAGGATCGAGCTAAAGAAATTTAGTGGGGATTTGAAAGAGTGGTTGCAATTTTGGTCGCAGTTTAAGAAAATACACGAAGACCAGCAACTTTCAAAGTCAGATAAATTTTATTACCTCAATCAGTCAATGGTTCCAGGTTCAAGAGCTAGTGAGCTAGTCAATAGCTATCCAGAGACTGAAGATAACTATGAAAAGGTAATAGAAAGCTTGAAAAGTCGCTTTGGAAAGGATACATTACTTGTAGAAGTATACGTTAGAGAACTTCTTACGTTGGTCCTAAATAATGCTGCAAATACAGGTAGGAAAATACAACTTGCGACATTATATGATAAGCTAGAGACGCAGATTCGAGCCCTGGAATCCCTGGGTGTCACAACTGATACATGTGCAGCAATGTTGTACCCTCTTGTAGAGTCGTCTATGCCTGAGGAACTTCTACGCATATGGCAAAGGCAAGTGAGCTTAAATAACGCAATGTTAAACACTGAAGTGACCAGACAAGTAACGTTTAAAGATCGCCTTACTAGTCTTATGATGTTCCTAAATCTTGAAGTAGAAAACGACCAAAGAATAGCAATGGCAATGAATGGGTTTGGTCTAAACAACGCATTATCTACAAAGACAAAAACTAGCATGAAGAAAGTAGAAACAAGCAGCGATGTAGCCACAGCCTCAACACTATTCAATGCTAAAGAAAACAAAACAATGACATGTATATTTTGCTCTGGTAAACATAATAGCCAGACATGTGAAAAGGCAAAGAAAATGACATTACAAGAACGGCAAAATCTAGCAAGCGAGAAAAGTGCATGTTTCGACTGTCTTGATATCAACCATATAAAGAGAAAATGCAGATCAAACGTAAAATGTGGCTGGTGTGGACGAAAGCATGCTTTAATTATGTGCAGAAGTCTTCCAGAGAAACATGCAGTAAACCCTTCTTCGATAAAACAAGAAGAAAAAGTAGTTGAAAACAACATGGCCAATATTTCTCTTCATTCAGAAGTATTTCTACAAACTATTCAAATAAAGCTTTGCACTCAACAAGAAGATCGTGTCGTCAGAGCTATCCTGGACACCGGATCACATAGGTCGTATGTATTAAAGAGTTTAGTAGAAGATTTGAATTTGGAAGAAATTGGACAGCAAAACGTAGTTCATCTACTGTTTGGAGGTAGGAAGACGAAACCTCAAAAGCATAAAGGTTATAAATTAAGTCTTAAAAGTATGGATAATGTAAATACCTATGACCTAGTTGCTTTAGATGAGGAAATAATTTGCCTTAGTGTACCTAGCGTAGGTTATGGACCTTGGTTGAAGGAACTACAAAACAAAAATATAAGACTGTCAGATATAGACTCTAGCCATGATCCAATTTCTATACTAATTGGTGCAGATGCGTTTGGAGAATTACTAACAGGAAATATTTATAACTTGGCCTGTGGAGCTACAGCGATCGAAACTAGACTTGGATGGTCATTAATTGGTAAAAAATCCACTGAAGAAATTCCACGAGTTGATTCAGTTTTAACAGTAATGTCTATGTATATTCAAGATGCCAAAGTCGCAGATTTATGGAGTCTTGACATATTAGGTATTACTGATCCGGCTCAAAGAAAGTCTAAGGAATTTCTTCAGGAAAAAGTCAAGGAGAAATTTCGTGAGACTGTAAAAGTTGACGACACTGGAAGGTTCGAGGTCATGTTACCCTGGAAAGATAGTCATCCTCCTTTACCGGACAATAAAGTTGCTGCACTAAAGAGACTACATACGACTACGAGACGCCTAGAACTGGAAGGCTATCGTGAGGATTATCAACGGGTTTTCGATGAGTGGTTACAAGAAGGTATAATCGAGAAAGTATCAGAAGAAGATGTGGACAATCAAGGTTATTATCTTCCTCATCATCATGTAATCAAAGTAGGATCCACGACACCTATTCGACCAGTTTTTGATGCCTCTGCAAAGTTAAAAAATGAGCCATCTCTGAACCAGTGCCTTGAAACTGGCCCCAATTTGATTGAACTCATTCCAACAATTCTCTTGAGGTTTAGAGAAAAGAAAATTGGAGTAATTTCAGACATTAAAAAGGCGTTCTTACAGATTGGCTTGTCTCCAGAAGATCGTGATGTTCTACGGTTCTTATGGTGGAAAAAATCAACGAAGAATCAAGTAGAAGTCTTTAGACATCGTAGAGTTGTGTTTGGAGTGTCAAGTAGCCCGTTTCTGCTAGGAGCAACGATAGAATTACTTCTTGAACAAACTCTTCTACGGACTGGTCTTACAGAATTAAAAGAAGTTATAATACAACTGTTAAAGAGCTTCTACGTTGATAATTGTGTCACAAGCGTGGACTCCAAGGAAGAACTGGAAAATTTTATAATACAAGCAACAGCTGTCATGAATATTGGATGTTTTAATCTTCGAGGGTGGGAGTATACAGGAGAACAAACTTGTAAACCCAAAACATCAGTATTAGGAATGGTCTGGGATAAAGAGGAAGATGTTTTAATGCTTGGAGATGCTGCCTTAGAAGAATCACTGCCCAATAAGATTACAAAGAGGGTCATTCTATCAAGTACACACAAAGTGTTTGATCCAATGGGTGTAGTGTGCCCAGTACTACTTTGCCCAAAATTGTTGCTACAAAGGCTATGGGCAACTTCTATAGACTGGGATACTGAAGTACCAGAAGATGTAAAAAATGAGTTTTTTCATTGGCATAATGAGTTGGTAAGCTTAAAGCAAGTTAAAATACCACGTTGGGCTTTTGGAGAAAGACTGGATGAAGAGTCTTTATCATTTCATGTTTTCGTTGATGCCAGTCAGGATGCCTATGCAGCAGTAATTTTTGTAAGGACGGAAACATTGGATGGGCCCAAAGTACAACTGTTGGAAGCCAAATCCAGAGTAGCTCCTGTGGAAGATATAAGTATACCTCGTTTAGAATTGCTAGCGGCTACGGTGGGAGCAAGGCTGATGAATCAAATATCAAAGATTTTGGGTATGAAAAAGTCAAAGATTTACTACTGGAGCGATTCGACAACTGTGTTAACGTGGATTCAACAAGGAAAACAATGGGCCACCTTTGTATATAACCGAGTAGAAGAAATTCGACAAATTACTGACACAGCAAGCTGGAGACATATCCCAGGTATAAAAAATCCTGCTGACATGCCATCACGTGGCTGCTCTGCAAAACAGCTCGTAGAATCTCAATGGTGGTTGGGACCCGACTGGCTTAAGAGATCTCCTGATTTCTGGCCGATTAGTGAGTATGTTGTAGATGAAGCAGAGGTCAAAAAGGAGGTCAAGAAATCGGCAGTCAGAGCAAAGGAAATGGTTCTTAAAGAGGTAGTACTTTTACAAACAAACAAACAGAAAATAAATTTGCCCTGGTATATGGAAAATTTTTCAAGTTATTTAAGAATTGCACGTTCAATGGCTTGGATAGAGCGTTTTCGATCCAACTGCCGGAAATCAATTGAATTAAAATCTGGCATCTCAAAATCCGAACGTGTTACTGGAGCATTAAATACGATCGAGCTGAAAACATCAGAATTAACATTAATGCGTTTGACTCAAGAAGAATCATTCGATGGAGTACAAGATATTAGAATAAGAAATTTACTGCCATTCAAAGATGAGACAGGAGTAATTAGATTAAAAACCTTGATTGCAAACCGAGAGGATAAGTATGGCTTTAGAAATCCAGTTGTACTTGATCCGAAACATCCATTGGTGATAAGGCTAATTGAGTATCATCATAAACGATTAAATCATGCAGGGATACAGATTATGATGAATCAACTACGAGAAGAAGTGTGGATACTAACTAGCAGGCGAGCAATTCGAGCAGTCATCGATAAGTGTGTTATATGTCGACGTCATCGTGCTCTGCCCATGGAAGTAATTCCAGCAGTTTTACCTGAACCAAGGATTAGAGATGCTGCCATATTTGAAATTTCAGGCGTGGATTTGGCAGGTCCAGTTTATTTAAAGGGTCGACAAAAAGCATGGATCTGCCTATTTACGTGCGCAGTTTATAGAGCTATACACCTTGAGTTGGTAACGTCTTTGTCAACAGTAGAGTTCCTTGAAGCATTTAGAAGATTCATAGCTCGTCGAGGGAGGCCCTCTATCATGTATAGTGACAATGGTTTAAATTTTAATGGATCCAACACAAAATTAAAGGAAATAAACTGGGATAAGATAAATGAGTACAGTTCTATTAACAAGATCGACTGGCGTTTCAATCCTCCAAGTGCAGCATGGTGGGGAGGTTGGTGGGAGCGACTGGTACGTTCTGTCAAAGAATTGTTAAGAAAGGTTCTTAAAAAGGCGTGTCTGACGTATCAAGAAATGAGCACAACCTTATGTGATTGTGAAGCAATAATCAACTCTCGACCTCTTACATATGTATCTGAAGACTCCACCCAATTGATACCACTTACACCAGCTATGTTTCTTCAAGAAGTTGTTGTTTGTGGTGTACCTGACTTAGATCAAATAGATGAGTCTAGTCTACGAAGAAGATATAGATATCGACAGAAGCTACGAGAACAGTTACGTCGACGTTTTCGAATTGAATATCTGGGGCAACTGTCACGTAAGAATAACTGTAAAAAAGATTTTTATGAACTGCGGGAAGGAGACGTTGTACTAGTAGGAAATGATAATACAAAACGACTGGACTGGCCTCTAGCACGTATAACGAAGTTGATTCCAGGGAAAGATGGACATGTACGAGTCGTAAAGTTAAAGACAGAAATAGGTGAACTTGTACGTCCTATACAACGTTTATATCCCTTAGAAATGACGTGGTCCAAAGAGGTTGAAGATGCAGAAAAAAGAAAAAAAAAAAAACTTTTAAATGAAGAAACGAAATGAAATTTTCTTAGTCATTTTTTTTTAAATATTTTTATCGAGTTTAATTAAATAGGTTTTTGTGTAAAAAAAAAATAATTTAACTCGAGGTGGGAGAATGTCATAAACTGCCTCTAGTTAAAGTCCTAATTATTTTACCTAGATTTTCAATTACCTATATATGTCAATGTCAATTTAACAAGATAATTGTCAAGAATATTTTATTTTGCAAGAAGTTAAATAAAATCCCGTTCTACATTTTAATTCATGTTCTTTGGCTTTGTTCCAACTTTTATCATTTACAACACAGTAAGTGCATTTTACCGGTTGAGGATTATTTTGGAGATTGAGACAAAGCCGAAATCTCCAATACTATCCGAAACTGGTAAAGCACTTAATGGCCGTGATGCTTATTACGGTTTTTGCACGATCCAACAAAATAAACATCAATAAGATTATAAAAGTGAAATTAAAACGTAAAATTTATTTTATTGTAAAAATCAAGTCAGTACCTTTGATAAAATTTAACCCTAACAACGGGTTGCTACGTATAATAAACAATGCTAAATTCCTAATTTTGCCGCCTCCCGATCGGTAAGTAATTTACTTACCGATCAGCAATTTGTAAACATAACCTACTGCTGTCCTAATTAGGCTAGTAAACACGTCAAATTACCCGATCGTACAAAAAAGTATTTTATTATTTAACGAAATAAATGTCTCCATGTTAATTTATTTTTCACTGTGTAAATTACAAATATTCACTCCGGCTAAGCTACTTTTATAAAAGCCATATTGGGATCTTGATATTTTCCCACAATTTGTGTAGTTAAACCAATTTTAGGTACCATTTTTATTGTAATTTAAACGGCCAAATTCCGGGCCGAATCCTGAAAACCAGTCTTCTACAAAATGCCATGCTTTTGGAAATATCTAAGCCTTGCCCAAATCACTACAGTTTTGTAGAGGAAATAAATAATAGTTTACAACATTGATAAATTTCATTAAAATAAAATAAATCCTATTCTTTGCGAGTCTTCAGAAGAATCTATCAGATTTGACATTTAATGCCATATTTTATGAAAATCGTATTTGAAAATTATAATTTCACAGAAAAATATTTTTTTGCGGTAGCGTCATTCCAAAATGAAAGTAACATTTTTTAAGATTTTTTAAAATTATAAATTTTAATAGAAAATTAATGTTTTTAGTTAAAACGTGTATTATATGATAAAGAAAAAAACATATATTTTTTTAATTTTGGCATTTAAAAATGTTATGCTAAAAAAATGTATGTGTGGAGCTCTAGCTCAAAAACAAAAAACAGTACATAACTTTTGTCTAGGGGAAATTGTAGGTAATTAGGTCCAAATTAACTGGTAAAATATTTATTTTCATAACTTTATTAATAACGTCAGAAAACGCGTGATTTATGTTCACCCTGTATTTTTTTAGGTTTATCTACTATTTCGCGGACTTTTTGACATAAGGTTAAACTACAACTTCAATAAAAGAATATTTTTTTGTTTGAACATATTTGCATTGTATATTATCTTTACCTTAATACCATCTATTTCTAGATGGAAATTACAAATATTGAGGTAAAGGGTGAACCCTAACCGGTTGTTTAAAAGGTCAGCACCTCTAATTTTGCAACTTTGCAGCTCTGATTAACATAAACAAAATCCTAAATACAGTAAAAATCACATGGAGAAAAATTAAAAATTAAACTTGCTCCTATGGCGGAACACTATATCTAACAGATTCGTTGTGTATGGCCCTGATTAGGTCGTGATTAATGGAGAAGATAAATCGCAAACAGGCAATTTCCACCACAGCGTTGTCGTAAAGACGGACTTTGTTCCCTGCTGAAATCGGCCGACCATCCACGAATATGGGACGTTTTCCTTCTGATGATAGATAAAACTCTCCTGTATTACGTAATCTGAAAAAAATTGTCATTAGCAGAGTTGATACTTTCATTATAATAACAGGGCCGTATTCGGTGTTTTACTTATTTTGCATTCACATTGTAAAATTTTAAAATTTTACGTGAAAATTGGTATAGGTGTTTTTAAGAAAGTTGAAACTTAATTTTTTTTATCTCCACGGCAGGGTCGGCGCTAGGGAAAGGGCAATAATTTTTTAATGTTTAAAATAATGACATGACCATGAAGAAAAAATGATCTCGCAATACTCTCTTAATGAGAAGAATTATTTTTAATTTTTCAAAAGAGACTTGAAATTTGGCATACAGGTTTGTTACCAAAACACGGTTTTCCGTTATTCCCTTTTAGTTCGACTTTGGAAAACACCCAGTTTTCTTGTACAGTTTGTTTACTTATAATTTAGGTAAATATCAATCAACCAAAAATCAAATAATCTATCGGGCGAAACATTTTTACGCAGAAAAGGGTCACGTGACCTCCGATACTTTTTAATAAATAGGTTAATTTAAACAAACATTACATTTTCTTGTTTGGACTTTTTGGACTTTGGAGTTGATTGCAAATAAAAGACGGTTTAATCTAAAAATACAAAAAAAAAATAAAAATATATTTTATTAAATATTTAATTTTTTAAGATATTTAGAAATTTATTTTGGTTTTTTAATTTTTAATTTTTCCATACCAAGCAAAAATCGAATTTTTAAAACCTCTTTGAAGGGGCGTAGCCCCCTTAAGAGTCGTTTTATGACGTATGTTTATAGGAACTTTTTTCTTATTTTGGGTAAGGAATCACACCCTGAAATATTAGCACGTCATTATGGAACACCCTGTATAAAGCCTTAAATCCAATATCGTAAGTATATCTGACAAGCAATGGATTTGGTAGCGTATAGAAACTGAATTAAACACCAGTGGTACAGTACCACCAGTGGCGCCAGTCGGCGCGAACGTGTTAAAAAACGTTTCACCCGATAAGTTTTCGCTCAGGATTGCTTTTGGTAAACATTGTGGTGGGACAACGGGGCAAAATGGGGAAAATCCAAAGGGTCGTAGAAACTTGAAATTTGGTATTTAGGGGTACAATCAGGCCTATTCACATGTACCATTGAAATCTATTCAATATTAAAAAAAAGTTATAATTTATTATTCCATCAATCTATTCTCTAATTATCGTAGTTTTATTGGTAGATTGACAGTTTCAGGCTGCTGGTTCTCTTCAGTACCAATATTTTTATAATTTTGTTTAAAATTAAAAATTCCTGTCCTTAAAAATTATAATACCATGCAGTTTTAATACAGTTGACGTAAATGACCTTGCAATTTTCGTCAATATTGCCACAAATTTCAATCTTAATGGTACATGTGCATGTGAATAGGCCTGAATGACAAACAAAAATCGACTAAACTAAAAAACAAGATGGCCGACCTCTCAAAGTGACATTTTTCGAAGGGGAGGTCTTAGAAAGTTGTAATTCGGTAAAAAAAATCGACAAAACCAAAAAAACAAGATGGCTGATCTGTAAAAGTGACATTTTTTGAACGAAGGTCGTAGAAACCTGAAATTCTAAATGGGAGGATTGGTGTAGTGGACTACCGCGTCGTACTTAACGAGTTTAATACCCAAATAACGTGAGTTCGATTCTAACCGACGCCGATTTGCCTTTTTCAGTTAATTAATAATTTGGCGAAGGCGTAAGTGAAGCGGACACTCCCTATAAATTGGTTCGAAAGTCAATTAAAGCCGGTGGTTCCTTCTACTACTAGCCCCCACAAGTCCTGGACTTAGGGGATGCTTAATTAAGTGGAATAGTACGAGGTTAAACAAAAATGTAATGTAATGTAGTGACAAACAAAACTCGGCAAAACCAAAAAACAAGCGGGCCGGCCTGTCAAAGTGACATTTTTTTAACGGGAGGTCGTAGAAACTTGAAATTTGGTGTATGGGCGTACAATGACAAACAAAAATCAAAAAAAACCAAAAAACAAGATGGCCGACCTGTCAAAGTGACATTATTGCCCTTCCCCTAGCGACCCTGCCGTGAAGATAAAAAAAATTGGTTTCAACGTCCTTAAAAATATACGAATTTTCACGTGAAATTTTACAATGTGAATGCAAATCAAGTAAAACACTGAATATGAACCTTTTTCCGCCGATGACTTCAAATATGACGTTAAGAAACTAATTTTACAGAGTGATTAAAAAAACTATTAGAGAAGTAAAAGAGGAGAGAAGTAAAAGAGCAGACAAGTAAAAGAATAGAGATGTAAAAGAGTAGAGATGTAAACGAGCAGAGATGTGAGTTAAAGCTTGTAAGCGGCTGAAAAGTTCTTTAATTCGTGTTTACCTTAATGTCGCTTGCCGTCTTGATATTTTATGTGCAGGACCTTCCAAAGACAGATCTATATCGACGTCGTGTCCTTTCCCAGATCTACCAATCGTGATCTCTCTGCTACGCATCAGATACCGCACCATTCGGCCCCTTAAAACTGCCAAAGTTTGCCCGTCTAACTCGCCCGGACAAACCCCCGTTACGCTGTCTACCAGAACATTCCATCTTCCAACCTGAAATAGTTTTTTGTGTATAGATAGATTTATTCTTGCTAAAATAATTACAAACGTCGGAAAAAATACTATATAAAAAATTAAACGTAAAAAGTAAAAAGTTATTGTCCGAATATTCTTCAAGGTTATACATATAATGCCTTTTTACATAGGTACTTAGTGCTACTGAGTATTGAAATCTTCGCCGAAAAGTCAAAATTTATGACCATGTTTTTTTCACATTTCTCGACGTCTTTGGCTGTCGCTAACTCCATTTCTAAATAAAATATCGAAAAGCGGGTTTTTGCATATTGTTTCTTATCGCATTTCGAAGAGCTGATTAGATTTTGGGGGTAAGAATGGGGTAAAACTCCCATTTTAGCGTTTTTTGGTTATAATTAAGACAATTACACAGACACACAAAAAAATAAAAGTGTACGGAGCCAAAAAAGCGACCTATAACATAAAACTTTCATTGTTAATAACTTTTGGAAAAATTTTTTTTTTTCAAAATCTGTGAAAATCTTTTGAATAAGAGCTATCAAAAAAATAATTTAACAAAAAAAAATTACTCGATTTTTGGTGGCCTACTTGGGATAATTTGACCTAAACTAAAAATTAAAACTCGAATAAAAAAAACTGGTAAGCAGAAAATTCCAATCAATGCAGATTTCGACTATGTTAGGTCAATACTAGAATGCTATATAGCTCGCTTTTTTGGCTCCGCAAATTTTAATTTTATTTTTTGTGTGCGTTATTGTATTTTATTAATTTACTTATACGAAAGATTTTTTTTTTAATTCTTAAAATGTTTTTTGGCATAACTCACTTGTTTATAAACCGATTACAAAAAATTATACATATTTCAAATGAAAGCTCTTTATAAGCCCTACAAAAAATATTATATACAGTTTTTGCTAGAATATAACATTTTGGAGATACAGACTTTGAAACTTTTATAAATTATGCAATACATAGGTGTATTAATGGTTGCCTATTCATACAACTTTCTATTTAATGTTTCAAATTAGTTCCTAGTGCCAATGTTTTAACAACGTGCTTGCAACTCTTCAGCTGGTTAATTAAATAAAATTTAATACGTTTGGTACAAACACATAAAATGACATAGACCTAAAATTTGAAGATAACACATAAAATTTTATACAGTAGCAGTTAGGGCCGGTTTTTGACTTTTCCAGTCTTAATTGTGGTATACAAAGATCAGCCTTATTTCTCGTATTATGTGTGTGATTTACGTTTTGTGAAAAGAGATCTGGGATCTTCTTAAGATAAATCAGGCAAGCAAGGAAAAGTAAGTATCCTAACTTGATAACCCCTGTTTAAACATAATCTGTTATTTAAATAGAATCTATAATTTATTTGAGGCGTATATATATTTAAAGTATTATTAATTTGAGTCATTTCGCCTCAATGACTATTTATATCGTAAAAGATCTAAAACAGAAAATAAAATTAAAATGTTCTTATCAGGCGCTTGAGAAGAACATTTTTATTTTATTTTCTGTTTTAGATTTTTTACGATATAAATAGTCATTGAGGAGAAATGGCTCAAAATAATACTGTAAATAATCTGTTATCCAAGAACCACATAAAGGCTCTCAAATGTATGTCACGCATTTTACTCGATCGCGTTATAAAGGATTCATCTTGGACTTGAAATTTGCAAATAAAGTGCAAGCTGCGTCCGACACAAATTCCGGTAGGTCGTTGATAAAACTTTTAAAAAAAGTAAAGGGACTAGGATAGTCCCTTGTGGTACCCCGAATCCGACAGGCCTTTAAAAATTGGCTGAAAAATGTACCTGATTCGTGACAGGAATGGTAGAATGACATAATAATAATTTAGTAGGAATTTTTCGACCATATAATAAGTAGTCACTCCATCCACCGGCAGCTTTGCTACAGCCGTCTACGGAAAGTTGTCAAAAACCGGCGCTGCATGGAGTGAGCCTAATAAGTTCTTAATATTGATCAATGATTACCGGAAACAGTATCATGAGGATTTTAAAGTATCCTGCTTTTTTATTTGTGAGTGCCTTTACAGTAAACTATACAAATATTCCTGCTGGTAGCATTTAGAAAGTTCCGAGGTCAAATACTGACCAGAAATTAAGATATTTAGATAATTGTGATCAGAGTTTTGAGGATAAAATGAGAAAAAAATGCACCTCTTTCAAGTAACCTCTTACCTCATTCTCAAGTTGTCTAATTTCTCTCACATTTCTTCTTTGCTGAAGCTTCAATTCTTTGTCCAGAGCTTCATCGGGTGGCTCCGTTAGTTCTGCGTCCTGGATTAGATCTTCGGCATCGTTGAAAGTCATTATCGGCCGGCCCGAAGTTGGAATGGGGCCCAGGGCTTGATCGGGAAGCAAGTAGTACAATTTTAGGGTTTGCCAGTGCCGGTAGAGGGCATTGGCAGTCCGACCAGAGTAGAATACGTCGGCATGCTTGTTTAGAAGGTCGCCGAAAATTTCCACATTTGGATTTGTGTTCTGAAAATTCAGAACGACGTAAAGATATATACTGTTAAAATTTTACTTGGGCGGAATGCAAGGTCGCCTATACAACACACACAATATTTTACCTCTTCTCTTCCCCTTGTCAGTAAAATTTTAACAATACACTGTTATACAGTGAGGCTCAAAAGTCACCCCCCCCCCCTCTTAACTTTTGAATTAGTTGAGATGTCAACTTAAAATTTGGAACAGCTGCATATGTCTATGAATAGGGTCTAGAATATAATATGGTACGCCACACACTGACACACGTGCATTTACCTCCCTATAACGCTGCTTTGAAATTGATGCCTGGCTCCTATGAGAGTCGTGCGCGCTGTGCCAAGGACGGGGCGAACTCTCAAGAGAGTGCGCAGTGAAAGTGTTAAACTATCTTTTAGCATATATTTAATATTTTCAGCTCCTAAAATGTGGGCAGGGGGGTATGGGGGACATTTTTTTAAATGGAAAGGGGGGTCGTGTGATACATCGTTTTAAAGCTTACAATACTCACTATTTAACCAAAAAATAATAAATTTTTTAAAGATGTTTTTTAAGGTATTAATTTTTCGATTTTTTTAGCTAAAAAATTAGATTTTTTAAGATTTTTTTTTGTACATTTTTATTTATATCCATTAAAATTAGTTTAAAAGTATAATTTAGGTTTTTCAAACTTAAAATAACTCATTTTTCAAAAAAAATTCTTTTTAAAGAAATTTTGACGAAAATACCCATTTTTAACCCTATGTTGAATCCCAAAAAAATGTCTAAAAAAAAATTAAAAATATATGGTCGAATAGAGAATTTTATAGGCTTTAAAACGATGTCTCACACGACCCCCTTTCCATTTAAAAAAATGTCCCACATGCCCCCCTGCCCACATTTTAGGAGCTGAAAATATCAAATATGTATAATATACATATTATACATATTATGCAAAAAGTTGTCTTATTGGTTTTGTTAGTTCCAAATTTTAAATCGATATCTCAACTCGTTCAAAAGTTAGAATGTTTCCAAAATCTCTTAGGGGTGATTATAATTCCAAAAGTGGCGGACTTCCGTTGTGGTTCCAAACCCCCAAGTTTTTTAGGGTTACAAATTTTAGACTTGTTATTACGTTTTTTAAAATTCAGTCATCAAAAAAGTGCTCTACTCAAAATTCGATAAAATGAAGCTTCCGAGAAAAAGGCAATTTCATTCTATTTTTCTAAGACCTCCAAAACGGGTTTAAACGCCAAAAAATGGCATATTTTTAATTTTTGACATTGACACGAATTATCATGATTCGTTGATGGAACGGTAAAATTTGGTTATTTCCGTTCAGGGGTCACTGTGATAGGTGAAAAATGAGAAAGCTTACTGGACAGTGTATTTTAGTTTTTTAGTTATTAGTGAACAAGAAGACATTTAAATGCGCATTTTATTTCACAATCAAATATTAACCAAAGACGAGCAATTTTACAATTTTTTAATCTTTGTATTAACGTTTTCCAAAAAATCATGAATATAAAAATTATATATTCAATTTTATTTAATTTTTTTTAAGCTTTTAATTTTAATATTCTATATTAAAACGTACATAAGTTATCCTACTGACGGACGTATTTTTTACTGAAAGTAAAAAAAAATAATTAAATTTATTTTAATTGTAATGCCTACTTTATTTGTAAGAAAGTAATTATTATTATTATTATTATTATTATAAGGAATAAGAGAACCCAATTTAATATACTATAATAAATTAGTTGATATGTATATTTTTCTTAGCTATAAAAATTCTCCGTAGAAAAAAAACTAAATTTATTTTATATGCAAGAAACCCGACAACGTCTATTCTTCTTTAAAATAGTGATCTGACAACAGCGAGGTCCAGCCCTGTGACACTCTGCAGTTTTAACTAGCTTTTTCGTGTTACGTAATGACTGAGATCCATCATGATGATGGCGAAATAGTATAAGAGCAAGATTTGGATCACTCTAGATTTATGATTTAAAAAAATTCTATGACACCTCAAGATTTGTTTATATTAGAAATAAACTTCAAAATATTTTATAAGTTACTACTAAAGTATAATACTTTTATCGGTATTATGTGATTACTTTTAGTATTTTGTGATAACAATGGTTTTACTATAGTTTGCCTATATAGGCAACATAGCTATGTTTGGTATCAATGAATGTATTTATAGTTGACACAAGAAAATATATTACTCAAGAATTCAAAATTAAATCATCAAAAGCAAGGCTTACAGTTTTTGATGTGCCACATATAAAGATTTAAAGACTTATCTTAAAATAACCAAAGAAGATGTTCTCTTGTAAATGGAAAAAGGCAAAAATGTATAAAGAATAAATCAAAACACACACTCAAAATAAACGTCACTCAACCAACCAAATTACGAAAAATCAGCTGTTTATACTAAAGCTGTCTTCACATTAGTCAAAAAGAGAATGTTAAAAATATATTATTTACGCTGATTTTAAACGATTTAAAGGCTAAGCTTTAAAGAATATTTTAATTATACCTAAAAGGTACACTTAAAAACGGGTTTACCTAATTAATTATTTTAAAACAAATTTTTGGAAACAACCTGTGAACATATGTTTATAATGTCACCATTTAAAAATTAAAATTTGGATCTAGAAGGCTTCAGATCTCGCTCGTAGATACCAGCGCTTTTTGGTCAATACGTAGCCAGATCGAACTACAAGTTACCAGTCCTTATTCTCTACGTTCATGGCGCTGTCCACCGTGCGATTTTTTGGGTCCATAACAAAAAAAAATGGCCCAACGCGAAACTAGGCTTATACCATTCCTTATATGACTGTCTTTTATTTTAGACTAAATTTTAAATAATCCATCGACGAAAAAAACTTTTTATTTTTTTAGTGTATTTTTTGGATTAAATTTATTAAATTAGCCAATAATATTAAACTTTTGCCATAAAACTTGGATAGTTTAACTGTTTTTAACTAATCTGGGTCGCTGATTTCAAAAATATTAATACAATGTATAATACATACTTAAGCAAAATATGCAGATTATCATAGTTTGCCATGGTTTATTTTTCTTGAACAAAAACTTTTACAGCAAAACTGATATTATTTTTAAAATCAGAGACCCAAAATGAGTTAAAAACAGTAAAAGTATCTAAAAAGTTTTATAAACTTGGTTTAAACACTACACTGAAAAAAATAAAAAGTTGAAAAAATTTTTTTTTCGTCGATGGATTATTTTAAATATGGTATAAAATGAAAGCCAAACTTATAAGGAATAGTTTAAGACTAGTTTCGCGTTGGGCCATGTTTTTTGTTATCGACCAAAAAAATCGGACCGTTTGTCTCCAATTTAAAGAGATTTAAAGGGCCGAGGTCAACCAAACGATAAGCAAAACAACAAAGGAATTCCACCGGCTGCGTGGTCTTGTTAGTCTTTAGTATATTTTATGAAGCTGAAGTATGCAACGTTCAAAGTCCAAACGAGAATTTAAATAGTATATTAAAGTAGTAGTTTCATAACATACTTTTTTAGCGCACGAGTACAAGTTTAGAAAACAAGCAGCTTGCGGCAAGTTTTCTGAAGTACTAGTGCGCTAAAAACGTGTTATGGAATAAGTGCTTTAATATACTATTTGAATTTTCGATGCAAAAAAACGTTGCAAACTTGAGCTTCATTATTTTAACGTTTTTTTGATGAAATTAATTCTTAAAATTTTTTATTTTTAATTTTTCAAAGAAAAATATAATTTTAACCAAATTAAAAAAAAAAGAGGAGGAATGCTTGTGCAAAATAGCGAGGGATGAACGAACCACTACAAAATATTTGTACACGGACAGAATTTTGTATGACTTTCAAGATTTCCAACACAAAAATGTATTATTTTGAAGCTTTTTGGTAGGATTTCTAAAAAATTATTAAAAATTACTTTCGAGATTTTTGTAAAGATTTTCGGCTTCCGTAGTGAGCATCAGGTAAGACTGAAACAGTCTTACCTTGTTCTTTCTTTCTCGATCGTTTGTTTTTGCTTTTTTAGATTTAGCTTTTAGGCAAAAAAAGACAAAACCAGATCAAAATTAGACCAAGTACATGTACTTGTATGCAGAAGAACAAAGTAAGCCTAATAGTGATTCACCCCTCGCCAAATACAATATTTAAAAAACTCACAGATTTAACGGTTCCCAAGATATCTTCTTCCTGTTGGCTCCAGAGAGCCTTATCCTGAACAGCTGCCACCATATCGGGATGTAAGTTTCTCATTGCAGACACAGCAACTCTTGAAACAGCTTGATCATACAACAATGCATACCACCTTTGCTGTAACTCTTGAACAGTGAATTTACATGAAAACTTTGTCCCCAAATGAACTGTTCTCAAATCGTTAGTCTGTTGTACTCCAATAATCAATGCTAAATCATCTGTGGGCTTCCATCTGCCTAAATCTTTGGTTGTAAACTGGTTTGGTTGTCTACCGCCTTTTTTGCTGCGTCTGGAAGTACTGGGTATTGTTTTGGCGCTAGCCTTCCGTTTTACTTCTGGAACTGGAGGTGGTATGGGTGTAATCACTACTGGAGGAGTGGATGGCGAAGCAACTGATATTTCAGAGTGAGAAGATTGAGTTCTAGCTCTACCGGCCTAAAATATCGTCAATAGTAAATAAGCTGTGAAGACAACTAATATTAGCATTATAATGCTACGCATTCCATCATATATTATTCACAGTAAATGGTATATTGCATTTTCCCAAATATTTGAAAGTTATTTTCAAAAAAAAATAAATAAATAAATTAAAAAAAACTAGGTAAAACATTTTTTAACAATTTTTTTTGTTTCCTTTTTAGCGAAAAAAAATCAACATTTTTTTTTTAAATAAGATCTTAAAAAAAAAAACAAAAAAAATTGAAAAAAAAATTAAAAAACTTTTTTTTTCTTTATTTTCTGTTTGCAAAAAACGAAAAAAAATAGATTTTTTTTAAATGATAGTTTTTTTAAGTTTAACCCCCCATAACTTTTTGTTGTTGGGGGGATTACTTTAAAAAATGGTAAAATTGATGTTTATAATAAAAGTATTTTTTCCTGAAAAAGTTACGTTAATCGGAATTTTCTTTCAGCTTTTTTCGATTTTTTTAAAAAGTTTAAATCCCATAACTTTTTTGTTTTGGGGGGGATTATATTAAAAAATAATAGGGATTTTTCTCTTATAGAACCTAATTTTTCCTGACAATTTCGAATCGAACGGATTATTCGTTCTTGATTCGTGTCCACAAAAAACGTGACATCGGACGGACGGATGGGCAGACGGACGGACAAAAAAAACATTTTCAAAGTTTCTTATTTTTTCATCAAACACATTTGTATCCAAGCATTTTTTGTTTAGGACATTTTTTTGCGATTTTGGAAAATTCAAAACTACCGTATTATACTATTCTTGCGCTTATGAGTGAGTGGCCACTATTTTTCCGAAACAAATTTCCCTGACTTTTCCTGGTTTCCAGGTAAATTTTTTGATTTTTACCTGGCCAATAAGCAGAGTCTTATGACAAAAAAAAACGACTGTTGCCCGACATACAATATCTTGAAAAAGAAATCTTGTATAGAGCCAGTAGCTGGCTGCCAGTTGAAAAGATTAGGCTTAGATATCTTAGCTTAGTAATAGCGCCGGCGAAATTTTTTACAATAATATGCAAAAAGTGCGGAAAGTTTACTTTATTTAAACAAATGAAGCTTACACAGGCGAAGAATTTTAAAATAATATGCAAAAAATAATTTGTAAACAAATCTTTGCAAATAAAAAATAATACATGAGGTCATTAAAAAAAAAGAAATAAGCGCCGCAGGTGAATTTTTTTTAAATTATATACAAAAACACTAGATAAAAATAAGTTATTAAATAAATTAGTTCTTTGCTAATTAAAAAAAAACAGATGCATTTATAAAAAAATCACAACGTTAGGGCCGCAGGCGAAAATTTTAATTTTAATACATAAAATAATTCGCAAAAATATAGTATTTTTTTGCTTGTTTTCTACAGTTTTATAGCTAATAACAAGGTTTAAATAGGAAACTGTGGATTGAAAATATTAAAATTTTATATAACATTTCTTAAATGTTTGTTTTTTCAAAATTTTCCCTGACTTTTCCCAGACTTCCAGGTTTTCCAGAGAGTGGCCAGTGGCCTGCAGCGCTAGAGCTATTTTGCATTTTTCTGAAATTTTCAGTAATAATAGCTACTGTTTAAGAATTTAAAAAAAATCGCCTGTGGCACTAGGGTTTTTTTTACGTTTTTGTAGAACTTAAGAGTGAAATTCGTAACAATTTACACCTGCAGCACTAGAGTTCCTTGTATTTTTGTGAAATTTTAAATTTAAATAATTGTAATTTTAAAGACTGGTTTAAAATTAAAATATACCATAAAACTTGTAAAAATCTTTGCCTGCTGTCCTAGGGCTTTTTTACATTATTTTTTAATTTAAGAATATAAAAGTTAGGTTTTTGGATTTAACCCCCCCCCCCAGGAACACTTCCTGGATCCACCCCTGGTTATTTTGTTACATTAAAAAATAATTTTTAAATAATATTTTACAATACTTAATTATACATTAAAATAAACATTATTAATTTTTATTACTTCAGCTGTTAATGAGATATTGCAATATTGGCTTGTGTACTGAAAGTTGGATCACTTTGAACATAATTTGAGCTAAATTGTTAAGCATTAAAAAAAAAACAAATTTTTTGATTTTCATTCATCAGTAATCTACCCATATTTGGGACACTGAAGAAAATCTAAGATGGACAGACAGACATTGAAAAATTGTTTTATTGGAATGTAAAATAGATACCTACATCAAAACTTTGGGGCCTGGGTGTGCAAGGTCTGCAAATGTTTAAAAAAGGGGGGACATGAAATGACCAAAAAAATAATTTCTCTCCTCTAAAAAGCATGACTAAAAAAATGTCCTCAGCTATTTCCTTCTGTAATAAGTTAAAAAAACAACAAACTTTTTAATGTGGTTCCTTCCAATTCATTTTTAATAAGAGCCCTATGCTAGGAAATCATCAACAGACCTTTTTAATAAACTAATACAAGGACCTGCACTTTAACGATTAAATAATTTTAAATAATAAGTTGCCAGCAAGGGGACCATAGTAAAGTTTGGGCGAGACCCGAACCGCTTTTGCGTCCTGGGCCAGTTTGCCGCTGCAGAGGGATTTTCTTTGCCATAAATTTTATGCTGGGATTCTGTGAAAGGTTTAACCAAAAGTGACTGACAGTCACCACACTAAAATTACCTTTATGTTTGATATACCAGGCATTCCTAAACTATATTCAACTAATTCGTCATCAAATTTTCTTCTTTTTATAGATCTATTTGAGCTAAAAATTAAGAAAAATTGTAAAATTATAAAAATTTAACATAACCTCACTTACCTCCTTCGCCTGGTCACATCTGCATGCTCTAGATGGCCATGACTTGAAAAGCTATACATCTCCGATTTGTCACTACATGACGGTAATAAGTCTGAATCTTGCAGGTTTTCCATTATTAACAGTTTATTTATTAACGCAAAAAACTACACAATCAAAACAACAAAGAAAACACCGATCGCAACACCAGACACTGGCGCCACCTAGCGACATTCGATTCTAGGGCTGGTGTTGCCGGTTTGGTGATTTTGTCTATAGAAGCGCTAATTTTAAAGACGAGTTTAAGCTTTTTTTAAGAATTTAATTAAAAACTTGTGTAATAATTTATTATTAATAAAGTTATTTTATATTGTACTTCTCATAACTTAAATATAAATTATAGAACAATTTTAAATAAAGATTTAGTAACCCGCTCAAATCCAGAAATTTCGTTCAGTCCTGTTGGCAACGTTGCTAGGGCCGGCTCACAAAATCAAAAGGTTGTTTTGTGAAATATTGTTTTTGCAAAGTTAACTAGGATTTTTTTTAGTTTTTAACTCTAAATAAAAATGAGTACTATGCCAGTGAGTTCTTCTACTTTATTACCACTCGGTAAGCATTTTGAAATAAAGTTTGAGGTTAGAATCAACAATGCTGATTAAAAATGTTTCGTTTTAGAACTTGTAGACAAATGTATAGGATCTAGAATACATATAATTATGAAAAACGATAAAGAAATTGTGGGTACACTACTAGGATTTGATGATTTTGTTAATATGTTATTGGAAGATGTAACTGAATTTGAAACAACCCCAGAAGGCAGAAGAATAACAAAGTTAGATAAAATATTACTTAACGGAAATAATATTACAATGGTATGTATAAAACCCTATAGGATTTTTATGGTTTTATATTATTCTTTTGCAGAAGCGTTTCTACAAAATTTGGCGCCCACCTTGACGCTGCTACCGAAAGAAAAGACACCCTCTGGAAAAAAGACTTTATTTGGCGCCCCTACCCCCCCGCAAAAAAAAGCTTTGTCCGTGAGCGTTTCTACAAAAAATTGGCGCCCACCTTAATTGGTGCCCACCTTGTCACCCCCTACCAAAACAAAAGAGCACCCTCAGAAAAAAAAAAGCTTTGTCCCTGCCCTGAGCATTTCTACAACATTTGGCGCCCACTGTGGTGCCCCTAACACCCTCAAAAAAAAAAGCTTGTTCCTGAGGGTTTCTACAGAATTTGGCGCCCCTACCAAAAAAAAAAATAATGAAAATAATACCCTCCGAAAAAAAGCTTTGTCTCTGAGCATTTCTACAAAACCTACCCAAACAAAAATAACACCCGCTATTATTTAAATTTTTTATTTAAAATAACAAAAAAATACAGCCTGTTCCAGAACTCGCGTACCGAAATTTAAGAGGTGATTCTACATCCAAAAATATGAAAAAAATTTTCTATAAAGGTTGGTCCGGAAAAGAGCCCTAAGGGAGCTACGGCCCTTCGAAGATGACGTATTGAATGGGGAACAAAAAAAAGCACCAATAAAATTTTAATGCTGCAGGGTGATTATTCATTTAAAACTGAGCAAAAAAGTATTATACACCAAAACACCTAAATTTAATATTAAAGGAGTAATAGCCTTTTAAAAAGTAACGTTTTTGGTGGCACAAAATGTTACTTCCTCTTAATTGCATTTTTTTTTGATAACGGTTGCTCCTACAGTGTTACACTATATGATATTTTATATGTATTTTTACTCTAGAAATCTATATTTTTTACAACAAATCCAAAAAACATACACATAGAAAAGTTTGGGGCAAAAATGTTTTAAGCCTCATATATTTTGTCCGTCTGGGCACGCCTCTGGATAAATTAAAAAAATAAATTAACATAAACTTATTGCCCTTATTAATACTAGTATACATGCAAAAGCTCGCCGTTCTAGCTTAAACGGTACCCGAGTTATTAATTAAAAACCTTATTTTTATTACAATTTTAAAGGGCCCCTTAGGGCTCATTTCCGGACCAACCTTTATAGGAACTTTTTTTATATTTTTGGATCTAGAATCACCTCTTAAATTTTGGCATGCCAGTTATGGATCACCCTGTATAACAAAGATTCTTGGGGGGGGGGGGGTTAAATATCCTCTCTACCCCCCCCCCCCCATATCTACACGCCTGTTCTTTTGTCAGTTCATTTTATAATACTTTAGAGTGTATTCTTGTCCAAAAAAAAAAGAGCTATTCTACACACTAAATTATACAAGAACTATACTGCCTTCCTAAGCTCAAAGGTCCTATCTGTGTATGTTAAACCTATATAGATAGGACCTTTCAGCTTAGAATGGCAGTATACAATACATAGGTATTGCATAAAATAAAATAATCTGAAATGGTATCGTTTTATCACACTTTTTTGTGAAAATGTGCTGATGAGTTTTATGATTTTTTGATTATTTTGTTGTTAGTTTTATATTCAATTTGAATTTATTTTTAATCATAATAAAAAAGTTAAACAATGTCAAATAGTGTAACACTGTAGGAGCAACTGATTAAAAAAAATGCAATTAAGAGGAAGTTACATTTTGTAGCACCAAAAACGTTGCTTTTTAAAAGGCCATTACTCCTTTATTATTAAATTTAGGTGTTTTGAAGAAGAATACTTTTTTGCTCGGTTTTAAATTAAGAATCCCCCTCCAGCATTAAAATTTTATTGATGCTCTTATTTGTTCCCCATTCAATATGTCATCTTCGAAGGGCCGTAGCTTCCTTAGGGCTTATTTCCGGACCACCATTTATAGAAACTTTTTTTCATATTTTTGGATGTAGAATCACCTCTTAAATTTTGGCATGGCAGTTACTGATCACCCTGTATAGTATAATACGGTATACCATATTGAAACTATAGTTTCGAACTCCCAAAAATTCTTGGATAGAAATGCGTTTTATGAAACCATAAGAAATTTTAGAAATATCCGTCTGTCCGATGTCACGTTTTTTGTGATCACGATAACTCATGAAAAAATTATCCGATCGACTCGAAATTTTCAGAAAAAAAAAACTTAAAAAGTTATGAAAACATAAGAAATTTTAGAAATATCCGTCTGTCCGATGTCACGTTTTTTTGTGATCACGATAACTCATGAAAAATTTATCCGATCGTCTCGAAATTTTCAGAAAAAAATAACTTAAAAAGTTCTATAAAAATAATCCCCTCAAAAACGAAAAACGTTATTGGGGGTCACTATTTTTTTCCGAAGTCTAACTAAAAGTGATTAACGGCGTATCTTGAGTCTTTATATAAAGAGTAATTTTTATTGCATTCACTAATTAGCTAAACAAATGCTTATTACATCACTGCATTACTTGTTTTGTTTTTTTTTTTTTCAGTTAGTTCCAGGAGGAGATATGCCAGAATAGTTATAAGGATATTGACAAATTAATTTTGTAAGTTGTACCTAATATAAGATTTACGTATATTATAAATTAAAATAAAACGTTTGTATAAAAAGAAAAAATGCAAAATTTAATTGCTTCTTCCTTTATAAAATAAAACAAAATACGATGGAAAATGCTTGACTTTAAAAATTCACAGGACAAAAATTTATTAAAAGGTTTTATAAATTAATTTACTTTTCAAAATTTGTCGTGACCATTCAAAACAAATCTCATTTTATAAAATTTTGTTTTGCCAAGTTTTTCTAAAACTTCACTTCTTGTTTACTGACTGGAAAAAATATTTTATTTATTTATTTATTTATTTATTTATTAACGGGAAAACCCCAATACATAAGAAGTACAAAATATAGTATAATTATAAATGCATACATATAAAACTTGTGATACAAAAATAATATCAAAAATTAAGGTTATTTAGAGAAGTTTTAAAAGATTTTAAAGACAAATTAAAAAAATTCAAATAATTATTATTGTTATTAGCCAACAACATAGCTCTATCCAAAGGCGTATGAGACCCGTAGTTAGTTCTATGAAAGGGTATATTAAACGTTGGAGAACTTCGTCTAAGATTTCTTGTAGGTATAAGGAACTGAATTTTATGCAACATTTCTGGACAAATATGTTCAAATTGTAAATATTACAGGGGGGGCGCCGCCATTTTCGCCAATTTGTAGTTTTTCTTCACCAAAAAAGGTTATGAATATGTAAAAAATTTGAAAAAAAAATGTGTATTTCAATACTTTTATATATTGAAAATATAAAAGTAAAAAGTATACTTCTATTCTAGTATATACTATTAGCGCCGCAGGTGAAAACTTTACAATAATAAAAGTTTAAATAGCGAACTGTGGAGTGAAATATTGACTAAATAATAATTTGTTCTATAGGGGGTGTAATTAACGCGGGTATAAATGCTGCACAAACCGGACTTGAGCGGATGAAATTTACCCGTTCAAGTCCGGTTTGTGCACCATTTATACGGGTGACACATCTCTACTCACACAGATTTCTACTCACACACATATCTACTCACACACAACTCTACTCAAACGCATCTCTACTCACAAATATCTCTACTCACACACATCTAGTCATTGTCATATACTTTGACATTTATTTGATTAAAACTAGGATACCATGGCAGAATAAAGCACTAACTAAATTTTATTTAATATGTTTTCGTAGATTAGCTTATAATTTTATTTATTGGAAACAAATTTTACCTAATTCCACTAATATTTAACAGATATTGTGATTTTTATAAATTCTCAACATATAATATTTAGCGCCGCAGGCGAAATCTTATTTTCCAAAATTTCATATGCAATTATTTAATAAAACCTGTTAATAAATAATGTAATATCAGCCTTTTGGAAATCAAGTTAAGCGCCGCAGGCGATTTTTTAGTTCACGTATTTCAACAATTTAAAAAGACAATTATTTATAAAATTTTTAGGAATATTTGGGTTTAGCATTTCTCAGATACAGGTAAGTATACAAATTATTGAATAAAATTTTTGTATCACTTTATTGTTAAATAGTTTAGCGCCGCAGGCGAAATTTTTTAGGATTTTTAATTACACGTATTTTCCAAACACCTTAGACTTTAAAAAACTAATTATTTTATAAAATTTATGGCCGGCACTCGAACTCGGCTTGTTACGGTTCCGCAGGCAAAAACTTGTAAATTATTTTTCAAACACTTCAGAATTTCCAAAACAAATTTTAATTATTTATAAAATATTTTAAATACAAGTTTCTCATGGGTTTGCGTTTTGTAATCATTTTCAGCTCCAGAAAAAATTGTTTTAGAAATCTGAAGGATCAAACACTTTGGAATTGTTAAAAACAAAACAATAATAAATGAAAAGCCAGGGGGGGGGATTTTTTTTTCGCTATTCGGAAGTTTCATGAGATTTAATCCTCGTATAATTTTTTTTACAAAAATGAAAAGGCCACACACCGGTCTGGAAACAATTTTTAGCTCAACTTTCATATAACCCAAGTTTTTTTTCATAATTTAATTATTTAGAGTTTTTGCATATTTTTAAGACCAAATTAAAAAAAAACTATCGATGTGTTTTTGTGAAAAACGATTTTCATTTGTTTTAACAGAAAAAATATGACATATTTAAAAAATTTTTTTTTTTTATATTCAGATTTTACGTCAAAAAGTGAGACAAAAAGTTTCTATGGACGTTTGTGTTAAATTGCTTCTTAGGGGAGCTAGAACACGTTTAAGGGGCATTTTTAGAATATTATTCACTTCATAACTCGGGAAAGGTTTAACTTATTGACTTGAAATTTTTACATTAGTATGCAACCAATAAACATTATCATTTTGTGACATTAAAAAATTAAATGTTGAACCAGGTGCGAACTTACAGTTTTACATATAAATTATGAGGCACCCATTATCTACGCCCCTGGTAAAAAAATTAATTTTAATAAAACGTTAATTGTTTACATTTATTGGTTCTATAGTTCAGTAAAAATTTGTTGTTATGTTATGTTAATAAGTTAAACCGTTTCTGAGATATGAAGTGATAAATATTCTATAAATGCCCTTTAAAGGTACGCTAGCTCCCTTAATAAGCAATTCAGCTCAAACGTCTATAAAAACTTTTTCTCACTTTTTGACGTAAAATCTGAATATCTAAAATAATTTTTAAATATGACATTTTTTTTTGTTAAAACAAATGAAAATCGTTTTTCTCAAAAACGCATCGATAATTTTTTTAAATTTGGTCTTAAAAAGATACCAAAGCTCTAAATAATTAAATTATGAAAAAAAACTGAGCTAAAAAATGTTTTCAGACCGGTGTGGCCAGTTTGAGTTGAAGCTCGCAGCAAAGTTCTATCTCTTTCTAACTCCTTGTTTTAAAAGAGGTAGAACTATGCTCTGAGCTTCAACTCAAACGTCCCTAAAAAATAGCTACAGAGCTAAACTGTTTATTTAAATATCTGCAAGAATATTACTAGTGCCGGAGACGAAAATTTTTACAATTATATGCAAAAAAATTAGGTTTAAAAAAAAAAGAAAGCATTCGCAATGGGATGTCAAAAAAAAAACGTAAATGTATTTAAATGAAGCATAAAATAGTGCCGCAAGCAATTTTTTTACAATAAAAAAAAGACTGAAAATCTCAAATATTTTTTTATTTTTCTTAAAGAAATTTTCTTTTTTTTTTACAAATTTAAAGCCGATAGAGCTATCAATTTTATTTTCGACTAACCTCTGAAGGAGAAAATTTTATATGAATATCTAAGAGTCAAGATGAGAACATTTCGAAGAAGCTAAATAACAGCGCCGCACGCGAAAGTTGTTAAAATATGCAAGTCCGGTCCATTCCGGTGCGGCCAAATATTTTTTAGTCATTAAGATATCTGGCAAGGGTAAAGGTTTTTTCAGAGGTAAGGACCTTTATTTTTTTTGAAATTAAAATTTTTTGCCAGGGATAAATCTTTTTTTCAGGCGGTGAAAAGTTTAGAGACGCCCCCTCCCAACTGCCCAACATTGGGGTGTATCCCACCCCCCATAGAGTCGTTCCTGGATTGAGGTAGTTAGATTCAGTAGTTACTGTTGTTAAGGAAACAAGATTCTTTATATCATTAGCGAGCTTTGTCATCAATGAATAATAGCACGAGCTTTTTGAACTTGAAAACGTACGTCTGTTCTTAATTGTCGCATCTGAAATGTAGGAGTTTGCGCAGAAGACAAATTTTCTTCAGTGTATTCAGTCGGTTTGACAAAAGCAAAGATGGAAGTCGTTCGTTTCGGTAGTGTTATTTTTGTGTTTTTCTAGTGAAATAACTGTATTTTTAAATGGACCAGTGTGTAAAATGTTGAAAATAATGTGTGTGAACTATTTTTACTTGGATATCTAAATCGCTTTTAAAATTAAGGTAGGTTTTTAGGGACATAACCATAAAAAGTTGTCGATTTTTTCTTCTTTACTAGGTTCCCACGCTGAATCTTTAACAAAAACTATATAATAATATAATCTTTATTGCAGAAAATTACTTATTTCTTGAGAAATTATGAATCTATGCAGTTTTGTTAACTTTTTCTTTTGTCTTTTGTCGATGGACTTATGATTTACGCCGTTGCTACTTCTACGCTAGCGTGAACGAAGTATGACCAATTCTATCACAACTGTCAAAATGACGTTATTTCGTAGTTAAAAAAATATTGTTTTTTGCATAAAAATTGTAAAATTGAATTTCATTATTGTTTAAACTTGACTTTTTATTTTGTCCCTATAAAAAAATACGTCAAATTTGACGTGTTATTGTGAATTGACTATAAGTTATGGTCCATAACCAAACTGTTCAGTTTGTTATGGACAAAATAAAAAAATTATATTTATCCAATACATACAGATAATAAGACAATTACCAGCTTTATTTTAAATAGATAAACTCAATAATAACCCCCGCGTGGCTTTTACTTTATTGAGTGGATAATAATTTATTTTACCCACTCAACTGTCACTTGTCAAATTATTTTCTTGTTTGGACTTTTTATAAAATTTTAAATAAAAATATAAATTCCTAAGCTATTTATTGGATAAAACCTTGTATGGCACTCATGGGCAATATCTTACTTTACCCACTAGTACCATAAATAACTATTATCCAATACAGACAGATAATAAGACAATTACCAGCTTTATTTTAAATAGATAAACTCAATAATAACTCCTGCGTGGCTTTTACTTTATTGAGTGGATAATTATTTATTTTACCCACTCAACTGTCACTTGTCAAATTATTTTCTTGTAAATGTCATTAAAATTTTTAATAAAAATATGAATTCCTGAGCTATTTATTGGATAAAACCTTGTATGGCACTCATGGGTAAACCGATATTGCCCTCTCGAAAATTAACCTGCTTGGCTGACGCCTCGCAAGTTAATTTTCTCATGGGCAATATCTTACTTTACCCATACCATAAATAACTATTATCTACGGTGGTGATTAATAGGCCTATTCTGCCCTCTTTAGTTAAAACATCCTAACTAACATTTTTGCCATTTTGGGCTTATCTGCATATACTGGTTGTTCTATGCCATATTTATCTATTCTCCAGGATTCCCACCACTCAGAGAAAACAGGAAAGACAGGAAAAATGAAATTGACATCTGGTAGTCAGGGAATTTGGCCATTTATTAAAAAAAAAAAATGGCAAAAAAAGGAATGTTAGTTAGGACGTTTTAACTAAGGCGGGCAGTATTAATCACGGGTCTGTAAAAATAAACCGTTTATAACCTAAAACGGCCGTGGATAAAGTATAGTATTCTACTCGCCTATAATAGCTATTAATTATTCGGGTCATTTAGCCACTCGCCTATGGGCTCGTGTCCCAAAACTTACCCTCATTGATTAATAGCAATTATTATACGCTCGTTAAATAATATACTATTATCCACGGCCGTGATTAATAGACCTACAAATCACGGGTCTGTAAAAATAATCTGTTTAAACTTTGAAACGGCCGTGGATAAAGTATAGAATTCTACTCGCGTGACTACAACACTCGCCTTTCGGCTCGTGTCGCAAAATTCACCCTCATCGATTAATAGCAATTATTATACGCTCGTTGAATAATATGTGAGGCGGAAAGAAAAAAGGGGCCTCTTGTCGGCGATGTCAATTTTTCATGAAGCTGAAGTTTGCAACGTTTTTTTGCAACGAAAATTCAAATAGTATATTAAACTACTAGTTTCATAACATAAGTTTTTAGCGCACGAGTACAAGTTTAGACAACAAGCCGCTTGTGGCAATTTTTTTAAAGTACTAGTGCGCTAAAAACGTGTTATGGAATAAGTGCTTTAATATACCTACTATTTAAATTTTCGATGCAAAAAAACGTTGCAAACTTCAGCTTCATTCGATTACAAAACCTTTTGTTTCACGATTCACTCACCGCAGTAATGAGGAGAATCCAGCGCATGCACACTGATTCTGTTTTGACGTATGCCTAAAATTATTTTAAGGTTATGAAACATTCTTTTGCAGAAATTTACAAAAATATCTACTTTTTTTATGCATATTGTTACACCAGTCAAGCATTTATTTTTTAATTAGCTAATGCTAAATTATTTAGCCTAGATATAATCCTATTTGATTCTAAAAATATATCGCCTTCTAAATTCTGAAATATCGTATCTGAAAAATGCCTCCCATTAAAAAAAAAAACACCAAACCAGCAAACTACCAAACCAAACCATTATTAACGTTAACCAACGCCTCCCATTAAAAAAAAAACACCAAACCAAACCATTGTTAACGTAAACCAACGCCTCCCATTAAAAAAAAACACTAAACCAGCAAACTACCAAACCAAACCATTGTTAACGTAAACCAATGCCCCCATTAAAAAAATCAAACAGAAATTCTTGAGTATTTTAACAATATTTTGCTATATATTCTAACAAAAAAACTAGTGTACTGGTAGTAGTAGTAGTTTGGTAGTTTGCTGATTTGGTGTTTTTTTTTTAAATGGGAGGCGTTGGTTTACGTTAACAATGGTTTGGTTTGGTAGTTTGCTGGTTTGGTGTGTTTTTTTTTTTAATGGGAGGCGTTGGTTTACGTTAACAATGGTTTGGTTTGGTAGTTTGCTGGTTTGGTGTTTTTTTTTTAATGGAAGGCGTTGGTTTACGTTAATAATGGTTTGGTAGTTTGCTGGTTTGGTGTTTTTTTTTAATTGGAGCATTTTTCAGATACAGATATATTTTAGGAATCAAATAGGATATTTAGGCTAAATAATTTAGCTTTAGCTAATTAAAAAATAAACGCTCGCCTGGTGTAACAATATGCATAAGAAAAAAGTAGATATTTTTGTAAAATTCTGCAAAAGAATGTTACATAAGCTTAAAATAATTTTTGTCATACGTTAAAACAAAAATAAGAAAATCAGTGCGCATGCGCTGAATTCTCCTCATTACTGCGGAGAGTGAATCGTTTTGTTTCATACCTTAATTATAATTATTTCTTAAATGTAAAAATAAAGATTCTGTGTTGTTTTGAATTTTTAAGTGTGTTTTTCTCGCAACGCCCGTTTTTAATTGCCCGTAACTTAAACAAAAAAAAAATCATAGAGACATGATTTTTGCACCAAATTGTTTAGAAATTAGAGCTTAATTCAAAAATATCAATAACTAAAAACCGGAAATTGCCGACAAGGGGTCCCTTTTTCCTTTCCGCCCCACATATACTATTATCAACGGCCGTGCTTAATATACCTATAAATCACGGGTCTGTAAAAATAAACCGTTTAAACGGCCGTGGATAAAGTATAATGTTTTACTCGTGTATAATAGCTGTTAATCATTCGGGTAATTACATCACTCGCCTATCGGATCGAGTCGCAAAATTTCTAAATTTTTTTGCAAAAAATTACGTGCCTATTATAGTCATCCACACTGTAGAAACACTCCGACGCAAGGGGGAGGTATTACCGAACGGCCAGCATGAAGCTGAAGTCCAAACGTTTTTTTGCAACGAAAATTTAAACAGTATATTAAAGTACTAGTTTCATAACATACGTTTTTAGCGCAAGAAAACAATCCGCTTGCGGCGAGTTTTCTAAAGTACTAGCGCGCTAAAAACGTGTTATGGAATAAGTGATTTTATATACTATTTGAATTTTCGTTGCAAAAAAACGTTGCAAACTTCAGCTTCATAAAAAATTGCAAAATTTTCGTATAAGTTCAAATTTGGTCACCGGGTACTATCTGAATCGGTGCCAAATACCCTTTAAACAACTACCTATTATAAAACACTAAACATATCAAAAATTTACCTGGCGGAATTTAACCTAGCCCCAGCTAGAGAGGCGACAAAATGAAAAATATTAAAAAAAATTATGAAGCTGAAGTTTGCAACGTTTTTTTGCAACGAAAATTCAAATAGTATATAGTATAGTCCAAACCATTGATTCCATAACACGTTTTAGCACACTAGTACTTTGAAAAACTCTCCGCAAGCGGCTTGTTATCTTAACTTATACTAGTGCTATAAAAACGTGTTATGGAATAAGTGCTTTAATATACTATTTGAATTTTCGATGCAAAAAATCGTTGGCTTCATACAGCCAGCGCGCTCTCTTCTTTACGTCATAAGCTTGCGTGCAAGTGAGACGCACTCACATTCCGCACATATTTTCCACAGCCACACATCCGTGTGCCGAACAATATAGAGTGTTTTTTCTAAATTAGACGCCAAGTTTAGAATAGGTACAGTATTTCTGTCCAGACTGCCAGCATTTTACGGGTTATGCAAGCTACTGAATGGTGCTAAAAACAAAACAAAAATTATAAAAACAATCTTCAGCCCTTTACCAATTCCACATAAAGCGTTGTTGAATTTTTTTTACCATGTTTGCATTACATTTTAAGTAATTTAGGTATTTATTATATTGAACCCTTTGGCAAGATTACACAACCCCACAAAAAAAAAAAGGTCAAGACCCTTGAGACAGACCATGATATTCCTATGTATTTTTCGACGCTGAATCTGAATCCGGGGTTAGAAAAGACCCTAGACGTCTGGAATTCACCCCCGGACCCAAAAACTACCCTAGGGATTGGATTCTCCGCCGCAAAATACGTAGGAATTCCATGGTTGAGCATCTGGCACCTAAAACTCAATTCCCCACTCCTTCTTAGGGGTAGTTTTTGGGCCCGGAGGTGAATTTCAGACGTCTAGGGTCTTTTCTGACCCCGGATTCAGATTCAGCGTCGAAAAATACATAGGAATAACATGGTCTGTCTCAAGGGTCTTGACCTTTTTTTTGTGGGGTTGTGTTATCTGGCCTAACTGGATGGTTGACTACATTTTAATTGTTTTTCTTTGGGTGGGCCGAATCCCAGGGGCGTTAATAGCAAGGGGTGAACCACTATTAAAAGTCCGTATACAAATTTGCAAAAGTAAAAAATCCTTAAAATTTCTAGAAACATCTCGAAAACCTTGGTCATTTTCTACAAGATTTCTAAGAGTTTTCAGAATCCTTGAATTCTTATAGAAGAGCTCAAAAATCTTGGATTTTTTATGTCGAAAAACTGGGAAGTCATACAAAACACTTGGTGTAAAAATATTTTTGATCCGAGCTCTAGGCATGAGTCAAAAATCAAACCCATCAAAAATTATAAAAACAATCTTCAGCCCTTTACCAATTCCACATAAAGCATTGTTGAATTTTTTTTACCATGTTTGCATTACATTTTAAGTAATTTAGGTATTTATTATATTGAACCCTTTGGCCAGATTACACAACCCCACAAAAAAAAAGGTCAAGACCCTTGAGACAGACCATGATATTCCTATGTATTTTGCGACGCTGAATCTGAATCCGGGGTTAGAAAAGACCCTAGACGTCTGGAATTCACCCCCGGACCCAAAAACTACCCTAGGGATTGGATTCTCCGCCGCAAAATACGTAGGAATTCCATGGTTGAGCATCTGGCACCTAAAACTCAATTCCCCACTCCTTCTTAGGGGTAGTTTTTGGGCCCGAAGGTGAATTTCAGACGTCTAGGGTCTTTTCTGACCCCGGATTCAGATTCAGCGTCGAAAAATACATAGGAATAACATGGTCTGTCTCAAGGGTCTTGACCTTTTTTTTTGTGGGGTTGTGTTATCTGGCCTAACTGGATGGTTGACTACATTTTAATTGTTTTTCTTTGGGTGGGCCGAATCCCAGGGGCGTTAATAGCAAGGGGTGAACCACTATTAAAAGTCCGTATACAAATTTGCAAAAGTAAAAAATCCTTAAAATTTCTAGAAACATCTCGAAAACCTTGGTCATTTTCTACAAGATTTCTAAGAGTTTTCAGAATCCTTGAATTCTTATAGAAGAGCTCAAAAATCTTGGATTTTTTATGTGGAAAAACTGGGAAGTCATACAAAACCCTTGGTGTAAAAATATTTTTGATCCGAGCTCTAGGCATGAGTCAAAAATCAAACCCATCAGCTCATCATCCCAAGAGTTGGCAGAATTTTAATTGTTTGACCGAGTGTTTGACTTATACCCTTGAGGGGATGAAGCTGAAGTTTGCAACGTTTTTTTGCAACGAAAATTCAAATAGTATATAGTATAGTCCAAACCATTGATTCCATAACACGTTTTAGCACACTAGTACTTTGAAAAACTCTCCGCAAGCGGCTTGTTATCTTAACTTATACTAGTGCTATAAAAACGTGTTATGGAATAAGTGATTTTATATACTATTTGAATTTTCGTTGCAAAAAAACGTTGCAAACTTCAGCTTCATGTAAAATCAGCCCCTACATTGCTGGCGCCCATGTGCCGAGACAAATTCTATGAATAATATCGAGGTTTAACGATTTGAATCAAGGATTTAATATTAACTCGATTTTAACACATTAATAACGTGCATTACACAGTATAAAAAAGCGAATAATGGATGGGAAATGAACTTTTCAAATTACCTAATAACACGTATTGTCTTTATGCATAATAATATTAAACAAGCCGTGAAGATACGTAATGCTTTGCATTCCGTAGTATACTCTTCACAGTGGACATTATATTGCGTTTTCTCTCCCGAAATATAATTGCTTTGCTTTATTTTTAAAACCCTTCTATTCACTTCACTTCTATATACAGAGCGGTCCAAAAGTCACCCCCCCCCCTTTTAACTTTTGAACGAGTTGAGATATGGACTTCAAATTTAGAACTCTTAAATAAGACAACTTAAACTATCTTTTAGCATATATTTGATATTTTCAGCTCTTGAAATGTGGGCAGGGGGGCATGGCAGGACATGTTTTTAAATGGAAAGGGGGGTCGTGTGATACATCATTTTAAAGCTTATAAAATTCTCTAATTAAAATAACATTTTAAAATTTTTTAAAATTTTTTTTTAAGGTTTTAATTTTTTATGCTAAAACATTCGATTTTTTAAGTTTTTTTTTATAAATTTTTATTTATGTTAACTAAAATTAGTTTAAAAGTATAATTAACATTTTTTTATGATGAAATTAGGCATTTTTAAAAAAATATTTGTTTTTTTTTTAGAGGAATTTTGACATTAATACCCATTTTCAACCCCATTTTAAACCCAATTTTTTTTTTAATTTTAAAAATATGGAGTTAAATGAAGAATTTTATAAGCTTTAAAATGATGTATCACACGACCCACTTTCCATTTAAAAAATGTGCCCCATGCCCCCCTGCCCACATTTTAAGAGCTGAAAGTATTAAGTCGATAGGTATCTCAACTGGTTCACAAGTTAAGAGGGGGGGGGGGACTTTTGGACCGCTCTGTATATACAGGGTGTATTTGAAATAGGGTCGGAAATTTTAACAGGTGATTCTACATGATAAAATATGACAAAAAGTTCCTATAAACATATGTCTAAAAATGCGTCATAAGGGAGCTACGCCCCTTTGAAATTGGCCAAAAAAATCGGTTTTTATTTAATAACTCAGGAACCCTTTGAGAGATATTAACGAGGTTTTGCACGTGAATTAATCCTAATAAGGCCCATCTTTATATGTCATTTTCACGTACTTATTTAAACCAGGGGTGTGCGAAACGGGGGGGCCTTATCAGTTTTTTGTCCCAAACTTTTTTCTGTGTAACTTTTTTGCAATTTTATTTTTGAAATATGATTCCTCAGGTCAAAATACATAAAAAAGGTACTCTTGTTGTAATACTGTAGGATTAACCGTTTTCGAGAAAAGTTCATTTGAAGGTGAAATTTCACGGTTCAAGGACGAAAAATTAAATACTAAAATGTCGAAAACCAAAATTTTAATGATGCAATGTTATTCTACAACAAAAACTAAGAAAAAAAGTTTCCATACATGTAGGTCGAAAAAACGCTTTTAAAGCTACCATAGCCCTTTAAAAATGGTGCATATTTAGGAGACCATAGCTCCATTAGGATTGATTTTTGGAAGTACCTGTATATGAGGTTTTTTTCTTAGTTTTTAATGTACATTCGCCCTGCATCATTAAAATTTTGGTTTTCAACATTTTAGTATTTAATTTTTCGTCCTCGAACCGTGGAATTTCACCTTCAAATGAATTTTTCTCGAAAACGGTTAATCCTACAGTATTACAACAAGAGTACCTTTTTTATGTATTTTGACCTGAAAAATCATATTTCAAAAATAAAATTGCAAAAAAGTTACACAGAAAAAAGTTTGGGACAAAAAACTGATAAGCCCCCCCCGTTTCGCACACCCCTGGTTAAAATAAGTTCACGAAAATAACACATAAAAATGGGCCTTGGTAGAATTAGTTGACGTGCAAAACCTCGTTGATATATCTCAAAGAGTTCCTTCGTTATTAAATAAAAACCGATTTTTTTAGCCACTTTCAAAGGGGCGTAGCTCCCTTATGACTCATTTTTAGACATATGTTTATAGGAACTTTTTGTCATATTTTATCTGTTAAAATTTCCGACCCTATTTCAAATACACCGTGTATAAAGAATTTATTTGTCCTCAAATCTGCCAAAGGCTTTTTCACCCTCTTAGAATATACTTAGAGAGCTAAAATTTGGTCACTTGCTTATCTCGGTTGACAATACAATTTTATATCAAATTCAAAAACAACCTAAAATCAAAAAATCCGGGGTGGTTTGACTTTACATTTAACTTTGTTTAAGCGCCACGTGCTATTTCGGTCCCAGTGCATTACGTATTTTAATTATGGTCCCTTTGTATTAAGAATTTTTTGTCTAGAACGTTTTTCAGAGATTTTGGAAAATTAAAAACTACATGTAGTTTTACTATACAGTATTATACTCTTCTATCGCTTACGCGTTGCAAAGAGTATAATAACTATGTATTGCGTAATATTATGATATGCGAATTAATCTTAATGAGATGCCGTTATTTCGAGCTTCATAAAGGCAACATTACAAGAACATCTAATTTATTAAATTAAGTAGGAAGATAATTATTACTCAAGTTAGAAGGATCTTCGCTGAAGTTATAAACTGTACAACTTGTATAATACAGGGTTATTTATTAATTTTTGTTGCGGTAATTCACCGTTTTTATTTAAACAGTTATTTTTTGAAATCTATTATAATACGGTAATTATGGAAATACGTTATTGTTGCTGTTATTGTTCGATACTATCAGGAGTCCTGGCTGGCTAAAACTTAACCGGTTTTTGATTTAGGACTTCCATCCCGAAAAACATTGGTGTAAACCAGAAAAGACTAGTATTAACCTTAGAAATAACAGATTAAGGCTGGGTTTATCAATCTGTACTACAGATTCTGTAGTTAAAATTGATATTATAGTTAAACTCTCAAATTCAGGATTTTTATTGGAGTATGGTAATTCTATGTCAGCTGCACATTGATAAACCCAGCATAAAACCCGAGAAAAAAGTTTTTTTTACCAGCTCTGGAAACCATCTGGCGCTTTTTCAGGGACATAAAGATTTGTTTTTCTACTACCTAATTAAGTTCTAGCTTACATATTATCTACCGTTGTCAAGGCTTGTTTACCTTGTCAACCAATAAAATCAGTGAACTCAATTATTATTGACCGTTGTTAATCATTGTTTATTGATGACGGTCAATAATTACAAATTTTTCAGACTACTAACTTTTTTCAACTTATTTGTCATAAAAAGCTATGACAAAATAATTTTCAAACTTTATTTTTAACTGATATTTGGAGTTACTAGCTTTAGGTAGTAGAAAAAAAATAGTATATGCACCACGTATGCGAACTGTCTTAAGTGTTCTCGACTGATTTTTTGCCTCGTCTCCGTCTCAGCAAAAAAACTTCAGTCTCGAACACTAAAGGCTTAGTTCGCATACTAGGTTCATAATATACTATTTTAAACTTCATAATGAGATCTTCTTAGGAACTTTTCTTATGCATCGATGCACGAAAACTTGGGAGTCGCCTTTCATCCCTGAAAGAGGCAAATGCGGTTCAGGCGAAATTAGTAAATCGGTAACAACGTTTAGCTTCAGCAACGACTAATTTATGTTAAAATGCTCGTTAAAATGTTTGTGATGGTACTTTAGTGGATGAATCCGGATTAGGGTTCGTCACATGTTTTGTGGTCACGTTATTAAAGAAATTATTATTTATTTGAAATGATTATAATACTAAATAAAAGAACATAATTCAAGACCATAAGTGAAAAAAAGGTCATATTTAAAGAAGAAGAAGCACGGAAACTAAATAAAGTTTCCTATGGATCTGTGATAGATCATCTGTCCGAAGATGCTTCTTATCTTCATATGCATACGAACTTTCTTACTTTTTTTCATACAGAATGGCACTCTGGTTCAAAAATTTGGTTGGTTAACTTAGATCCTCTGGCTTACAAACACTGTTTTCGGTAATTTCTTAAAATTTGCTTAAATATCCTATGCAAAAATGAGTTCAAACTGTAATTCCAAAATTTGTTGGGTTAAAGTTAGGTTATCTGGCTCACACTTAATTTTCGGTAATTTCTCCTTAGAGTTTGCTTAAATATGCAAAAATGGTTGAACTGTAATTCAGAAATTTGTTTGGTTAAACTTAGATTATCTGGCTCACATTTAAGGGATATTCTGTTTTACCTCATTTCGAAGCATCTCGCTCAAATATCTATCAGAGGTAACTCTGAGCCACTATTTTCTCCATATAAAAGAGGTACTTACCTTTAATTCGGCGTAAATTTTTTCGTAATTTCTTCTTAAATATCCTGCAAAAAATGGGGTCGAACAAAAAAGTTTTTAACTAAAATCACACCGTGAATAATATTTTCTCCATGTATAGGATTGCAATATTGATTTTTTGTTTTATTGTTTTGCAATGCTTATGCGTATTTGTTTTTTATCTTGACGTATCGAATTTTAAATAAACAATCACCGGAATAATATGGATTTTTTATTACTTAGTGAAAGTTATTCTTGTTCCTTTTGGGTTAAACGTTGCAAAATAACAAGAAATAATTATTTGTTGAAATTAAAATTAAATTAAAAATTTGCCTTGCGAAGCCTATTTTAAATGTTAGTATAGTGTTGGCATATAGTTTGTGTAAAGATGCAAGTCGCTTGCAAAAAGTCTCTGTGTCAAAGCGTTCTTGATATATCGTAATGTAAAGTTGATTTGCAAGCGACTTGCATCTTTACACGAACTATATAACAGTGTCTAGGTTCAGCATCATCAGAAGCGGTGTGGTTATTACAAGGTAATAGCCACGGCACTCAGACCTAAGATCCATAGTGCATGCCGCAGTCATCTAGGATGACACATCATTTGATCACTTACTTCATGTGGGCTTACTTTTTTCTTTAGTTCCTGGTCGTGATGAAGTGTCTCTAACTTATTTAAAAACCAGCCGTGAAGATATGTAATGCTAAGCATTCCATTTTATATTATTCACAGTAAATGGTATAATATACTATTAATATTATTCCATTTTCCCAAAAAAGAAAAAAGTTTGGGACAAAAAACTGATAAGGCCCACCCGTTTCGCACACCCCTGGTTTAAATAAGTACGTGAAAATGACATACAAAGATGGGCCTTATTAGGATTAATTCACGTGCAAAACCTCGTTAATTTATCTCAAAGGGTTCCTGAGTTATTAAATAAAAACCGATTTTTTTAGCCAATTTTAAAGGGGCGTAGCTCCCTTATGACGCATTTTTAGACATATGTTTATAGGAACTTTTTGACATATTTTATCATGTAGAATCACCTGTTTAAATTTCCTACGCTATTTCAAATACACCCTGTATGTTACTTAGTGAGTTTTTCATGTTTGTATAACACAGACCCCCAAATAAAAAAAGTACCCTGAACTTTTTACGAGACAGGTCTATTTTTATGTATTTTTCATCGCTGAATCCAAATCCGAAGTCAGATTAAGGGGTTTCCACTTATTTTTCGAGAAAAATGCAAAAAACATGTTTTTTTTTGGAATTAAAAAAAAAAGGAAAATGATAAAACTAATCTGACTTCAGATTTGAATTCTACAGATTAAAATACATCGAATATCATATTTAGTTTTTTTTTCACGATATTTTGAAAACTGTAACCTCGCCGAACAAAAAAAAGTATCTTGATCTGGAGACGAGAGGTATATATTCATATGTATTTTGACACGCTGAATCCAAATCCGCCACCAGAATTGGCCCTAACCGCAAAAAACTCAAAATCGCCAAAATTGCCCTTGCGCTGCTACAGTTTTCAAAGCCCTGCAAGGGTCAAAATTTCGGAGAAAAAACACTAATTATGATTTAAGATGTATTTTGATCTGTAGAATTTAAATTTGAAGTCAGATTGGTTTTATCATTTTTCGTTTTTTTTATTCCAAAAACCATACAACAACCATAAATATCATGTTTTTGCATTTTTCTCGAAAAATCACTGTGAAACCCCTTAATCTGACTTCGGATTTGGATTCAGCGATGAAAAATACATAAGAATAGACCTGTCTCATAAAAAGTTCAGGGTACTTTTTTTATTTTTTCTATTTTGCGACTCTTATAAGCTCATAATCACACGCATTTTGCGTGTTCTTATAGACCCATAAGAGGTCTCTACTTTTTTTTCTGTTGGGTTGGCAACATACAAAAGCCTATCTCTTGACGTTTTGCGTGAAAATGTCAATGTCGATTTAAAGTTTAATTTTTTACAAAATTTTGTGTTTGGGTTATTTTTTACCGTGTTCAAATTGTGGACTGGTTAATTGCAGTGAAAAAAGAAGAGATGACTGTAAAATATATCAAAATATCATTTGTTCTTACAATTTTAAACATAGTGTAAACTGTAATGCCAACCCAAAACAAAAATCCCTAAATCAGTCATCAATTTAAATGTAAGTTTTTTAAATTTTAGAGCAAAATAGAAAAAATTGTATAAAGTATCTTATGAAACTAGTACTTTAATATACTAATTGTAGGTGTGTGTAATTAGAGCACTATATAGGTAGGTTTGTTAGGGTAGGTGGTTAGTTTGAGTGGTTCCGCAGGAGAGTACCGACATAGACACTATTTCACACCGCAAGAAATTTTCCTAGAAACCGAACATGTAGTTGCCACTGGAAAAACATTGTTGAAATCAAGTCTGTTATACACCAAAGATTTGCGCTAACTATGGCCAATTTTTTGTGGAAACACCGGTTAACCGTACGGTTTTTATCCCCACCACTAAATTCGTATAACCGACAGTTCTCACAAAAACGCATTGGTTATTTTCTTGAGGTTCTGACAAGTACCTAACCTAACTTCTCCCAAAAAACTGATAAGGTATATATTTTTTAAATTTCCTTTGGCTAAGATATGATGAAAAAGCACTTAAACTACATTTCCAAGTTTATTTGCTTATGGGGAAGGTATTAAACAACAATGATAAGTTTAAATAGTTTTTTATATAAGAATTTAATTTTAAACCACATAAGCAAACACTTAGAAGTCAGAAAATAAAAGTTGAAATACCTTAACTACTCTATTTTTTACATTTTGCATACAAATCGAGAAAAATTCCCACAGGCCTGTAAATGGTGTAAATAAACAATTTATAGATTAAGTTTTTACGGTTAACCGTATCTAACTCACCTCCGAACCTGTGTTAGACGCGGTTACTGCCGGTTAGTGACGTCATCGCTTCCCCTCACTTACCGTATGTAACCGATTCTCACAAAAACGAGTTTCAGTAACCTGGTTAGTTCCGGTGACCCGACAAAAAATTGGCATATTAAGGTTAAAATTGTTTGACATCAACTATGACAATTTAAATATTTTTATCCAATACATACAGATAATGAGACAATTACCAGCTTTATTTTAAGTAAACTCAATAATAACCCCCGCGTGGCTTTTACTTTATTGAGTGAATAATTGTTTATTTTACCCACTCAACTGTCACTTGTCAAATTATTTTCTTGTAAATGTCATTAAAATTTTTAATAAAAATATGAATTTCTAAGCTATTTATTGGATAAAACCTTGTATGGCACTCATGGGTAAACCGATATTGCCCTCTCGAAAATTAACCTGCTTGGCTGACGGTTAATTTTCTCATGGGTAATATCTTACTTTACCCACTAGTACCATAAATATTATCCAAATAATAAAAAAGTTTTTTAAATGTGTTTTGTTCATAAATTGCATATCAAATACTGTGGATTAATTCTGTTTACAAACGGTCCTGTTTAAAATTATTATAATAGTTCTAAAAAGTCCAAACTTATTCACACGTAAGTAGTAATAATTTTTGTATTGATTTAAAAATGGCCGTAAGTTTTTCGCGCCATCTGCATCAAGTAATTTATGAAAAAATGTGTTTGTTAAGAAAATATTATTAAATCTACAATCGTTATAACTTTTGATAATGATCTTACAATGGAAAGTTAGTTTATGTGATGTATTTTAGTGATTGAATCTGGATTAGGGTTATCTACATGTTTTTGAGGTTATGATAGAAGAAATTTTATTTATTTGAAACAATTATAACACTTGTATCTGGTCAAAAAGGACGATAGTTCAAGACCAAAAGATCATAATTAATGAAGAGAAGAAGAAGAAGAGAATTTTCGTATTTCTTTACTAAATAGAGCTAGTGTTTTGATAAAACTCATAAAATTTATTATTAACTAATGTATTATTATTGCTAAATATACATAAGAGCTACCAATTGATGATTTAAAACTTTATTTTAAATCTATCAGTCTCTTGACGCAGTTTTAGGTTATTTGGTAGATCGTTTATAATAATTTAATTCATACCTTATTATTAACCAGGATCTGATTTGAGGAAATATCTCTTTTAGATTAAAAAGAATATAAAGAAAGGCCGATTTTTACCTAAAACAAATATGTAAGTTTAATTTTTTAACCAAAGCAACAAAATACTATCAAAATATAAAATTACTCCATATTAAAGTTAATTCATCTTCATAAATAGTCTTTATTCGAAAATATTGAGAAAATTAATACAAACTGTTATAAATTATTTTCTATTACTGTCAAAATTACATGATAAATAGAATAACGATTAAAATTAATATTAATTATATACCAAGGTAGAGAATACATTTTTTATAGCCGAGCGTATTAAATTTTTAGGAGTGCGAGGTTATAATAGTCTTCTCTACCGTGGTTTATATATTAGTTTTTTCACTAATAAAATCAATTATTAACAGAAATTATATTTCTTGAAATTTTCATAAAAATCAAGTAGTCTTGATCGATGACATTTGCTCAAAAAAATACTTTAAACTAACGTTTAAAAATTTAGTATTTTTTTTTTAAATTTTTGTCATAATATTTAGCTAATTATTGATTGTATTAATTGGTAATAGTTATAATTAATTATATTTGATAAATAAGTTATTTAAAGCTATTTTCTTGGGTTTAATTAGTAAAAATTTCACAAATTCACAAAAAACTGAAATATCTAAAGTGACAGAAATCAATTGTTTATAAAATTTACTCCTACTAGGAGAGAAAAAAATATTGCTATAGGTGAAGAAAATTGATTTCACAGTCTGAAAACATGATAAATAATGGTATGTTCTAAAGCTAGTAGTGAAAAAAAATTACTTTGTTTGAATGTTCCTTTTGATGACGCACTTCCGTCCGCCATTTTCGGTCTGAAATATTGTGTATGTCGGTGCTCTTTTTGTGTAGTGTGTAAACTAACTACCTACCCTAACAAACCTGTCTATCCAGTGCTCTATGTGTAATCATCCCCTTTTATATATGCCATAAGACTGTAAACAAGTTTATAGTTATCCAATAAGAATAAGTACATTAAATTTGTCAACGCTGATTTGTCCGCAAACGGAAAAAGCAAAATTTATGTCCGATGCAGTTTCGTAAATCATAAAGTTTTGCCGGTTGCTCTGCCAAACTTCTGACTGCTACAGCTTACACAAATAATTCTTCAAGTGCTTCTACAAATTTATGGTAATACCAGGGCAGTGACGGATTGGCCATAAGCCAAGGTCGACTGGGCCCCACTATCATTTACCGAGAAAAATCTGATAAATAGACTATGTACTTAACATTATAAATACAGCCAATGTTGGCAGGGGGGCATAGGGGGGATTTTTTTCAAATTATATTCAAAAGGTCGTGTGATATATCATTTTAAAGCTCATGAAATTTTCTAATCTACCATATCACTATTTTTTATTTGTTCTAAACATTTCTTTTGATGGTTAAATGGGGTTAAAAAAAGGAATTTTCGTCAACATTTCTTAAAAAAAAAATCAAACAATTTTTGATGATTTCATGATGCAAAAACGTAAACTATACTTTTAAAATAATTTTAAATAATAATTTTATTTATTTATATCATAAATAAAAAAAATATCATAAAAGCTCATTTTTTAGCAAAAAAAATGAAGAATTACAACCCTTACACCTTTAAAAAACTAAAAAATTAAAAAATATGTAGTCAAATGTAGAGCGGGCACGCAAATCGGGTTAAATCCATATACACCGAATTGGAGTAAATCGTGAAAATGTTGTCACGTTAGGGAACGTTCAAGTATTACGTAACGCAAATTTCATCAATCATTTTTGACCCCCACCCCCCCCCCCTGTTACGCTATTTTCCTGTACCATTAACATGGGCATAACACTCCACAATGACCCCCCCCCTAGGAGCGTTACGTAATACTTGAACGTTCCCTTAGATCGCTTTAAAATTTTATGGGCACGATAACATCTTAGTGATGACATTTTTAAAAAGTTATATATAGTTAATCTAATTTTTGTGAATTTACTGTAAGCCATTTGGATGTTATACAAAAAACTATTTTGGATTTAACCCGTTATGATTGATGAAGCTGAAGTTTGCAACTTTTTGTTGCATCGAAAATTCGAATAGTATATTAAAGTACTAGTTTCGTTTTTAGCGCACGAGTACGTTTAGTAAACAAGCCGCTTGCGGCGAGTTTTCTAAAGTACTTGTGCGCTAAAAACGTGATATAGAACAAGTGCTTTAATATACTATTTGAATTTTCGATGCAAAAAAACGTTGCAAACTTCAGCTTTATTATGATTGATCAATCTAAATTTATCACAATTTTCTTGATTGGATCATAGAGAAGGAAAGAGAACCATTAGTCCAGCCTGCGCAAGATTATTTTGTGACAGAACGGGGCAGCGAAATGACGTAACGCAATATATCTGACCTTGCGCAGTACGCATCTCTATCAGCTGTGAAATGCTGTCAGTCGTAAAACAATTCATCACCCCAGTATTCATTTGTCTTATCTCCAAAAATCCCCCAGTAAAAATCTTAAAATGTCCAAAAATAGAGATATGGCAAACCAATACTGGGGTGACGAATTATTAGCAGTTTGTTTATACTGTCAGTACCGTCAGATCGTCGTTTGTTTCTGTTCATTTTTCGATTTCTACTGTGTTTTAATTGTTTTTTTGCTGTATTTGTTTATAACTTTAAACCGTACTTGTATTGTTGCTTTATGAAGAGCAAAGGGTCAATCCCTGGTGTACTTAAAGTAGGTGTACAAAATCCCGAAACTCAAACACACCTCGAAAAATTCTTATAAAATAATTTTAAAAAACTATTTCGACGTTTCTTTGTAGATATTTATTGTTTTTGTTGAATTTTTTACAATTTTTATTTGATACACAAAACTAAGGTTAAAAAATACTCGTCAAAAACAACAATAGTAGTGCGTATGTACAAGTTTATCTCAAATGCGCTAGGCACATTTATCACAGTATTCCGCAACGACTATGGAGGTCTTTCCTTGTCTATGGATTGGATCCATATCAGTTTGTTTGGAAACAGTATTATTGTTATATTTTTTAATTTCTTTTATTTAGTACTCCAACAATATTTCTTAAAAAAAAAACAGAACGGAACTTAAAAAAACAAGAGGGTGTCTTAACTTTTGAACGAGTTGAGATATCGACTTTAAATTTGAAACATTTGAAAAATTTAAGATGTGGGCATTGGGGGACATTTTTTTATATAGAAAGGGGAGCCGTGTGATTCATTTTAAAGCTTATAACATTCTTTATTTAACTGTATATTTTTTAATTTTTTAAACATTTTTTAATGTTTTCATTTTTCAATTTTTTTTTGCTAAAAATGCAATATTTTAAGTTGTATTTGTTGTAAATTTTACTTATATCAATTAAAATTAGTATCTAGTTTAATACGGAAAAACATGATGAGAAATATTAATAGAAAAATATAGAGACTTTAGTATGGTTTGCTCGAGTATAATTGCATCGTTGGATTTAACATTATTTGCTTGATTTGGCAGATTTCAGGGCCCTATTATCCGTGCCTGAATTAGACTACCTAAAACGTACATATTTTGTGGCTCTCGTATAAGGGATTCCGCTCAGACGGAGTTACGCGAACCGCACCCGAACTGGTATGATCCTTACTTTTTAGCACATTTTCGCAAGTATAATTCAGACACGGATAATATTTATATAGGATTTAACAACGATGGCTGGAGTTCACCCATGGATGTAACTCATACACAAAATAAAAATCATCATAAAAGAAGAATGTGCTAAAAGTGGATTTAACGCAATTTGCATGCCCGCTATACAAATAGAGAATTTTATTTGCTTTAAATTTTATTTTCATTAAAAAGAATCCCCTTTATGCCCCCGACCATATTTTAAAAGTTACAAATATAAAATATATGCAAAAGGATAGTTTATGTTGCGTTATTTAATTTCAGTCTCAACTCGTTCAAAACTTAGGAGGTGATTTTTGGACCGTACTGTATAATATATTTCCTGTAATTATATTTTAATTTATAGAACACCTAATAAATATATAATAATGTATAATAGCCCCAAATATATACATACTAGCCCAAAAATATGACTTAAATAACACATTTATTATTTTATAAATAGTATATTATATTATAATAATAAATAGTATAGTTAATATAGTTAGTTAAAAAACAAAAATGTATTTTTTCTCGGTGTTTATAAATATATATTCTATTTTTGCCTTGATTTTCCCATTTTTCTTGATATTGGGTTGTTTTGTCATTTTGTCGACCGGAGCTCAAATAGCCAGTTTGCGCCTGAACGAGGGTTATTTCATTTACATTTGATCTAGGAAAATTGCCAATTTGGTTAATTAGAATTTCCAGTCTAGAAAATTATCAGAAACTAATCGAGGGCAAAGACTTCTTAATCATTAAGACTTGATGCGAGAGGCCCTTCACTAGTGGAAGTAGGTGTACATTTACTTGGAAGTACATGGATGTACATATGCAGGGTGACCACATGTCAGAGAAATGTCAGGAAATTTAATTTGCCAGGGAATTTTATTGAAAAAAATGAAAAATCGGGGAATTTTATTGAAAAACCTGGAATTTTATTTTTTTATTTTATAGCTTTTTTGTTCGTGTATTTTTTACCTAAAAACCAAAAAATTCAGGAAAATGTCAGGGAAAAATATAATATTTTTTTTTCAAAATTATGGAAAAGTCGGGGAAACGTCAGAGAATTTTCCAAATAAAATTCTGTGGACACCCTGATATGAAAAGTATGGAAGTACATAGAAGTACTTGCAAATATGTGGAAGCACATGAAAGCACTTGCAAAAATATGAAAGTACGTGGAAGTACTTGCAAAAATGTGGAAGAACATGTAAGTACATTCTTGCAAAAAGTGTGAAAGTACATGGATTTTTTGCAAAAATGTAAAAGTACATGAAAGTATTTGCCAAAAATAGGAAGTACATGGAAGTACTTTAAAAAATGTGGAAGTATGTGAAAGTAATTACAAAAATGTGGAAGTACATGTAAGTATGTACATACTTGCAAAAAGTGTGAAAGTACATGGAAGTACTTGCAAAAATGTGAAAGTACATGGAAGTAGGTATTTGCAAAAAATGTGGCAGTACAGTATACTTTAATTAGTGAAAAATGAGTCTCGTCAAATATATATTTTGCTTTTTAAAAACTCGCTAAAAATGAACTGTGACACAACATTTCCCTTCGGGTTTCTTTTCGCGAGACCACTCACAAATACATTATGAATCATAATTTATGTTGTATTACATAATACCTACCATAGTTAAAATGATAGACAAGCTATTACAAGAAAATTTATTTAATTAAAGAAAAAAATAACAAATTATGTTTCTTATCTTCGCACATCTTCATTGTGCTAACATGAAATACACGATTGTTATAAACAATACTGTATATTGTATTTTTCTGCATGGTTTATTTCTTTTCAGGAATGAATGGTAACTTTTTCCTTTTAGCATTTATTTGTAGCCCTTTTGCATCTCCATTAGTGTTGCCGCCTAAAGCGATAGTTATCGCCAATAAATACCTCTCGTATCGCAACTACGATACGATATTTTGAAAATTATCGTCTCGCACAAACGATAACGAGAGGACTCTGGTTATCGCCTACCTCTCGCTTACCTCTCGCGATAACGATACTTATCGTTCCACCGTAAAAGTTGAATATTTCAGCCATCTAATATTAGTTAAATGAATTTGACTCAAATGTCACATTTAAAAAAATATGTCAAAAATTACTTAAATGCATATATCTTCGTAAAATGATAATTTGCTGCATATATGTGACCATTATAAAAGGCTTTTATCTTTTTAAATCATATCGCAAGCAGTAATGGAGAATTCTCCCATTAGATTAGACAGGGACAAAAGTTCTACCCAAAAAGGATAGAAGACATACATACACTCCCACTTCAACCCAACCAAACAAATGCTGTATTCGTTCTTTGTTGAACAAATACAATATTTACTTGGCCGGGCGAAAAGTGCATTATTAAAGAAATTACTGGCGCCATCTAAATTTTAGTAGAATTATCTTATTCTACAGATTCACATTAGCTATGTTCGTACGTGCCTCTCACTGCTACACTTTCCGGCCAACCAAATAAATACTGTATTTGTTGCATGAAAAACAAATACAGTATTTATTTGGTTGGCTGGAAAGTGTAGCACAAATGAGATAGAGATAGGGTAGACGTCTTTTGTTTCATAATTCTAGTTGTAGAGAGCTCCATTGCTTCAACATTGTCCTATTTTTATAGCAGATATAAAAATATGAACTCCTGGCAATTGCACTAAGTAACTAATTAGGCTTATAGTAAGTACGGTAGTATCTGACTAATAAGAGGGCTACTTTAAAACAAGGCAAAAAGGCCAGAGCTGTTGTTAGTAGGATTTGAGTGCTAAAAATCAATTTTAATAGTCTTTATATATTTTGCTTTCCCATTTTTACTTTCTCACAAAGAAAGTATTGTAATAGAAAAAAAAGAATAGATTTTTTTACCTAAATCATCTTATTTTTTTCCTGAAACGTCGAAAAAAATCAAAATAAGCAAAAAAAATATATCCGTCTGTCTGTCTGGTTGTCTGTCGGTCTGTCTGTTTATCTGTCTGTCTGTTAGTCGGTCTGTCTGTATCCACGATAACTTAGGAACGCTTTGAGCTAGCGACTTGAAATTTGGTGTGCAGATGTTTTTATATATTATCTTCGACAAGTTCGTTTTTGAGCATAATCGGTTTGGGGATAGGGAGAAAATGTTTGCTTTTTTTTATCACAATACTTTCTTTAGAAAGTAAAAATGGGAAAGCAAAATATATAAAGACTATTAAAATCGATTTTTAGCACTTAGGTCTTACTAACAGCAGCGCTGGCCTTTTTGCCTTCTTTTAAATTACCCCTCGTATTAGTCAGATACTACCATACTTACTATAAGCCTAATTAGGTACTTAGTGCAACTGCCAGGAGTTCATATTTTTATATCTGCTATAAAAATAGGATAATTTTGAAGCAATTTCTGCCTGCTATAGGATTTTAAAAGATAAAAGCCTTTTATAATGGGCTAATATATGCTGCATAATGCATATTAAAGAAAATATTTGCATTTTAAAAATCATTAATTTCAAAAATTAAATAATGACGTTTGTGTCAAATATTTTTATCTGCTTTTAGGTGGCTTGAACATTCGACTGTCTCTGACTATACGAGAGTTATCGCTCTCGCTTCGGTCTCGTTACGGGCGAGAGGCCTCTCGTTATCGTTACAACGATACGATATTTTTCCACCTCTCGCTATCGTTCTGTTCAGCGATAACGAGACGATAGCGAGACGATAGGCCTTAGGCGGCAACACTAATCTCCATGGCCGTGTCGTGATTTTTTGGTGAGGCAAGATCAAAATGTTACGCCCTTGGTCATTTTGAGCCTCTCCTTGAATGATTAGATTAAAAAAAACAGTCAACCAGTATACGCCCCTATTTAAAAGTCCAAACCAAATAAAAAGACCAAATAGACAAAAAAAAACGCCCTTGAAGCCCTCGAAACCCAAGATTTTTTTTTGTTATTACAATTGCAATAACTGTTATTGAACAACATATAGCCTATTAACAAAAATAATTTTGAGAGTACCTATGTTACAAAAAAAAACAGGTCCTCATTGTACAATATGGAGACCCATATGAATACACTACATAGTGTATTCATATGGGTCTCCAACGAGGTGTCCCCTTCTATCTACAATACATGTATATACATGTATTTTGCCCTTATACATTGTTTCTTAGAACTCCAAAAAATATAAATCATTTTCAATTTACGTGTTTGCACAAATGAAAAATATTTTGTAAGAAATATCTCCACCCTTGTTCTATTATAAAATTGAAATTCTTTTCTACCTTCTGAAAAAGTGCTTTATATAAATATCTCTCTGAATTCAAAGAATGCAAGGTGTACTTTAATAAAAATATATTAAAAAACTTTCTGGATATTTAGAATTTCATTAAATAGCATGTAGAAAGAGGAATTTGTTCATGAAGTATAAAGTCTTTTATTTTTTTACAAAATATCTTTAATTTCGTAACTTAAAGCTCTTAGCTCGGTGATTTATTAGTTAAATACGGTCTTATTTTAAGATATTATTAACTTGAAAGCTCTTCTGGCCGCTTTCTTTATTTTCGCTGATTGTTACTTCCGTTCTTCGTAGAAAGATATATGAACTTATACACATCATATTTATAAGGACCTTTTTAGCTCTAGATATTTTCTTTCGGATTATAGTCAATCGCAAAACAGCCTCCCCCCCCACCTATCTTGAAATCAAATAAGTTGCATATTTCATGGATTAAAAACATAAAAGTTGCATATTTCATGGGTTAAAAATAAATAAAATAATAAATTTTTAATTTTGGGAAAAAAAGTTTTAAATAATTTTATGGCTTAAAAATATAAAAGTTGGGATTTTTAAACCTTAGAATAAAAAAAATTGCATATTTCATGGATTAAAAATATAAAAGTTGCATATTTTTTGGGATGTTCAAAAAACCTGCATATTTCATGGATTCAAAATATAAAACTTGCATATTTAATGAAGGGCGGGACCTTTTTTTTTTTTTAGTCAACGTCAAAAAGTGTTGTTAATATAAAATTTTTATAGTATTTCAGATATAGGTGGGGAGCAATGAAAAAAAATATTTGAAGGAGACCAAAGTAAGATTTATAAATTAAATCTTGCAAGGAAAGTGGAAAAATTTTATTTTAATATTTTTTTTTGATATTTCGATGCCTAGGGGGTGGGCCACGTAACCCCCCTTGCCACCTATGACCATGACCTTTATTAAGCATCTAATCTAGATTATTTTAAACCTAAAGTAATTCATTTATAATATGTATTTCCAATAATTTTTGGAAAAATATATGAATTTTAGAAGAAAATGCTTTTTTTTTGCTGGTAGCGACCTCTAGGAATTGTTAGATTTTGGAAAAATTGGGTCTGAAGCATTTTTTTATAGGGGAAAATAAAATGAGGGGTGGCCCGTTTACATTTCAAATTTTCGCATTTTAAGAAGCACTCTATATGCGGGGTTTTTTTCGTAAATAAAAATAGATCGGCCCGATAGATTTTTTTTTTAATTTGGTAAAAGTGATACCCAAGCACCATGTAACAATGCTATGAAAAAAATTTGTGTTATTCGAAGGTCAAACTAAATCTTCCTTCCCGGGCACCGTGGGGCCCTTTACTATAAAAACAAAGCGAATCCTTTTAATTTATGTTTTACGGGTCCTTTGCTAGAAAATTTAAAGGTGCCCCTTGGTTTTTTAGGCGTGCCATTTTTTATAAAATTAAAGGCCATTAAAGCGCGAGTCCTTCTAATTCCTTTTTTACATACATTTGCTGAAAATTTTAATTTAAAATTTTTAATTTATTTTGCTTTCCCATTTTGAAAATTTTCAAAATTTCGGAAAGCCTTGTATTCGTGCAAAAATATTCAATCTTTTTTTGTGTATTTTTGCGTTTTATGACGTTTTATGTCGATATAAATCAATTTCGAGCAAAACAAAAATTGTCGATCGGTATCTTGTGGGCACGATAACTTAAGAACGCTTTAAGCTAGAGACTTGAAATTTGGCATACAGGTATGTTACCAAAAGTTCTCGCTCGGGATTGTTTTTGGTAAACATTGGGGTGCGGCAAGGGGGGGGGGCAAATGGGGAAAAATACATTTTTTTTAGAAAAGTTTGAAAATTGCTATATATGGGTTTTTGACGTTGCTGAAATTGAATCTGATAAAAAAACTTTTCTAATTCCACCCCCGAGGGGGTGAGGGGGTTAATATTTTTCAATATTATTAATATTTTCTTCAAAAATGGTATATAGAGGTTTTTGTGGTCGACGAATATGAATCTGGTAATATTTTTTTTCTAATTTCACCCCCTGAGGGGTGGGGGTAGTTTTCGTGAAAACTGGTGTATTGGGGTTTTTGAGGTTGCTGAAAGTGAACCTGATAATAATTTTTTTTTTAAATCCACCCCCTGAGAAGTGGGGGGTAGTTTTCGTGAAAATTGTTCTATTGGGATTTTTGAGGTTGTTGAAAGTGAATCTGATTATAAAAAAATTCTAAGTATAGCCCTAAAGGGGCAGATGGCAGTTTTCGTGAAAATTGGTATATTAAAGTTTTTATGGTTGCTGAAAGTGAATCTGATAATAAAAAATCTATTTTACGGGCGGAGGTGAAAAATGGGAAAGCTCTTTTACTGGGCAGTGTATTTATGTGTCTTGCAGGTATACCTCCTTAAAAAGAAATTATTTTTAATGAGAGGGCCCTATGCTAAGAATTCACCAACGGGCACTTCTTAATGAAGGCTTTTAATAAACAAATACAAGGGCTTCGGCCTACACTTTCGCAATTAAAAAAAATAACACAGCTCTCCAAAATAAAACACATTTCAAGGTACCTGGGTTCTGTCAACCGATTCTGAATCTTCCTTATGCCTAGGGTCACTTCATCTTAGGCCCCTGGACTCATTACAGGGGGGCCGCCTCCGCTGGATAATTGTCTACAATCTAATAGATCTTTGAATTCATAAAAATTTTCGCCTGGCGATAAAATTTTCTTATATTTTTGTAAAGGTTCAAATTATAAAACTGGGTACTTAAACCTTCATATTAAAAAAAATTGGCCTGCGTAGCTAGGGATTTCTTGCATTTTTGTGAAATTTCAACTGTTTTAAAACTAAAACATACCATCAAATTTTTACAAGTTTTCACATTTGCTTTAATTTAAGATTGCAAAAATTTTCGCTAGGCTTTTTTGCATATTTATATATTCAATTTTTTATTGCATTTTAACCAATCGGAATAGAGTCTAACTCACTCACACATACATGTTTTATTTTTTTCCATCATGGACATGAAAAACTTTGTAAAGATTTTTTTATTCGAAAGGAGCCTTAAAAACCAACAATCTAGTTTTAATTATCTTTTTATTGAATTGTAAAAAAACAGACGATTTAGTAGGATCAATAGTTATTAATTTTTGACAATACCCTTAATGGTTTGTTTTCATTCGAAAAAACACATGAAAGCTATTTCCAATCGAATGGAGTCGAAAATAACTACACTTAAAAAATATTAAAGTTTTATCAATATCTGCGGAATGCTTTTAGTTGGACAAATAAATCCGACTGAAAATAGTACTTATATGTGTCTTATTTAGTTCGTTTACTTATACCGCCTGAAACGAATTAAAAATATTCTTTATCCAATACATACAGATAATAAGACAATTACCAGCTTTATTTTAAATAGATAAACTCAATAATAACCCCCGCAGGGCTTTTACTTTATTGAGTGGATAATTATTTATTTTACCCACTCAACTGTCGCTTGTCAAATTATTTTCTTGTAAATGTCATTAAAATTTTTAATAAAAATATGAATTCCTAAGCTATTTATTGGATAAAACCTTGTATGGCACTCATGCGTAAACCGATATTGCCCTCTCGAAAATTAACCTGCTTGACTGACGCCTCGTTAATTTTCTCATGGGCAATATCTTACTTTACCCACTAGTACCATAAATAACTATTATTTTTTACGGGTGGCGAAAGTCAAAAAAAAATTGTTCCCTCCATGGAGGAAGCTTGATAACATTATGTTCCAAATTTGAAGTCTTTAGCTAAAAGCGATCTCAAGTTAACGTGGTCTCAATTTTTCCTGTACAGACCGATAGACAGAATTACTTTAAAAGGGTGTATAAAATTCTGTTTGTTCGGTAAGTTTTTTTTCCTACGACCTAGTTAGTAGTAAGTGCTTATTATCTATCCGTTACCATGACAGCAGTCGGAAAGTGACACTTAGATGATTTTACGACATCTGCTATCAGAAAACAAGTGAACGTCAAACACAAAGCGTCAAATTAATAAAATTAATTTTAAGACAATTTTTTCGTGTTTGTTATGTTTAGGTGTTAGGTCGTAGGAAAATAATATACGCACTTGGCTCCGCCTTATAAGAAAATAAGCACTCTCGTGCACTGAAAACTTGGTTCGCGTACTCGGTGCGTAATATAACTATTACGTTATGTACAACTAGCCTTTAAACCTGTTTTCAACAGAAAACAAAACGTTTAAGCCCTTGTAGTTTTCAGTGATACGTGCGCCCTCACCATTTTTGTAAATAAAGGTTTTTTTTTTACCAGAGGATCCCGAAAACAGACTTTTGGGGTTTCAGACTTTTCTCATTAGCAGTTTTTATTGTGCGTGCCAAGTTTCAGACTTCCAGGTTTTTGAGAAATATTGAAAAACCTCTGGAAGGACAGAGAGATAAAAAGACAGACACCTCATCAATTTTTTTATACCTATAGATTTAAAAGCATAAAAAGAGCATGTTGTAAAAAAAAATTCAGGTCCCCATTCTATGAGCAAGTAATTTCTAAATGAAAGGTAATTTATTCTTTAATTAAAAGGAAATTTCCCGCTTAAATTAAATTAGGATCTACCGGATTTTTCCAGACTTAATTTAAAATCAATTTAAGTGCAATAGTTCCATTAAAAATTAACTTAGTTAATTCGATTAATATTAAATTAATTTTAATTTTAAAACAACTAAAACAATGTTAAAACATGCACATATTTTTTGCTAAATGGGGGGCATGCTCCCCCCCCCCCTAAATCCGCCCATGTTGATGGGTCACCCGCCAAAGTACTGACTAGGCTACTTTGCCTCTTGCCTCCCCCCAAGACATTCACTTCGTTATTGTCATTTGTGCACTTTCTCCCTCACTCCGTCTATACAGGCCAATCTCGGTAGTCTCCTTTCTTATTTTTTTTATAAAACACCTTTGTAACCAAGAATTGTTTGTCTAGGACGTTTTTCGGCAAATTTGGGAAATTCAAAACCACCGTATAATACTATTCTAGCGCTTACGCGCTGTGAATAGTACAATAATAATATTCATTTTATTTAGTTGTAAAAGCCTAAGTATATTTCTTTTATATTCGCACTTTATTACATGGATATTTACTTAAGTAAATATATGTGATTGTGGTCAAAAGTGGCCAGCATGACACTTTAATCCAGAAGTCTGGCCTGTTTTAAAATTTGTTACCGTAATAAATACTGAATGATTTTTTATATTAGGGGCTGTCCATATATTACGTAACGCTAATTGGCCAAAATTCATACATTTCATACCCCGTTTCTCGCGTTATTAAAGGCTGCCTCAAATAGGGGGGTGTTAGGGGGGGGGGTAGGAAAAATATAAATTCCCTACAGCCTTTAATAACGCGAGAACCGGGGTGTGAAGTGTATGAATTTTGGTCAATTTGCGTTACGTAATATATGGACAGCCCCTTATAATAACGTTGTTTAGAACAATAACAGAATAACTTGTTCCGTTATTCTTACTGTAACAAATTGTCAGGGGTAGGTATTGTAACGAAACCATTTTTTAGGGCACCGTAACGTTTCGTTATCTCGGGGTGTTTAGTTTCGTTGAGCAAATAAATGTTAAAACTATGCATACTAATTATTTATTAATATAAATAAATTCACTTTACTTCCATTTCAAACCATTATAAAATCTTCTTAAAACTAACTTTAAATATAATTTTATTATTCATAATAATAAAATAAACTTTTACGATATATTTTTCAACTGTTCATGTTCAAGGTATAAATTCAATTTCCTTTCCCTACTATATTTTAAACAGAGCAGTACCTAATTGCCCCCCACTACCTTTTTGTATACAAGCAATAGGGGTCACTCAGATATTTCGTTACAGTATATTGTATATTTCAAGATCGTTTAGTTATACAGTAAACAATTCTCAGTGTACAAAAATTAACTGTTTAATTTTTTCCACTTTTCATTGAGGTATTTGCGAACCGGCCTACTTACCCGAGCCGTAAAAATGTTAATGTTCTGCATTATGTCATAACGGTTGAAAGTGATAAAATTGGTTTACATACGTACATCTGTACTTTTATCCCAAATCAAAAATCAAAACTTAGCGTTTTTTTTAATGATTAACCTTAAAATGATAAAATAAAACGTAATATCTTCTATATTTTTTATAAAATTGAAAAGAATATAATAGTAAAAATTAAAATTTTCAGATTTATGAAATTTAAAATAGCGGATGTGATGAACTTAGTGATTAAAACTGAAAATACAGAGTGTTGCAAAAAAATGTTACCATGTGTTACCATGTGTGCACACATGTTTATAAAGTGGTTTTTATATATCATTGGTTTCATAACATATGGGCGTATCTTCAGTGTTTTTTTAATTGAAGATACGCCCCTGTGTTATGAAAAAGTAACCCCAAAATGTTAACTTTAACGCATCTTCACCAAAATTAAAAATATATTTTACGCCTTTATGTGATTTTTCCGCCGAAAACTAATACCCAGACAGCAGTGCTGTCTGCTGTTAGAGCACATAATAACTATTAGATATCCATCCACTAGTGCACTGGATATCCATTAGAGATCCAGTGGATATACTTTAGGGAGGTTAAAAAATAGATATCCGTTAGAGATCCAGTGGATATACTTTAGGGAGGTTAAAAAATAGATGTCCACTGGATATCTCATGGACATCCAGTGGATATCCTGGATATAGGCGGACATGGATATCCATGGGATATCTAATGTCAATCCATTGGATATACTCTATATGCAGAAAATATATCCCCTGGATATATAATAGTTATTATGTGGTGTCTGGGTAGTGACATGTTTGAATCGAATTTTTCGATTTTTGTTTATCAGGTACCTACTATTTTTAGGGAAGTAAAGAAAAACTAAAAAAAAAAGTCCCACTGAAAATTCCCGTAAAAACCTTATGTTTTTAAAAAGTTCGTTTTTGATCTGTCAGGCCTTTGGACTGATGGACGGACGGAGCTTAAAGCGGATAAATTCATAAAATATTAGACTTTTCGAAGGTAAATTCGTTCTTGGGGAAAGTAAAAAATGTGTACAGTGATTGTCTATAAAATCATGGACTATCAGCTGCGTTGAAAGCTTTTAATGCACAAAAACTATATTTTTAAAACTAAATTTTTGTACTTAATTTTCCTATCTAGACTAGAAGGTCGCTTTTATCGAAGTCGAAAAATTGATGCCTATGTTTTTTTATGCTATAAATGAGGTCGAAATCAAAACGCGGTTTTTGCCTTTGTGACGTACATAGCAGTTTATGACTTTGCTAACAATACATTACAATATTATAATTTGATTGTGAATTGACAAGCTGCTACGCTACAAAGACAAAAAATGCCTTTTTATTTTCACTTCCTTAAATCTAACCATTCCAATACGACTTTTTAAGCTGGATTTTTTTTGGTTTTTAACCAAAAAGAGAAAGGTAAACTGGAAAGCCCTTTTTTTTTGAAAGAACAAACCAGGTTTAACCTGGATTTTTGACCACATATTTAAGTTTTCATTACAAAATTACCAGGTAGCCATTTACATTTAATGTCATCTAATCACCGGTGAACTTGAACAGTTGCTAAATATGAGTGACTAAGTGACTTCACCGGTGATCAGATATACCGGGTAAGGTTCAGACTAGGGACACCCCCAAAAATGGAATTGTTTTCAATCCGATCAAAGCAATTTTTTGTTGCTTATATTTCTTAAGTTAAGAATCTTAACAAGGGTTACAAAATGGCGTACAAAATATTTTTTTTTGCATTTTCGGTTTCGCCGGAAGCTAAACCAATTCTATTTTTTTAAATGACAACCCCTGTATATTTTTGCATTTTTGTATGCAGAAAACAATTTTACATCTAAAAAAAATCATATTAATTTTTATTTATTAAAAAAAACCTGACTTAATTTTCAGCAAAAACGGAATAGAAAGCAAAAAAAGTACGTCATTTTGTAGCCCACCAAAAAGTTAAGAGAATACAAGGGGGTTGCCATTTAAAAAAAAAGTTATGTAGGTAAAACTGTACAAAAAATTACAAGATTTTGGTTTTTACAAAAATTTGTATTTTTCACACATATTAAGCAAATAAATTAGATTTTATTTATGAAAAAATAATTCTTGTAAGTTAAAAAATAAATAAAAAAATAAAAGTTTTTAAATGTTTTTTTTTTGTATGTAAATTTGTATTTTGGATCCAAAAATGCAAAAATATACATTAACATCATTAAAAAAAAATAAATTAGTTTCCGATGGAGGGGCATGTCACAGGGGCAATTAAAATTAAAAAAAGATACACATTCACCGCAAATTTTAATTCATGTTAAAAGCAAAGTTTTATTTTATTATTGTTTGTACAGGGTATACCCTGTACTTATATAGTGCATGATTATTCCCGTATCACAGGGCTTTTTAAAGATGTTTACATCGTATCCAATACTAACAAAAGTCCAAACCATTGACCAGATATGACTGTCAACCATGCCAATAAGTTATAATTTTAAAACATTAAATATATGAATTTGTAAAAAATCCTGTCGCCGCAGGAAAATTTTTTTACGAATAAGTACATCTAAAATTTTTACAATCTTAAATTAAAACAAATGTGGGAAATTGTACTTTGGTGGTATATTTTAGTTTTAAAACAGTTAAAATTTTAGAAAAATTCTAGAAATCCCTAGCGCTGTATGCGATTTTTTTTAAATATGAGGTTCAAGTACCCAGTTTTATAATTTGGAACTAGAAAAATATAAGAACATTTTATTTCCACAGGCGGAAATGTTTATGAACTCGAAGATTTATTATGAGTATACACTCAGAGAAAATTCGTTGTAAAATCAAACAAAAGGTATATGATTTAAAAGAAAACCAACATGTTTTTGCTCCGACAGTATTTTTTGTTAATTCAAAAAGATATTTTTCAATTTTATAAGCCATTGTAAAAATAAAAATATTCATTGTAATTTGAAAAATGTTTCCTTTTATATCATTTGTAAACTTGTAGATGTTTTAAATACAAAACTCTTTATTTTAAAAAGAATTCTTTTAATATATTGATATTTTTCAACAATATAAAGGAAAATATTAATAACATTAAAATGAGAAAGTAAGGTACTTTAAAGTGAAAAACGTTTTGATGCAAAAATTATTTTTTTAAATTAATATTATTCATAACTTAAACGTAAAGTTTTTACTTTTAATATTTTAAAATGCAATTTTTTTAAATTAAAATATTTTCTTATTGATTTTACAAGATGACATTTTTCTGAGTGTATATAATTTTCCAGGGGGGTGGCGCCCCCTGTAATGAGTCCAGGGGGGCCATGGCCCCCGGTATATATTAAATGTGGAAATATAGCAAATTACAGAAAACTAGGCTTTACAAACGGGTTCCGTTTAATTCGAATATCCTAAAATAATTTATCATCTCCGTGGGCTAACGTGCACATTTGCAATTGTAATTTTAGCCGGTTTCAGCCTACAATTAATCAACCGGCTCAATAACAAAATGACCAGCAATGTAAACCGGAGTTAACTAGCTTGCTTTACACATTTTTATTCTGTTTAATTATTAAACTTTAATAGGGCAACTGTTGCATTTCTAAATCGTTGTAGAACTAATTAAATTAGTTTAATTAACTTTGTGTTAACTTTTTTCTGTCGAGTCGGCATGTCATCAACAGATAAAAACTGGGAAAGTCTTGTGTCGGGTTTTCAATGGACGGTTTTTATCTAATAAAGGGTTGGTTAACGTTAAACCCTAAAGTTTCATGCTATTTCTACAGTAACTATCTAGAGAGTAGATAGTAGATTTTATCGTAAAGTTTCATGCTGTTTCTATAGTAACCATCTGGCAGATTTTATAATTTGTTATGGTGTTTCTACGGTAACTATCTGGCAGATTTTATCCTAATGTACATAATGTTTCTATGATAACTATCTAGAAGATTTTATCCTAAACTTTCATAATGTTTTTATAGTAAATATCTAGCAGGTTTCATCCGTAAGTTTCATGCATAGTAACTTCCTTGCAGATTTAATCCTAAAGTTTCATGATGTTTACTACAGTAACTAGTAGATTTTATTCTGAAGCTACATGCTGTTTATACAGTAACATTCTATCAAATGTTATCAATGGACGGTTTTTATCTAATAAAGGGTTGGTTAACGTTAAATCCTAAAGTTTCATGCTATTTCTACAGTAACTATCTAGAGAGTCGATAGTAGATTTTATCGTAAAGTTTCATGCTGTTTCTATAGTAACCACCTGGCAGATTTTATAATTTTTTATGGTGTTTCTACGGTAACTATCTGGCAGATTTTATCCTTCTGTACATAATGTTTCTATGATAACTATCTAGAAGATTTTATCCTTAAACTATCCCTCGGAAAAAGTTAGTAACATAAAATTGAAAATCTGTTTGTTTTTTATTATTCTGCTTTGGTTTGTTTCGCGTTTTTTTTAAGCTTACCTAGACGACAAAAAAAAAGATGAAGTGACCCTAAATTTCTTACAAAGAATTAAATAAATGAAACTTTAAAAGGCAACACTAATGAGTCAACACTTATTGAAATAGTAAAAACCGTACGTACTTTTTACTGTATTTTTTTGCAAGGCAGCAAATTCGGAGGACAAGACACCAAATTTTGCCACCTGTCTATAAAATTTGCCAACTACCACAAAATTTTTTCTCAGGATCCCTCCAATAAAACGACTAAATAAAAAGCTCATCACTCCTTACTCCAAATTTTGTCAACTCTCCTAAAATTTTCCAACTGATACAGATGTTTCTGGAATAAAACTGATAATGACGTTGACTGAAACAATATCACGGATGACTAAAAAAAAGCTCACTTCTGGATGATTTTTGATTTGGAGAGGGCTTTATCAAAATGTTTTTGCTGCCAACTCGAAGCTAAATTTGCCGACTCGGATATTAGTTAAGGGGGCTAGCTACCCCCCTTGCTCCCCTTAGACCCGTGCCCGGGCAGTAATATTTACGAATGTTAATGTTTTGTTCAGTAATGTATTAAATTTTAATATCGAGACGGCTGAATCATTTAATGGTACGGTCGTATTTCATCTATCTCTATACACAGTGGGTAATTGACTTATTTATTACCATTGGCCCATTGGTAATGAAGTATTTCAAATTATTGTAGTTACTCCTCGCAGCTTCACAGCAGAGGAGTTTTATACGTTTACTTTAACCTCGAAAAAAAAAAAGATTACAAAATCTTTTGCGTTTTACACAATTCTAGAGAACTTTTAAAAATGTCCCTTCGTCTGTCCGTCCATATGTAATGTTTTATTGTCCGCGCGTTAACTCAAGAAAGAAAAATCCTATTGGCTTCACGATAAATGAATCCTGACAAGGGCACGAACTCTATTGAAAATAAAAAGAATACCCCAAAAAAAATTATGGAGGGCTAAAAATCGAAAAAAAATGGGAGCGTCAACGTCATTTTTTCGGGAAAAAAATACTTTCATTAAAATTATGAAGTTTGAATAAAAATCATTTTAAAAACAAGAAAGTTATAGAAATAAGAAACAAAAATTTGAAATGTACCATTACAATATAAATTAAGCTTAACTGTAAACTTAATGAGGAAAAAGAAAACTACACTGTAAAAAAAAAAGTGTCATATTACATGCTAAATCAGAGGTAATATGTAACCAAGCAGGTGCACGTAAAATTTACGAGATTTAACTTGTAATTTTACAATTTTTTAGAAATATTACGTACATGTACATGTAATATTCCTAAAAAATTGTAAAATTACAAGTTAAATCTCGTAAATTTTACATGCACCTGCTTGGCAACATATTACTTCTGATTTAGCATGTAAATTTACACATTTTTTTTGTACTGTAGGTAGTTGCAAGTTGCAACTAGCAAGTTTATATGGAGGTTAGTTTACCTAATTGTTAAAGAATAAATTAGAATGATACACTTTGCAATGCACTATTAGTGCAAACACTCAAAAAATTTCGTTGTATTTTCAATACTGAATGTTATTTGTTAATACATATTTTTTATTTATATTGCCAACATTGGTATTTAATACTTTACTTGTGATATTAAATACTGTAATTTGTGTATTGTATACAAAATGTCATACTAACATAGAGACCGTGCTGGTACATTTGGATGGATGTGTTTATTAATATTGTAACATTTGGTAAATTATATCACAGTTATAGTTTGGTATACTTTAAGTTGTAGTTGTTGTGTTATTGATCTAGTTTAAAGTATGGTACAGTATTAAGTAAAATAACAATCAGTAAATAATACCAAAATTTTGATTAGTAATAATAGAGAGTAAAGTAAAAAAAAGGATCGATTATTCATATCAGTGTGTAATTGTGTGTGGTTGCAATCTTTATATTATTACTAGTCAAAATGTTGGTATTATTAACCGGTTGTTAATTTTTCCGAATACTGTAACATACTTTAAACTAGATCGGTAATACAACTTAACAACAACTCAAAGTACCATATTATAAGTGTGATATGCTTTACCAAATGTTACAGTAATGTTTACTATAACATGCTAGTATTAATAAACACATGTTGCGTGGGGATTCAAATGTACCAGCACGGTCTCTATGTTAGTATGACAACATTTTGTATACAATACACACATTGCAGTATTTAATATCACTTGTAAAGTATTAAATACCAATGGTGGCGATATAAATAACAAATACGTATTTCCAAATAAAATTTAGTATTAAAATTACAATGACATTCTCTGAGTGAAGGACTTTTTACTGTATGTTGCGAATAAATTAATTTTCAGGATTTTTTGAGATCACTTTCAGGATTTCGGGTCTTTTTGGGAGTCTCGAGGAAAATATTTTCGGTAAATTTCAGGATCCCATATTTCAGGATTGGAATCCATAATTAGCACTTTGGGCAAAATTCATGTAGGCCTGTGTTATTATAATTAATTACGAGCTTTTTGTGATAAACAGTCATCGGCGAATTTTCAGTTCTCGCATAGGCGCTGCGTCGATTCTATCGTTGACGCGAGTTTTTAAATATTTACATTTTTATTTTCTTCGAAAAACACCGATATATTTACATATTTATAGTTAATATGTATATTCAATATTGTTGTGTGTAACAAATTAGTCGTCAAATGTTTCGATTTAGTGACCTTTATAAAAATTTCCCTCATAATTCGGCAAAATTATTCCGTAAGCCTATGTTTCTGTGTTTATTTTCAACGTTGATGAGTCATAACTGAATTTATTTCGACTAATGGTGATAAAACTGTTGTCTATGTTTAATTAATGGGTATAGATCTAATGCGTTTTGAATTGTAAAGCTGCTTCCATTCATTATAAATTATAATCACGCCTAACTATTTTTATTATCAGGATAGTCACTTTATCTAGCAGCGCGCCGCATCGGTTTTATGTTTTTAGGTTTCTTTGTATTAAAAACAAAAAACGAAACCCTTATAGGATCATTTTTTTTGTTTGTCCGCCCGTCTGTCACAAGGGTTTATCTCAGGAACTATAGATATAACCTATGAGTCTGAAATTTGGCATCCAAGTAGATTACCTTAACGAGAATCTAGTCCAGGTATAGTAAGAATTTTTGTCCTTCTCACTTACACGCATCCTACCTTACGACGTTTTAGCCGTTAAGTTGCAACCGCATCCATATAAATCTTACACACTGAAAAAACGAATATTTCGAAGTGTAAGAGTTAAAAAATAAAATTACGTTTTATGTAGTTACCAATTTTTGTTATAAAATTTATTTTTAAATTTTTACAGAGGCCATGTCACTCTTCATTTGCGGGGCGAAATATCGCCTTTTACGTTAATCGCCCATATTGCCTTGAGATCGCCCGATATCGCCTCCATATCGCCCCCGATATCGCCTCATATCGCCTCTCGAAGGGACGAAATACCGCCCCTCGACTTTTACACTTCGAAATGTTCGTTTTTTCAGTGTATATATTTCAATCTGAATATTTATTTATTTTACGAAGAAAATACCGAAAATTTACTGTTTACATTTAATTTTACAGTATGAAATAGGTAATTTAATAAAAAAAATCCGGTATATAAAACGTAATTTTATTTATAATAATAATTTAAATTTATTTCCAAAAAGATCACTATCACATGTAAACTTTTACATGTCAAAATGTACGTTTTCTCAGTGTTTCTGCTCATAATTAAAATCTTACGTGGCAACGGCGCTAGATAGAGTGTCTTTAGGATAAACTAATAAATTTAAATCTAATGCAGGTCTTCCAACGTGATAATAGATATTTGTATCTCCCGCCAGAAAAGGGCACATATTGTCACGATTTTAGAAGTTGATATCAAAATGATCCATTTTGTGTTTTTTTTGTTGTGTTTTTTTGATAAACTGTCATGCTCTATTCTCTGGTGCTTAATTTATGTTTGTGAATGTGGGTGCCAGGACTCGAGGGTGTTGAAGGCAATAAGGCCGCAGACTCCCTCGCGAGAGAAGGAGTATGCACTCAATTTATTGACCCTGAACCTTTCTATGGCTTTAACAAAAGCTCAGGAGACGTATTCTTGATTTTCTGGGAGTAGAACAGCTGATAGAACAACGCTTAGAATATGACACATAGTGTTGAAACCAATAAAGTACGATCACAGCCTCAGAGTCGTTCTATCAGTTGTTCTACTTCCGGAAAATCAAGAATAGGTCCCCAGGTAGAAACCAAAATCAAAACTCGATATTGGAAAGACCAAAATTTAAGACAGGCCAAAATATTCATAAAATATGAACTTGAACGAACAAGAAAGATACTTGATTTCAGCAAGCCGGAACTAAAGACCTATACAGACAAGTCTAAAATCGACACCTGCCGTCTATGCTCAGATCACCAGAAATGGCCGAACACATCATCTGTTTCTGCGAAGCCATTGATCGCAAAAGGCTACAATATCTCGAACAGGTATACCCAAGACCTGCAGATATATCCCAAGTGGCCCCGAAAAAACTCTTTACCTTCTTTGGAACCCTAAAGTTTGGTGTGGAGTAAATTATAAAGGGGACTCACAATAGATCTCATTGGTCGCAGTGATTTGAAAGACACTACGTTGCCTCACAACCACACTTGTATTGTATTGTATTTTTGGGAATCACTGCGAACTGGGAATATTTCTCTAAAAAGTTGAATAGGGCGTTTATAATTTAAAAAAAAAATAATAATATTGTATGTACACAATTACAACACTAGAAACAAAGATAATTTTCAAATAAACCATTACAAACTTTAAATAGTGTTTCTGTTAAAGGACTTGATTGTTATATTAAGTTACCAATTTTTATATAAAATTATAAGTACAAAAAATTTAAACTAGAATGTAGAAAATATATAGTTAAACATTTTGATTAAAGCTAAAATGTAAATTATTAAGTTGTATTATTATTTATAAAGAACTTTCACTTTCGGGTTTAGACCGTGTTAATGGATTTTCACTTTCCGACGTTTCGTCTCTTACTACTAGAGACATCTTCAGGGATTAATCTGAAACTAAGTTTCGAATCAACATGTGTCACTATTTATGACGAGTTGTGGTTATTCACCCGTGACGAGGTTTTTCCTATCAAAGACTTCCATATTGTAGGTAAGTGGTAACCAGTGTCCCGATTGATATTGTTAGGATGCTTGATGATTTCTATCGATTCCCGTATCTTCCTTGGCCTTTTTCTGTTTTCTGTTAATATTTGTTTTGTTTCAGACAAGTTGATTTTATGACCTGTTTCGTGTACATGTTCGGCTACTGCCGATAAGGAAATTTGTTTCTTTCTTATATTGCGCTCATGCTCTTGAAGTCTTGTAGAAATTTTTCTCTTAGTTTCACCTATGTAAACCGTACCACAGGAGCAGGGTATTTTATATACGCCTTCTGAACTCAGGGGTATTTTGTCTTTTGTTGAAGTCAAACATTGACTTAATTTTTGGTTGGACCGAAATATAGGCTTAATATTTGACTTCTTCAAAAGTTTACCTATTTTATCCGTGATACCGCTTACATAGGGAAGTATAACTTGTGTCTGTCTGTCATTGTCACTATTGTCCTGTTGTTTGGGTCTGGGATTTCTGTATTTGTATATGGTCTTATTAATGTCTTCTTTGGTATAACCGTTCATGGTCAAGGCTTTGGTTAGTTTAAGGAGTTCTGTGTCTAGGGAATTCTTGTCTGAAATCATGAAAGCCCTATGAACAAGTTAATTAACTACCGAGCGTTTTTGAGAGGGATGGTGATGTGAAAATGCGTTTAGGTATCTGTCAGTGTAGGTTTTCTTCCTGTATACCGAGTGTCCTATTGAGCCATTTTCCGTTTTGTAAACCAAAACGTCCAAAAAGGGAAGTGATCCGTTGTTCTCAATTTCCGTCGTAAACCGTATAGATTTATGTTGGGAATTGAGGTGATTTAGAAAACCTTGAAGGCTTTCCATGCCATGGGGCCAAATAGCATAGACATCGTCTACGTATCTGCGCCAAATTTTAAGTTTTAATGGAAATGACTCAATAGCTTTTTTCTCGAAGTATTCCATGAAAGCATTGGCCGCAGGGGGTGATAATGGGGATCCCATTGCGGCCAATGCTTTCATGGAATACTTCGAGAAAAAAGCTATTGAGTCATTTCCATTAAAACCTAAAATTTGGCGCAGATACGTAGACGATGTCTATGCTATTTGGCCCCATGGCATGGAAAGCCTTCAAGGTTTTCTAAATCACCTCAATTCCCGACATAAATCTATAAGGTTTACGATGGAAATTGAGAACAACGGATCACTTCCCTTTTTGGACGTTTTGGTTTACAAAACGGAAAATGGCTCAATAGGACACTCGGTATACAGGAAGAAAACCCACACTGACAGATACCTAAACGCATTTTCACATCACCATCCCTCTCAAAAACGCTCGGTAGTTAATTCACTTGTTCATAGGGCTTTCATGATTTCAGAAAAGAATTCCCTAGACACAGAACTCCTTAAACTAACCAAAGCCTTGACCATGAACGGTTATACCAAAAAAGACATTAATAAGACCATATACAAATACAGAAATCCCAGACCCAAACAACAGGACAATAGTGACAATGACAGACAGACACAAGTTATACTTCCCTATGTAAGCGGTATCACGGATAAAATAGGTAAACTTTTGAAGAAGTCAAATATTAAGTCTATATTTCGGTCCAACCAAAAATTAGGTCAATGTTTGACTTCAACAAAAGACAAAATACCCCTGAGTTCAGAAGGCGTATATAAAATACCCTGCTCCTGTGGTACGGTTTACATAGGTGAAACTAAGAGAAAAATTTCTACAAGACTTCAAGAGCATGAGCGCAATATAAGAAAGAAACAAATTTCCTTATCGGCAGTAGCCGAACATGTACATGAAACAGGTCATAAAATCAACTTGTCTGAAACAAAACAAATATTAACAGAAAACAGAAAAATGCCAAGGAAGATACGGGAATCGATAGAAATCATCAAGCATCCTAACAATATCAATCGGGACACTGGTTACCACTTACCTGCAATATGGAAGTCTTTGATAGGAAAAACCTCGTCACGGGTGAATAACCACAACTCGTCATAAATAGTGACACAAGTTGATTCGAAACTTAGTTTCAGATTAATCCCTGAAGATGTCTCTAGTAGTAAGAGACGAAACGTCGGAAAGTGAAAATCCATTAACACGGTCTAAACCCGAAAGTGAAAGTTCTTTATATCTTAATGGCCGTGAAAGCTTAAAATCTAATGTATTATTATTAGGATAATATGTATTATACAGTAGCTATGCTAAATAAAGTTATATTATTATTATTATTTATTTAGGGATCTAGGTCTTAAGTTAGCAAGGCTAACTTAATATCTAGATCTTGTGTTTCGACACAATTCCACATAGCCAGAAATTTAATATTTGTCGTAACTACTACGCGGCAAGTGTGTGCAATGCACAAAAACTAAATACGTTTATGAAGGGGGTCGCCAAACATTTTTTGCACACGGGCCGCCACAAATTAGCTGTTATCACACTATGTATTATACGACCCCTCTTTCCATTTAAAAAAATGTTCCCCCTTGCCCTCCTGTCTCCATTGTGTCCCCTAAATATAAAATATACACTATTTTCTGCTCCCATTACTAATGGGCCATTAGGCTCTTATAACTTTTGTTTATTTTTTGTTTGGACTTTTTATATATAACTTACGTTTTTAGCGCACTACAAGTTTAGAAAATGAGCCGCTTGCAACGAGTTTTCTAAAGTACTAGTGCGCTAAAAACGTGCTTTATACAATTTTTTCTATTTTGCTCTAAAATTTTAAAAAAACTTACATTTAAATTGACGACTAATTTGTGGATTTTTGTTTCGGGTTTGCATTACAGCTTTCGCCATGTTTAAAATTCTAAGAACAAATGATATTTTGATATATTTTATAGTCATATCTTTTTTTTCACTGTAAGTAACCAAGCCACAATTTTAACACGGTACAAAATAACACATACAAAAATTTTTGTAGAAAATTAAACTTTAAACCTACGTTCACAATTGCAGGGCAAACGTCAAGAGATAGACTTTTGTCTGTTGCCAACCCAAAAGAAAAAAAGTAAAGACCTTTTATGGTCATATAATAACATGCAAAATGCGTGTGATTATGAGTCGCTAAATAGAAAAAAATATTAAGGATTGTCATGATAAATGGACCACCTTGTATAACACCATATCGTCAATAAGGGCTCTTTTCTGGCGGGTGTCCACAATTAGTACATGTTGGTAATATCCAGTAGCCGGCGTATTTCCAGTTGTAGTCCAGTCTTCAGGTCAATAAAAGAGGCTTTACCTGGAAATAATTCAGGGAGTTTTGATTTTCGGTTTATTGGGTAGGGTTAATGGCCGTAAATAAAAAAACAATTTTGCGACGTTGAATTCGATTTGGAACTGTCATTTTTTCAACGTGTTTTTTACAAATAACGGATTTTTAAAATATCTCTTAAACGTTACACTATTCGTTTTTAGATTTTTAATATTTTTTTCGAAAAACCAAAATTGTTCTTTATCGTCGGTTAGGCATGCCCCTGAGAACATTTTGGGTGAAAATTAAAAAAATCTATCTGGCACTTTTTAATTTATGTAAAATTATTTTTTTTTAAATAATTCACACATTTGTGCCCCATTATTTCGAGTAAACCGATTTTCGATTGAATCACCATTGTATTAATCATAAAAAAAAACCTTCTTAATCGAGTCATAAAGAAAAATCTAAAACCCTACAGTGTAACGTTTAAGGCGGTGCTGTAAATTAGCTATAAGTGGTACAAAAAAATATATGACACAAAAAATGTTGGAGATTTGGTCCTCTTTATTTTCATATCAAAAGTTTTTTATTCTAGGATGTACCGATCTTGTGATATTTTAAAAAGTATGTTTTTTGTGAAAAAAAAGGTTAAAAAAATAACAGTTCCAAATCGAGTTCAATGTAGCAAAATTATTTATTTGCGGCCTTAAACCCTACCTTATAAACAAAAAACTAAACTCCCTGAATTATTTCCAGGTAAAGCCTCTTTTATTAACTAGAAGACTGGACTATAACTGGAAATGCGCCGGGTACTGGTATTATCTTAATTTATTGGCATCTTTCGCTTCTAATTAATTACCTGCTTTATGTATTTATTGATAAATTAATTTTAATTAAAATATCTTAATAATTTTTTGTTCTTTTATGAATAAATCTCCGGTTTATAATTAGACTCTCTGATTTATGGTATACATACTATAATAAATTAGTGTACTTATTTATACATTTATTGAACTAAAAAGAGCAATAAAAAAGATTTTTATTAAATTTAAGTTCAAATTATCAGATTAAGATTTGCATCTCATTTTAACTTATATATATTATAAATCAGTGGCATTGATTTTACATTAGTGGGACAAAAATTGCGTTTTATTGGATTAAAAGGCCGTGTGAATCCAAGGGCGTAGATGAGGGGGGTAATTGCCCTCCCCATAGGGCTGGGCGCCAATTTCTTTTAGAGGAGCGCCAAGTTTGGTAGAAACCGTCAGGGACAAAGCTGTTTTAGGGTATTTTTTGCTTTGGGGTGTCAACTCAAAGCTTTTTTTCGTGAGAGTAATTTGGGGGCGCCAATTATTTTTTGTAGGGGCGCCAAGATTGGTAGAAACCGTCAGGGACAAAGCTTTTTTCTTGAAGGATATTTTTTGGGGCGCGCGCCAATTTTTTCTTCCACGGGCGCCAAGTGTTTGGTAGAAACCGTCAGAGACAACAAAACTTTTTTTCTTGGGCGCCATTTTGTTTTTGTAGGGGCGCCAAGTTTTTTTGGTTTGTACACCCCCCCCCATAGGAGAAAAACATCTAAGCCCTTGTATGAATCACACGTTTCAAACTATATATCACACGCGTGTCCACGGTAAGATATACAGTAGGCTGGGCCGAAAAATTTTTTTTTAGAAATACCAGGATGGCTAGTAAAAAAAAGTTCTAGTATGATTAGAGCAACTCACCTAAGTACAAAAATTAAGATTTAAAAAAAAACTATATTTTTCCATTTTCAAATTTTTATTTTTTAATTACACAAATTGGAAATGGAAATTTTTAGAATGGGAAAGTAATTTAGGATAATAAAGGAACATTCATTATTTTTTCCATCCTATACTAAATGTAGGGTTATTTGTAGGGGCTGAAAATGTCAAAAAATTACCCTTGATGCTAATATAGGTCAAAAAAACTGGTACTAGAATCTATACCGATAGGCCATTTTGTAACGTACGACTTTTGTATTTTGTAATTCCTTAATAAACCTATTTTAAAGGTCCATAGTTATTTTAGTTATATATTATACAGTGTGTCAAAAAAAAAAAGTTTCATAATATAGAATTTCAAATTCCCAGTTTTTGAATTTTTAAATATTTGATGAAAGAGTCACTCTTTTAACTTCGGACAAAAATTAAGTTATATGCCCTAAAGACCCTATTGACCTGCTAAGCACATGTTTTAATATTTTATGTGATTTTACTGAAACTTTTAAACTTTTAACTCAAAAACTAAAACAATATTAATACTGAGCCCTAGAGCCTTAGGGCCCCACAAAGGGACTGTTTTTGAATGTTTTTATATTTAGTTTTTTATAAACTAACTACAAAAACCTCATCATAATATTATACGCCCCGCATAGTTTAGTGTTAGTCTGTGGTTTAGCTCATTTGGCGCCCCTTACTTCTCATTCTAGGGGGTGACTCCCTCTTTATTTGCGGAAATATTTTTATGTTTCTCATGTAGAACCACCTTGCAGTATTAAAATTGTTAGAGGTGCATTTTTTAGTTCCTATTTTTGATGTTCAGAACGTGAAATTGCCTCTTTAATTGTAATTTTCTCGAAAACGCTTGGCCCTGCGGTGTTACATAAAGAGTACCTTTTTTATGTATTTTTAATTAATGAATCATATTTTGTTGATAAAATGTTAAAAAAATCTACAGATGAAAAAGTTTTGGGCAAAAAAGTGACATTGCCCCCCAATTTGCACGTCCCTGGTTATAATGACTAAATAAAAATAACATAAAAGGATGGCCTTTATCAATGTTTAGGCATGTGCAAAAAATCGTTACTGTAGCTCATGGGGTTCCAGATGTAGTTATTAAATAAAAACTACTTTTTCTACGACTGCTTTAGAATTTAAGCAAATACACACACTTTTCAAAAACAGAATGAATCCATTCTAGCTCTAGATACGGTATGAATATTCCGTATCAAGTGTTAGAATGAGCACATGTAGTGCCATCTCTTATTTATAAAAGTAAAGAAATCTCTAGCAAAATTAGCAAAAATATGTATATTTTACCATGAAATATTGAATAATTTAATGCAATTTAAAGTTTTGCGTTAATATTACATAAAGTTTATTAGTTTTTCTTAATATTTGACCAGTTTTTTATCAATTTAGTTCATAACCTTCAATTTTTGCATTAAAATTTGTAAATATGTGCTAAAATTAAATAAAAATCTACAAAAAGTACTGATTTGATAAAATCATTAAATAACATTAATTGCTTTATTTAAAAATATGTGTTTTGTTGCATTTACAATGTCGAGTCACAAAAAACATTGTTTTTAACCTTGTCCGCAGTTTAAAGCCATACAGTGTTTCATATTTGCAGTCGAAGAAAAAGTATAGTCTACAACACGTATGGAATAGTCATTCCGCGCTCGCGGGACCGTCATACTCGCCTGCCGACTCGTATGAATATTGTCTATTCCATACTAGTTATAGAATATACTATTTCAGATGTACCTTTAGGAAGGTCGTAGCTCTCTTAGGGATAATTTCCAGACCAACCTTTATAGGGACTTTTTTTCATATTTTTTTATCTAGACTTTACCCCTTAAAATTGTATACCTTATTTCTGAATCGGTCTGTATAGCATAAAGGTCTCAACATATCTGCCCTCTTAGGATAAACGCGGAAAATCCAGATAGCAGTACAGTCGATTTTTACATAAGCGGTCACAGAAATATCGATTGTATTGCTATCTGGACTTGCCGCGTTCATCCTAAAGACCACTTTACACGGAGCAATTTGTACGCAAGTTTGATGCTATGCAAGTTTGCTGCCAGATATAGCATGAGGACAATTGGACATTGATTTGCCTTTTCACGGAACAAAACCTAGCATTTGTTTTTTTAAGGAAGTTTTTTAGTTAGACAGACCGACCTATTATTAATAATAATAATTATTAACATGTGAAGTTGCTACTATATTAGTAAAATGAAATCGATTTGGTAACTTTTTTTCCAGGTTGGTACCACGAAAATAACCGTAAAACTTGCGTAAAAATCGCCGAAAAATAGAACATGTTCTAAATAATTTGATGGCACGAAAATGGCCTCAAACTTGCCTGAAGGCATGCGCAGTGACTAAATCATTCTTGCAGCAAACTTGCATAGCATCAAACTTGCGCACAAATTGCTCCGTGTAAAGTGGCTTTAAGGAGGGCAGATATGCTTCGACCTTCCAATTTCACCTGTTTTTGCAAATTGAAAAGCCATTTTCAATTAAGTTATCCGAGTTTTTTTTTGGGTACGGATTTTTTTCTATCCGTTTAATCTACAATTTCGTATTCAGAAGCTGTTTCAATCTGTGATTGCGTATTCAATATCTATCCGTTCTGTTTATAATACTGATTGATATTAAACCTATCCGTATAAAACCGGTTGACGGTATTTAAAAAGTTTTTTTATAATTTACAATTTCTTATGTTGTTGCAGGAAAATTAATTAAAACAAATCTGATAAACATTATAATCATGCTATTGATTTTACATAAAGTTTTATGGTGTTGTATATTGACCATTCCATAAAACCTAGTTATAAATTTATTGAACTAGATACTGCCAGGTCGATATCAATAAAATATTAGTAATATTATATTACACCCATACAATGGTGGCAGGCAGGGCCGGACATAATGGGGGTATTGTGGGGGTGTGACATCCCCCCATAGTTTTTCTAGTCGACAAATCTTTAAGAGTCATTCGCCAAATTTTTGTTGTTTGGGAGGACCTTTTTTTTTGTAGGGGCGTCAAGTTTGGCAGAAACTGCCAGGAACAAAGCCTTTTCCTGGAGGGGTATTTTTCGGAGCGCCAATTTTTTATTGTAGGGGCGCCACCTAGAAACCGTCAGGGACAAAACTTGTTTTTTTTCTGGAGGGTATGTTTTGGGGCGCTAATTTATTAATAGCAGGGGCGCCAAGTTTGGTAAAATGTTTGGGGCGCTAATTTTTTATAATTTCAGGGGCGCCAAGTTTGGTAGAAACCGTCAGGGACAAAGCTTTTTTCTTGAAGGCATTTTTTTAGCGCCATTTTTTTTCGTAGGGGCACCAAATTTTGGTTGTCGCCCTGACGAAACTTTTTCCATTCGGCAAATCTTTGACCATTCGGTAAAGGAACCCGCACTTTCCTGATGGGAAATGGCGTTCGGTCAAATTGGCTGGACTTTTGATATGTTTTAGTTAATAGTTAATAAAAGTTATCATTGCGCCAAATCGCTACGGCCTCTAGTTTTCGAGATATTCCATTGCAAAATTTTACAATTTTATGAATTTATGCATCGGTCAGTATTTTGTCCTCTGTCTCTTATTCTGTTAACCATAGAAAAACACTTTCTCTACAAAAGATTAAGCTAAAGGTTTACCTAACTTGGATTTATGTAAATAGTGTTGTTTTGTCGCCATAAGCCATTATCTACAAAAGTATATAATATAAAAAAAATCAATTTTTAAATATTTTTAATTTTTCTTGAATACAAAAATTCAGACGGTCAAAGTCGTCTAATATTTTGAAATAATGAAGTACTAACAACATATTAAAAAATTATTATCTTGAAAGTTTTTACCCGACTTCGCACGCCAGCAATTTAAAGTTGTTCACGCGTGTCTGTTTTTGTACTTACAATTCATAGTTAGGGGGACAAGGTGGCACATTTTTTTTTATTGATACACCATTTTAAAATGTTCAATTTTTTTATTTTTTGGGGGTTTAAAATAGGGTTAAAAATTAAAATTTTCGTCAACATTTCTTTAAAACAATCTAACCATTTTTGAAAAATGGTTTATTTCATGAATCATGATGCAAATACGTCAATTACACTGGTCTACAAAAAAATCATAAAAAATCGTATTTTTATCAAAAAAAAAAAATAAAAAATATACCTATGGTCGAATAGAAAATTTTATGGAGTTCAAAATGGTGTATCACACGACCCCACTTTCCATAAAAAAAATGTTCCCCCTTGTCTCCACATCTCCTAAGCACATCAAATATACAAAACAAATTATTTGAGTTGTTATTTACGTGTTCGAAATTTCAAATTCATCTCTTAACCTATTCGCTCCGGATTTGTTTTCTTTGAATTTCGGAAACTTTCTTTTCGTGTATATAAAATAAAATTCTATAAAAACTACGAAACAAGTGAATTTTTTTTAATGTTCTTTTACAAAAAATGAGTGGGATATGTTTGTCTCAATATAAAAAATTATGTGACCCTGCACAAACAAACCCAGTTAGTGTCAAATTAAAAAGAAAAATCGGATTCTTATGTAAAAAAAATTTCTACATAAGAATCCGACACAAAAGAAAATTCATTAATTTGACACACTAACTGGGTTTCTCTTTGCAGGGTCACATATAGTGTTTTAAAGCTGCTCAAATATATCCCATTAGTAACTTATAGTTAAGTATTAATATCACTTGATATCAAGTATGACTATAAAATACTAATATTTCCCAGTTCTGTCCATTTTGAATGTTCTTTTTGGCTATAGGATTTTTTGAACATCTGCTGGGACATATATGTCTATACAGGAGCAAAAGGTATTTATAAACATCTGCTGGGACATGTATGTCCCTACAGGAGCGAAGGAGTTAAGCCGTTCAAGGGGGGCGGACTTTTGACACGCACTGTACAATTGCAGCGAATAATAGATTTCTATAGTAGTGTAACATTTTTGTAAAATTTTAAATATAGCTGCTGCTCAAGTGGTCTATTAAAAACTTAAAAAACGATACAGAACCCTCAATGCGCAACAACTCGCACTTGATCTTTTTATTTATTCGATATACTATTATTTAATGTAATATTTCATTATTATTTTCATATCAAGTTCAATTTCTTTCTTTAACAGTTTCTTTTTATAGTTATACGTAATTACTTATAATGTAATAAATTAAAAATTCTTCGCCAACGTGCTTTCGAAATATTAAATGGACTGTGGATTCCACAGTCAGTGGTGCTCCGAAGCATAACTTGGCGCCTCTACATAAATAAATTGGCGCCCGAAAAAAAAATCCCTCAAAAACAAAACTTTGTCCTTTAACGGTTTCTGCACAACTTGGCGCCCCTACAAAAGTAAATTGGCGCCCAAAAAAAAAACAAAAAAATTCCCTCAAGAAAAAAAGCTTTGCTCCTAACAGTTTCTGCACAACTTGGCGCCCCTACAAAAGTAAATTGGCGCCCCAAAAATACAAAAAAAATCCTTCAAGAAAAAAGCTTGTCCCTGACGGTTTCTGCCAAACTTAGCGCCCTTACAAAATAAAATTGGCGTCCAAAAGAATTACCCTCGAGAAAAAAGCTTTGTCCCTTACGGTTTCTGCCAAACTTGGCGCCCCTACAAAAATAAATTTTGCGCCCAAAAAAATACATACCCTCAAAAAAAAAATCTTTGTCCCCGACAGTTTCTACCAACTTGGCGCCCTACCACAAAAAAAAAAAAGCCAACTCCACTCCCTAAAATTCCCAACTTTTATTTTACTCTGAAAAAATATACTTATTACTCCAATTTTCCCAACTTTCTACCAATTTTCCCCAAAAATTACCACTAAATTTTCGAAATTTTCAACTCATTTTCCCAACTGGACAGTGGATTTGTCCAACTCGAGAATGATTGGGGCGGGTGGCACCCCACCCCCAACCCTCCCCCACGGGAGCACCCCTGCCCACAGTGTAGAATAAATACTAATCCATAAAACAAATACACTTTATGGTATGAGGATGATAAATACAGTTTATATGATAACTTTTTGCAGTCTTTTTTTTATTTTTTTTTACAAAAAAGGAACAATACATGTATATTTTTTAATTTTTAAATAATATATATTTTTTTATTTTAATTTAAAAAAGTTTGTTAAAAAAATGAAAATTAAAAAAAAAATAAAATTAAAGAAAAAAGTTTTTTCGAAAAACTGAGTTTTTTAGAGATATGAATATATTCCATGTAACCAAAGTAAACCGAAAGATGGTGAAACAAAAAAAAATTGTAGCGAGATTATCTCGTCGAGCAATTGCTGTGAAACCTGGAAGATAACAGTTAATTAGAATGTATGTTTTTGATGGAATTATTATTAAAAACAATACAGATCTTTCCCTCATATAACTTGATTTTTCCTGAAAACTTGAAGTCGTTCTTGAGTTACTGTTTTCACAAAAATCGTTACATCGGACAGACGGACATTTTCAAAGTTTCTTATTTTTTCATGATACACATTTGTATCCAAGAATTTTTGTCTAGGATGTTTTTTAGCAATTTTTGGAAAATTCGAAACTACCGTATACTATTCTAGCGCTTACGCCTTGTGAACAGTATAATAAACTATAGAAATGAGATCCACTTGGGTCGATCACGAGTTAAAATTTCCGTTATTGATTGAAGTTGAAAATAAATAATTTCAAATCAGTTTAGAATTGAGATGTTAGAACAGTCCCAGTCAGCACAGATCGCCATAGAACATTGTCGAGGAGATTCTATTCAAAGCCTTAATAGCCAAAAATGGGATATCCTCTTTTGACATCCATGTGATTTCTTGAGGCTAACCTAGTGGTACCATCTGCCAAAAATGAGTCCCCAACGAACACGTCTAACCACATGTTTTAGTGGGTACTAGTGCTTGAGACATACAGGCTGTTTTCAACTTGCTGCCATTTAAAATCTCCAGGGTTAGAAGAATAAATGAGTAGTTGCTACATCTAGCGATAAATGGCACTCGGGATACATCAATCTCATGACTATTTATTTTGTGAATAAAGTCGAAGAATGTTTTCTCGATGTACGCTGGCACAGGATTGACTCTTGGTGCTGAAGAGGGCCAGTAGCCCTTAACTGTCGATCTACCAGTATTACTCTGTACGATGATTAGACAATAGATTGATGGAACATTTATATACTTACAGTTTATTTGGTTCCTATGGACATTTATAGTATATTACGAGGTATGAAATTAGTTTACGACTTAATCTTTTAGTGTACGAGAATTATAGTTTTCTCCATACGAGTGCACTAAAGGCCAGTGGCAAACGAATTTCATATACTATTTTATCTACGTTATACAGCCCAAAGCTTCAAAAGACAGACAAATTAAAAATGATTACACCGACATTTACACAGAAAAAAAGGTTATCTAGGCAGAAGATAATAAATTATCTTGGATTTATATTATCTTAAAACGAGGTAGTAATCTTCTTTTAATATCATGTTTAAGATTATCTGTAACTTTGGTTTCTTTTAATTATTCTCTTGGTAGAAAAATTCTTGTGTCAAGGATTTTTTCCTTAAATGCATGACATTTAAAATGGTAACAGAGAATCAAGAGTTGTTATATTGACTCAAAGCCCTTGTTATCTTACGGTAAAGAGTTTGCCGGCCTCACCCCACGTATATATATACAGTAGACTCGCCCGTTGTTATTGTTGGCTGGCAGACAATTTGCGCAGTAGTTCAAGATATGCGCGTGAGAGAAGTAAGGTTTGTGTTTTTTTTGCCGTCAGTTGTCTTTAAAGGTGTATCATTGTTTTTATCTGCTTTAAAATGGACGAATTTGTATCTGTTACCCTCAAACGACGGGGATTTTCAAATTTAATTAAAATTTTCACGGGTAAGTAGCTTTAAATAATTTATACCTATAAGCGCCATTTTGCAATGGCTTTACAACAAGTTTTTCTTCAAAAACAAGTGCTTTTTCCTACGACCACCTATGGAACCGAATTTCACACGATTAACAGGGTAAGAAAGTATATTATACATGTGTGGGAATTTTTTTCAAATTATTTACCATTCTATTAACCCTGGAACCTGACTGTGGGGCCTTTATCTTACACCAAGTCTTGGTTTAAGATAATATGATCTTGAATCAAGATAATTACATACTTGGTTTAAGATAATATGATCTTAAATAAATGGTTTAAGTGGCTTTGATTTAAGGAAATGTCCTAGGACCTCAAATGCCAAGATCACGGCGGACTTGATCCAAGACAGACATGGCGTTGAACATATCGAAAGCCATGGCGGCCTTGGTTCAAGATCGTTTTGCTTTGATTCAAGATACCTTTTTTTCTGTGTACTTGACAATAGAAAAAGAGTACTGTCAGAATGGAAAAACAAAAGCATTTCATAATATCTTTAAAAAGCACTATATAGTGCATAACGCAAACATTAATAAACTCCAATGCGTACTTAAATTAATAATACTAAATAAAACGTAAAACGTACATAAAAACTTATTTGAGGCAATAGGATTACAAGAAAATATTTTAAATATAGTGATGATCACACCGTAAGCTTTTTACGTTCTGGTATTATTATAATCAATAATATTCTACCGCCTGGACCGAGGCCTGGACTACAGTGCGTGTCTAAAGTTCGCCCCTTTAACTTTTGAATAGCTCAAGATATCAACTTGAAATTTGGAACACGTAAACAACATAACCCAAATAATTTTTTGGTATATATTTGATATTTATAGGTGGCACAATGGAGGTGGGGGGAAAGGTAAAACATTTTTTTTAATACAAAGGTGGGGTCGTGTGATTTATTATTTTAAAGTTTATCAAATTATCTTTTTAATTTTTTAAGGTGTAGAATTTTGTTAAAAAATACGATTTTCTTGCCTTTTTTTTTACTTTCATTTATATTATTTAAAATTAAAAGTATAATTTACGTTTATTGATATTAATTATTAAACAAAAATTGTTGATTTTTTTAAAGAAATTTTGACTAAAACTCCCATTTCAACAATTGTTTAAGCACCTGAATAAAATTTTGAATAAAAATTTAAAACATATAGTCAAATAGAAAATTTGCTTAGCTTTAAAATAATGTGTCACGCAACCCCCCTTTCTATTAAAAAAATCCTTGCCCCCTGCCTCCATTGTGTCCCCCAATACCATAAACATAACATTTGGGTTATGTTATTTACGTGTTCCAAATTTCAAGTTGATATCTTAAGCCGTTCAAAAGTTAAAGAGGGGCGATTTTTAGACACGCACTGTAGGACTTTTGATACGCACGGTATACACGGTGCGGTGGTGCGACGGTTTAAATCAACTTCAAATTAACCCATTTCTGTTTCTAGACGTCGATTCTATGAGACGTTAGGATAATAAATAAAAAAATCTATCAAGCACATTTTTTTTATTAAGCAAAAACCCCCTATGTTGGACAACTTACATTGTATTTGACTCTTCACTAAATATTTACTCAAATTATTATTATTTTTTTTCCTTTTATTTTGTTTAATGTACGTTAACTTTAAAATAATCTTCATAAAAAAATAAAATAAAATAATAAAAACCAAAGAACTATATTTAACTGTGATATAATATCTATACTTTAATTTCCAATTTTGTGACATTTTACAATTTTATTTTATATGTTAATTAATTCTTAGTACTTATTTATATTACTATTAGGCCTAGTCACCAGTTTTCTTGTACTGTTTTTAGGTCATAAATAAAATTAAATTAAAAAAAAAAAAAAAATTAATAATAAAAAACCCCTTATACCGGGTGACACAAGAAGTATTGTCTACGAATTATCTCCGTAACTATAAAAGATAACTTTTGAAATTTACAGAGCTTGTATATACCGTAAATACCCCCATTTTGACATGGTCACTATTAAAAATATCACTTTGGGTCTAAGCGGAAGTGATACCAACTTTTTATTTTTAAATGGAACCCTATATATTTGCTTACATTTTTAGATTCGTCTTTAAATTCTCTTCATTGATATATCACAAGTCGATATTTGCATTAAAGATGGCACCACAGGAGCCATTTTTCATAAAAATAACATGGCGTTCCTATGACGTCCATATAACTTGACATTTCAAATCTTTTAGCAGTAGCCTAAGAATTTACTGTTTATCTGAAACTGATTTTCTTTTGTTTTCATGAAAATGACATTATTTTAAAGTTTTTTTTTAATCGTCAACTTTAACGCCATTTTGTGCTAAATTTTTAAAACACCCTAATAGGGTTGGTCCTTTTCAAGGAAAATACTTAAAGATTTGAAATGTCAAGTTTCAGAAATATTCCAATATGGACGTCATAGGACCGCCATGTTGTTTTTATGAAAAATGGCTTCTTTAATACAAATATCGACTTTAAAATTTAAAAACGAACCTAAAAATGTAAGCAAATATATAGGGTTCTATTTAAAAATTAAAAGTTGGCATCACTTCCGCTTAGACCGGAAGTAATATTTTTCGTAGTGACCATGCCAAAATGGGGGTATTTACGGTTCATACAAGCTCTGTAAATTTCAAAAAGTTATCTTTTATAGTTACGGAGATAATTCTTAGGCAATACACCATGTGTCACCCGGTATGAGGGTTTTTTTATCATTAATTTTAATTTTTTTTTATGAAGATTATTTTGCAGTTAACGTATATTAAACAAAATAAAACAAAAAAATAATAATTTGAGTAAATATTTAGTGAATACAAATACAAGGTAAGTGTCCAACATACAGGGTTTTTGCTTAATAAAAAAAATCTGCTCTATAGATTTTTTTAATTTTTGGTTAAAACCATCCTAACGTTTCATAGAATCGACGTATAGAAACAGAAATGGGTTAATTTGAAGTTGATTTAAAACGTCGCACAACTGCACCGTGTATAAGTTATGAATACAACAATTCAGTATTAAATGGATTGTGCATTAAATTAAATTTTATAAGTATCAATATTAATCAAAGCAGTCGATTGTTATCATAGCTGGCTTTGTACATTGTTCGATTTATCAAATTCCCTCCAAAAACAATACCCATTATTCTGGGGTATGTTCACGGAAACTTACCCACTGCCGAGGGATAAACCTCTGAGGAATTCAGGTTTACAAATTGGAGGAAATCTTAAGGAATTCAGGTGTACAATTTTTTATCTGCTGAATTAAAATTAAATTCGATAATTGATAATATTAAAAAAAAAACTTTTTTAATGTCTCCAAAAATAGTTAAATGAAGCGTTTTTTTTGCATCGCAAATTTAAATATCGCCGCAAGCGGCTTGTTTTCTACTTCTACTCGTGCGCTAAAAACGTATGTTATGCAATTAGTACTTTAATATACTATTTGAATATTCTATACATAAAACCAAAATAGCTCGTAACTAGTGCACTAAATGCGAGCTATTTTTATGGGCTAGAAACATCCTTAACCCCTTCCGCTCCAGCTTGTTTTTCAAGGTACAGGTCCCCAAAATGTATATTGAAAATCCCGTAAACAAATATCCAACTATGGATATTGTGGTATATTTTGCTATACCTACAAATATCCATACGTGGATACAATGGAGCGGAAGGGGTTAAAATGTCCCCAAATGCATACAACTAGCCCTAATAATATAGCTCGCATTTTTATTCCTATTTTTTGATCCATTTAGAAACCTAAAATAGCGTGCTATTTTCGACATATAATAGATCGAAAAAATCGACCTAAAATAGCACCTGAATATCATGCTATTTTTAATCCAAATAAGGTTAAAAATAGCATGATATTTATGACCTAAATTAGCTCGAACATATCATGCTATTATATAATTTAGCAGTAGATTTGATCTATATTTTTGATAGAAATAAAACAGGTGATATACTTAAAAAAGGTTATTATTTTTAAACAGAAGGATCAGAGTAGGTACAATATATTTGTTTGTGGTTCAGACTTGTATCACAACACACTTTAGATAATTTTTATTGAAAATTTAAATTTTCACATTCATGTTCTTCCTCACTGCCAGTACTTTCGATTTCACTTTTATTTACACAAATTTTCAATATTTCACTACTTCTGCTTTCACCATAACAGCTCTCTTCTACCGCTCCTGTATTCTTCTAAAACTTCACTGCATTTACTGTCACCTTTAATTTTGTTCTGTACTTCTTTACTTCTTAAATAAGTTAAATAATCAAATTTTCTTTTTCAGTTCGTAAATTTTTATAGTGCGTGGATGAAGACTTTAGTAATACTAAACCTCTGTTAAGAAAAAAAAAGTTTATTAGTTTACCGTTTAAAACTAGGGATCATTTAGTAATAAAAATGGAACCTATAATAATAAGACCTTAAATTAACATAAAATAGCTTACATATTTCGATATAATTATGACTGCTTATAGCGTCCATTTTTCATTCAACTTTTGATAAATATTTTGAACGTCTCAATAATTTCTTTCATTTTTCTTGCTATATGAGAGCAAGTTTAGGATACTATATACTAAGTATAAACTAATAAAGTGTACTGTTTAGCATAAGAAATAAAATAAAAAAATAGTGTCATTGTCACACCCGTAACCCACTCCGTAACTAAGGACCAAGGAATTGGTTTGGGGGAGGGGGGGTTGTCAAAAAATACGGACTTGATTGATTTATGGAGGGGATTTCCAATAAAATATGGTCGTAAAGCTGGGCCCTCAGGGATAACAATCTCTATTTGAGGGGCCGATTACCCCCCCCCCTTCCTGCATGCGCGCTTGCTATGGACTGACCCATTTATCAAGTTAAACAATACCCATTTTCATCCATTATTCTTGTGACCTGAAATATATTTAATGGGACATTGTGTTTCAGTATGATATGCCTGAAACCTGTTAATCCTCTTCAACACCTGATACGCGGATTATAAACTTAGTTTATAAACAAGCTGTGAAAAAAGGTACTCGATCAATAAGAGGCGTAAAGCTTTTGACCTAAAAAATTGTAAAGACTAATTTTTGTATGGCCATTTTGAAAGGAAGTATCATTATAGAGTTTTAACGTAAGTATAAACTAATAAAGTGTACTGTTTAGCGTAAGAAATAAAATAAAAAAATAGTGTCATTGTCACACCCGTAACCCACTCCGTAACTAAGGACCAAGGAATTGGTTTTGGGGGGGGTTGTCAAAAAATACGGACTTGATTGATTTATGGAGGGGATTTCCAATAAAATATGGTCGTAAAGCTGGGCCCTCAGGGATAACAATTTCTATTTGAGGGACCGATTACCCCCCCCCCCTTCCTGCATGCGCGCTTGCTATGGACTGACCCATTTATCAAGCTAAACAATACCCATTTTCATCCATTATTCTTGTGACCTGAAATATATTTAATGGGACATTGTGTTTCAGTATGATATGCCTGAAACCTGTTAATCCTCTTCAACACCTGATACGCGGATTATAAACTTAGTTTATAAACAAGCTGTGAAAAAAGGTACTCGATCAATAAGAGGCGTAAAGCTTTTGACCTAAAAAATTGTAAAGACTAATTTTTGTATGGCCATTTTGAAAGGAAGTATCATTATAGAGTTTTAACGTTCTTTAGAAAACCTAAACGCTAAGTGCGCACTGTTTTATCTCTTCCAGATACTTTGAAACTGTAATTCTGGTACATTTGCGAGAGCTTTTTTGATAAAAGTTTTATCTCTACACTTTCTAGGTTGGATACTGAATCAGATGATCGGCTGTCCTTTGAGGACAGTTCTTAAGCTAACCAACAATTGCGGGGAATGACGCCACAAGAGCAAACATTTTTGCTCTTGTGGCATCATTTAATAAGTAAAAAGTCAATCGCAATAAAACAAAAAAATATACACTGATAAAAAGGATTTATTTGGATATGGGAATAATGGGAACAAAATAGTTTATTTGACAGAAATAACATTTATTTGACAGAAATAACATAACAACAACCAAATAATTTAATTGGCCATATCCAACCAAATATTTAGTTGAGACAAATAAACTGTTTTATCAGTGTATATACCGTAAATGCCCGTAACTTGAAACACTTTTCAACTTTGAAGGAAATTTAAGGAAAAGCTACTAAGGGGCTGTTCATATATTACGTAACGTAAATTTTTCAAAAAAATTGTCCCCCCCATGTGTAACAAACTGTCATATTTACCAACACGCCCTCTCCCCTGTGTGTGTAACAATATAAAAATTTGTATTTTTTTTCTAACATATCTTGATACAGAATTCCGCATAATGCAAGACGGTAAAAAGACGGTGTAAAAATGATACATATTTATTATAATAATACTTATAGCACTTAATGTACTTAAAGGATACTAAAATACAAAAACTAAATATTAGTTATTTTTCCATGGACAAGTCATGTGTGTTTCCAAGTCTACAAAAGGCATTACAGATCGTTCTGTTTCTTCAGTGTTTGTTAGACATTGGCTAAGGCCGTAAGATTTTTTTTAATATCAATGTCAACCGTTTTTTTACTGATTACAATATTATTTAAATATGCATAGTTCCGCCAATTTTTGTGTGAAACAGGGAATTATGGGCCACTAAATAGTAATTTATGTTGAAATAAAAATACATCTGCCAAGCTTAGGAAATAAACATTAAATTTATTAAATTCCGTTACGTAACGTTTACCTAGACCCCCCCCTCCCCCCTGTCACAAACTGTAAAAATTTCTCTGACTCCCCCCCCCCTAGACGGTCCCTAAATATGAGTTCAAAATATAGTGTCCATACTTTTAGTCCCCATTGATACTATTAAATGCCATAATAGATTTTCTTTAAATCTTTTTAGTTTTTCTTATTTTATTTTTTTTAACAAGTGTTTCAAGCTAGGGACATAGTGCTCCTCACTTGAAACACTTTGCTTTTCACCTCAGATCTTTATATTAATATTATTCATTTATCATTAATTATATTTAAACATGCTAATTTAATTTTTCTTTTGCAGTACAATAGCCTCTAATCAAAAGGTAAGTTCACTTTAAAGTACTTAGGTTTAATAAAATTGGAATATTTAAATATTAAATATATACCGGGTGTCCCACCAGGTTCTTGAAAAGCTTTATCTCCGTTATTTGGAAAGATAGATTTTTTTCCAAAAAAGAGTTAAATGGGAGCCATTGATGTTTTTATTCACGTTTCCACGTATCCTTGCTTACCCACCCCCTTGAAACCACCCAGAACTTCTGTTTTTCAAATAGCACCCCCCAATTTTTATCAAAGAATATGAAAGTAAATTTTATTCTTAATTCAACCATGTATTATAAGTAGTATCTTATTTCTTAAAGGGGCTCCAAATAACTATTATTTATTAATATAGTCATAATTTTCACTATAGCCGAGCGCGCTCTCAACTTTACGCTTTAAACTTCGTAACGCAGGATTCGTGCAAGTGAGAGGCACAATAGTCTATAGTAATCGCGCCGGCTTTATTACTTTTCCACCAGGTTTTAGACGGGCTATATATCCGTTGTTTAAAAAGATAAAAAAATTTCTAAAAAAACAAAATTAAATGCGTGTCAAAGTAGAATTTACTGACTTATGCAAAACTACCCCTTACTTACCCACCCTCTTGGAACCACTCGCAACTTTTGTTTTTTAAATAGCACCCTACTATTTTTACTAAAGCATATGAAAGCATATTTTATTCTAAATTCAACCATATATATATATAAGTAATATATTATTTTTTTAAGGGGCTCCAAGTACAACCCCATCAAATCACAAGCATTATTTTTCATCAAAAAAAATTCCAAAAACTCACGTTAGATTATATCTAAAAGAGAACTGATTAATGTATCCAAAAACCACCCTTAATAACCCACTCTCCTGTAACTTTGTTCTAAATACCACCCTTTTATTAATAAACAATAATTGTTATTTCTGGACCCCGTAGCTAAACGACGCCATGTCACAAAAAGATAATTGTTCAGGAGAGCATGTTTTTGATTTGTTCTTAACATTAAATGCATGGACGTGGTTTTGTTTTGCTTTGTATTATTTCCGCTTTTTATAGTAATTGGATATAGTGCCTATATATAAAGCGAAAAATATACATCAAGGACCTGGTGCTAACTCTATTTCACAAAAAATGGACATGGTGTCCTTTACCTCCGGGGTCCAGCTTTGGAGCCCCTTAAATAATAGGATTAGCACTTATTATACATGGTTGAATTCAGAATGAAATGTACTTTCATATTCTTTGATAACAATGGGGGGTGCTATTTGAAAAACAAAAGTTGGGGGTGGGTTCAAGAGGTGGTTTTGGATACGCGAATAAAAACTTTAATGGTTTAACGTTGTTTTTTGCAAAAAATTCTATCTTTGCAAATAACGGAGATATAGCTTGTCAAGAACCTGTTGGGACATCCGGTATACAGGATGTCAACGAAATTATTGTCAGTGGATTTTCTTCGTAACTATAAGAGATAATTTTTAGTAGAAATAGATAGATATCCATCAGAATCTCACAAACAAAAATTCACTTGTAAGTAGGGACGTTTTTACCGAAAGTGATCAACTTGTTTTTTAATAGAACCCTGTATATTTTGCATATTTTGATTCCGCTTTAAATTCCCTTTTCAATGTGCCAAGTTGATATTTGTTTCAAAAATGGCGTACCTGAAGCCAAATACCTGTCTATGCGAGGGCTTGAGTATTCTTTTTACTAACTGCGCCACGTATGCTGGCATTTTCCCAATAATTTTCTGTGTTTATACATACAACACTAACGGAATAACAAGGCCGGAAGGTGGTTTAGATATTAAGACAAAGACAAAATTTTGCGCACTCGACCAAATTTGTGCCCCAGGTCACACGTGGATGAATTAAAAATAAAACTCCTGATCCAAGTTGTGGACTAAAAAAAATGTGTCAGGTGGAGTAGGTTCGCGCATTGAGGCTTCCGTACTGTATATATTTTTATGCGATACTTAGTAGGTAACCGAGTTCTCGATAAAAAAATATGGTTTTTGCAACTTTTTTCATTCTGAATGTTAACTCTCTCATTCTAAAATAGAGGGGGAACGTATAAAAAATTACACTTTTTTGAAAAATTCATGGAAGTTTTTTTTTTAACATTTTCAATTTCATTCTTTTATTATGATACCCATTGGGTATTACCCAACTCAAAGGGTCCTCTATAGATCCAATAATTTTTTTGGCAAACTTTTATTATTTAGTTTTTCAAAGAAATAATTATACCCGAACTAAATTCTCGTTATAATTCGTTATAATTCAATCTACTTTTATGCCAAATTTCAGATTTCTGGGTTATATAGTCCCTGGGATAAAGAGCTGTGACAGATGGACGGAAGAACGGACAACCAAGCGATCGTATAAGGGTTCCGTAATTCCTTTTTAAGGTACGAAAACCTAAAAACGGTCTTCATCGCCCTCTGAGAACAGTTTTTGGCGCACTTTATTTTGTTTCTATTTTGCGACCCCATAAGGGGTCTCTACTTTTTTTCTGTTGGGTTGGCAACATACAAAAAGCCTATCTCTTGACGATTTAAAGTTTAATTTTTTACAAAATTTTGTGTTTGGGTTATTTTTTACCGTGTTAAAATTGTGGACTGGTTAATTGCAGTGAAAAAAGAAGAGATAACTGTAAAATATATCAAAATATCATTTGTTCGTTTGTTTGTTTAATCATTTAACGTCGTTTTTCGCTGCTATGGCCTAATTGACGGGACCGCCATCTTTACGTACCCTCCAAAGCACGGTCCTCAACAGAACTCGCATCCACCCTGAAATGTGTTTACAGTTTCACCTGCAACCCACATTACAGTTAGTCATCGTAGTTCCATCTACCGACTATTTATACCACTATACATCCATGCTCTATGTGGGGCTCGAACCTACAATCTCAGTGTTCGCAGCCGGATGCATTACCAACTGCGCCACCGAGATCGGATTGTTCTTTGAATTTTAAACATAGTGTAAACTGTAATGCCAACCCAAAACAGAAATCCCTAAATCAGTCATCAATTTAAATGTAAGTTTTTTAAATTTTAGAGCAAAATAGAAAAAATTGTATAAAGCACTCGTTTCATTATACGTTTTTAGCGCACGAGTACAAATTTAGAAAACGAGCCGCTTGCGGCGAGTTTTCTAAAGTACTAGTGTAAAGTAAAGTACTAGTGTATATGTTATGAAACTAGTACTTTAATATACTATTAAGCATGCGTTCGCGTCACTGTCTCATGCGGACCTGGTGAATAATATTCAGTTTATGGTAATTTTACTGAACACCATTTAATCCGATCTCGATTTAATCCTATTTTGAAAAGTTATACAATAAGCACAATAGTGATGAATTTAGTTCCTAGATATCACCGACCATTTAATTAAACGACGTCTGCAAAGTTACTAACTGATATTGTAGAAGTTTGTATATATTTGTATATACAAATTGTACCAGTGAACATAGGCGCCGACTTTTCATAATTCCAGGGGGGGCAATTTATTTTGAAATTTTAAAATATATCAAAGATAATATCATATTATGTGGGTTTTTGTATATTACAGGGGCAGATCCACGAAGTCAGTCTAAGGGAGGGGGGAAATTTCAAAAAACGATACACATTCACCGCAAATTTAAATTCATATTGAAAAAAGCGAAGTTTGCTTTATTATTGTTCGTACAGGGTATACCCTGTACTTTTATAGTGGTGATTATTCCCGTATCACAGGACTTTTTAAATATATTTTACAGCGTATTATATCAAATACAGACAAAAATCAAAAAAATTGACCGGATATGCCTCCAACCAGATATGACTGTCAACCATGACAATAAGTTCAAATTTAAAAAAATTAAATATTTAAATTTATAAAAAACCTAGCGCCAGTGGCGAAAAAATTTGCGAATAGGTCGGGATAGGTAAACTAAAACGTTTTACAATCTTAAATTAAAACAAACAGTTAAAATTTTACAAAATTGCAAGAAATTCCTAGAGTCACAAGCGAAAATTTTTTTGAATATGAAGTACCCAGTTTTATAATTTGGAACTCCACAAAAATATAAGAAAATTTTATTGCCACACGCCAAATTTTTTATGAATTCGGGCCCCCGGAGTCGGCGCCCAAACGGCATTGCCTCGATGTTTCAAGAGGAACAAAAATTTTATTTACTTTTTGCGAAAACGAAATTTAGAATTACTAGATAGTACCCTAGTAACATTGAACTTGGTTTGGACTTGGACTTGATCTGTTCAAGTCTTTAGTAAGAATTTTGACAAAATTCGATACTATTTGATCATGATAGAGATCGCTTTTCGATTTCTTGTCAATTTTGCTTTCCCAGTTTGAACATTTTCAAAATTTCGGAAAGCCTTGTATTCGTGCAAAAATTTTCAATTTTTTTTGCGTATTTTTATGTGGTTTTAAATCAATTTCGAGCAAAAAAAAAATTTCGATCGTTCTGTCCGGGAAATCTTGTTAGCACGATAAATTGAGAACACATTGGGGTGCGGCAAGTGCCCCCCTTGCCGCACCCCAATGGGGAAAAATACATTTTTTTAGAAAAATTTGCAAATTTCTATATAGGGGTTTTTGAGGTTGCTGAAATTGAATCTGATAATAAAAAAAAATTAGATCTAGTTTCCCTACCCCCGAGGGGTAAATATTTTAAAATGTTTTTAATATTTTCTTCAAAATTGCTATATAAAGGTTTTTGGGGTCGACGAAACTGAATCTAACAATAAAAAAATTCTAACTCCACACCCGGGGGGAGGGGGTAATTATTTTTTAAATATTTACAATGTTCTAGTGAAAATTAGTATATAAGTAGGGGTTTTTAAGGTATCTGAATCTGATAATGAAAAAAATAATGCGCAAAAGTGTTTTGGCAAACATGTACAACTTTACCGATACGCAGTAGGGTTTGGTAGAACATATTTATGCGCAGAACTGTTTAATAATACATACGAATGAGCAAAACTGTTCTGGCAAACATATACAAATATACTATGCGCAGAAAACATTTATGCGCAGATCTGTTTAATAATATATACGAATGCGCAAAAGTGTTTTGTAAAACATATACAATTTTTTTTTCTAATTTCACTCCCTGAGGGGTGGGGTTAGTTTTTGTGAAAATTGGTATATTGGACTTTTTGAGGTTGCTGAAAGTGAATCTGATTATAAAAAAATTCTAACTCCACCCCCAAGGGGCGAGGGTAGTTCTTGAAAATTGGTATATTGGGGTTTTTCAGGTTGCTGACACTGAATCTTATAATAACATTTTTCTAATTTCACCCCCTGAGGAGTGGGGGGTAGTTTATGTGAAAATTAGTATATTGAGGTTTTTAAGGTTGCTGAAAGAGAATCTGATAATAAAAAAATGTAACTCCACCCCCTAACAGGCGGGGGGTAGTTTTCGTGAAAACTGGTATATTTTTAAGTTTGTTAAAAGTGAATCTAATAATAAAAAATCCATTTTACGCGCGGAGGTGAAAAATTGGAAAGCTCTTTTACTGGGCAGGGTTTTTTTGCTTGAAATTGATTTATATCGACATAAAACGTCATAAAACGCAAAAATACGCAAAAAAATTGAAATTTTTTGCCAGAATACAAGGCTTTCCGAAACTTTGAAAATTTTCAAAATGGGAACGCAATTGACTACTGTTTTCCAAATAAATGATTCATCCAGTGACTTTATTTTTAAAATGAATAAATCTGGTACATTTTTTTCAATCAACGTACAAAGATGACTTTAGGCACTGACGTAGCCTCGCGAGGGCCAGCACCCCTAAATTGCAGCCTGCCAGTATAACTCTGTATGTTGACTGTAGATATATATAATATTTAATTCATAGACATTGTCTATTAGACACAGGCCCGGACAGAGCCAGCCGGGGCCCTGGGGAAACTTTTTACCCAGCCCCCTCATCTTTCCAAAACATAATTGTCCCGCGCAGAGCCGTAGCTAAGGTACTTGTAAGATGGGGGCTGAATTGTCGCCCGAATACATTAACTAAGGTAGCGCCGCAGGCGAAATTTTTTACGAATTATGTTAATTTCTGACTTTTTTTAAACATATTTTAAATTCGAGTTTGAAACTCTTAAATAAAAAAAATAAGAAACCTTAGCGCCACAGGAGCAAATTTTTAAAATTTTAATTTTAAAACTGTTTTAAATTTCATACAAATGGAAGCTCTGGCGTCACAGGAATTTTTTTACTAATTTTTACGCTTAAATTGTACAAGCTCAATAAAAAAAAACGTAAAAAAGCCCTAGCGCTGCAGGCGAAATTTTTTAGAAATTTGATAGTTTGATCTAATTTTAGAACAGTGTTAAAATTTTAGGTTTCATACGGTTTCATATAAATGCAAGAGGACTCTAGCGCTGTAGGCAAATTTGATAGTGTATATTAATTTTTAAACACTATTAACAGTGGACTATAAAGTTTTACAAAAATGCAAGAAGGCTTTTAAGCTTTCATTTCATTTCATTTTGGAGTGTTACGCCCATGGTAATGGTATAGGAAAATAGCGTTGCAGGGGCGGGGGGGTCTAAAATGATCAAAATTTGCGTTACGTAATACTTGAATGTTCCCTTTACTGTTTTTCAGAAATTTTCCCCTTGCTTTAGACTATAAACTTTAGAGACGGGAAGTTAACTCTATTAGCTCTAAATGTTTTGTTGCAGTTCAAGCGATGGACGGGCAACGGGCTCTCGAACTGATGCCGCTGCTGCAGGAACGGCTGGTCATCCTGACCGGCGGTCGAGACAGGCGGGGAGGACCGGTCCTGTCATTTCCGGCCAGCCCGCGCCGGGAACGCGCCAAACCGGAGGACTACCGACGGCTGTTACAGTATCTCATGTCCATTCCCAGGTAAGTTATTGTTTAACCCTATATTGCACCTTGTGCCCATTTGGGAACTGACATTATCATCATCATTTAGTTTGTTTGGAATATTTAAGAGACATGATTGGTGCATATGGCTTATTTATCTTATTTATAGAATCACTCCGTGGTATGAAACACCTTGTAGGTCCCTTACGAGTATAAATAAATAAATAAATAAATAAAAAATAGGAATTATATAGTTTGGATGGAGAATAATGGGGGAGTGGGTCTCAGCTCACTGATGCTGGAGTTGCATCTATCACGAATTGGTGAAAAAAGAGGGGGGAGGAGGAGGATGGAGATGGAGGGGGCAGGAGGGGAGGGATGCAAGGGGGGAGTGAAGCTAGCTCACTGATGCAGTAGTTGCGTCAGTCATGAACTCTCTCATGAGATGAGGGGGTTTGGGTGATCGAGGTTGTCTTGAATAGAAGACTTGCTATAACGGATTATTTCCGTTTTTAGGAGGGCACACTGGCATTAATAACCAAAATACAAACTTTATGGACAATTTTCTTCAAGTTGGAGTATCTATATCTATATCTTTCAATAGATAGATCTATCTATTGAAAGATGGCAATATCTAATATTGCCGGTAAATATTAAAACAGGTGATCATGTCACGCACTTTGAAAATTAGCTGGTCGAATTTTTGTTAGTATGTTGGTTTTGTTTAAAAACGAGCTTTTGAGTTCTAATAAGTTGAGTTAAATTTTAAAACTTGTTTTGTTGATTACCTTACATAATTTGTGAGCAAGTAGATGTTAGTATTTTTTAGTTTTCTATTTGTTTTTGTTCTTCATATGCACAATGGGTTTGAACAAAAAGTAACAACATTTTTGAAGTAAAAGAAAAAAAATAATATTTTTTATGAATTATGCAATTATCACATATCCTCGCACGAATACATTTTATACGAAGTTCCTTAAAAAAAAAATAATAAAAATTATAGTTTTTGTCAAACTACATCATTGAAATTTTGTTTTTAACATTTTAGTGTTTCATATTTGGTATTCGAAATTTTAGCTTTAACTGCCTTAATTAAGGTTAGATCTTATTCAAAACCTCGATTCTATAGCTTAACACGTTTGCTGCTTTAACTACTTTTTGATTTTTATTAAATTTGGCGCCCCTACCGAAAAAAAGCTTTGTCCCTAAAAAAAGCTTGACCTCTAAGCGTTTCTACAAAGTTTGGCGCCCCTACCAAAACAAACAAAAAAACCCTCCTCCGAAAAAAAGACCAAAACAGAAAATCACCATCCAAAAAAAAGCTTTGTCCTCCCTGAGCGTTTCTAAAAATTTTGACTCCCCTACCCAAACAAAAGAAACACCCGCTGTTGTTTTAATTTTTTATTTAAAATAACAAAAAAATATAACAAATAAAGATTCTTGGGGGGGTATATACCCCCCCCCATACCTACGCGCCTGAGTTGTTTCCTAGAAAAGTGTGGCCGCACTCTGTGTAAAAACGTAATGGGACATATATGCTACAAAACGCAGTTAAATGGTTCCTAAAAAAAAACGAATTTTTGTAGTCCCTTATAATGAGGCGTAGCAGCTTTACGGCCCGTTTTGGGATGTATACATTCCACCCGTCTTAGTTTTGTGTATTCGCCATTGTACCTATAAATTTACAAACAAATATCTTATCTTTTTACAACAAATTTTATTATTGTCTTAAACGAAGGGACTAAAAAAAATTATGTTTGTGCAAAATTGTACTTATTGTTTTTACAGCTGTTTTTTTAGTTGTTGCTTTAAATACAACTAAAACAGTCTATAACACTTCCGCACGGCGCACACAGGTAAAAAATACCAAAAAAGCGGAAAAAAATTATGAAGCGTCGAAAGTTAAATATTTATAAACCTTATAGTGTCCTCTAAATGATGTCTATACATTTTTTTGAAAATGTTTGCGGTCTTGCTTAAAATATTAAATTTAAGTGGCACACTGCATACCGGGTGGGACATTTAAACGGTTATATCTCAGAAACCGTACAAGATATTTTTTTGAAATTTGGTATTAAGCTTCAATACCAAGGGGGACGCCTTTTTATCAAAGCAGATTTTTTTTTCATCCACACCTTTAGGCGGGAGAGGGGTAACTTTTTTAAATGGAATGAGGGTGTTTTTTATTCAGATTCAAATTCAGTATAAAAAATTACATAATTGACCGAAAAAGTTTTTTTTGAACCTTAAATTAGGCAGTTAAAAAAAACTAAAATAAAAAAAGCCATTTTAAAAAATTGAAAAATTTGAATATTTTAGTAGTTTTCTATTGTTTAGGTTAATTTATTGTTTTATACCTAAAAATATACAAAAGAAATCAAATCTGAATTTTTTCCAAAAGTTTAAATGTTTTTACCTGACGCGTCCGGACGCGTCATGACGGGTGTGGACATGGAGATAAGACCTTTCTATGATTTAATACCCCATATTTGTACTATATTTTAAAATTTAAAAAATACAGCCCTAAAAAAAATTAAGTGTAAGATATTGTATATTTAATGTGCCACTTAAATTTAATTTTTTAAGTAAGACCGCAAACATTTTAAAAAAAATGTATATACATCAATTAGAGGACACTATAAGGTTTATAAATATTCAACTTTCGACGCTTCATGATTTTTTTCCGCTTTTTTGGAATTTTTTACCTTTGTGCGACGGAACCCTACTAGCATACACTCGTCTATGCTTGACCGATTTATTTTCTTTAGTATAGCAGAATAGCGCCTGAACTTGTTGACACTTCATACGCAGAGCTACTCAGACTAATGAAGCTATCCTCACTTGCTGAAAAAGAACTCGAGAAGACTTCACTATATAGTGTCATCTTGAAATCTTTTTAATTAATAACAGTTGAAACTTTTAAGTTTTAAAAGGCAAGCGCGTAGCCACAAGGTTGGTGTTGTGGGATAAAACAAATATATAAAAAATCTTAATAATGAGTTTTTCTTTTCCTGGAAATTTTTATTTTTTTTCTGGACCTCTGGGGCAATTATCCCCCTTACTCCCCCCGTGACTACGCGCTTGCTCCTGAACTTGAATAATCAGTAGTAATATCATAAGTGCATGTTGAATTATCGATATTTTTTTTACTGTATTAAAAAAATATTTTGCTTGGAAACTGTTTGAGTGCATTTTTTGTGTTACAAAGTTCCGAGACCGCAGGTCGAGGAATTTTGACGATGTTTTTTTATATACAGTAAAAAAAATATGTATAACTCATCATGCACGAATGGTATTTTGAAAGACTATTTCACAAACATAATAAGGAAGTATATAATTTTACAATGTTTTATGTTGTTTCATATTTAAATTAAAAATTTAAGAACTAAACAACAATATTATTTTACAACTAAAATTAAAAATTTTAATCTCAAATTTGCCACGCTTTTTAAATCCACTTGTTCGCGAATGTTGCCAAGGGTTTGCTCGAGGGATATTTTATGCTTGAGATTATTCAAATAAAATAGTTGTTATCACATATATTAACATTTAAATAAAGATAATTGCTGTTTTTGTTTAAAAAGTTTAGTTCTCAACTGAAAAGAAATAAAATAACGGGTGTTTCCACCCGTAAAAAAACAATTACCTATCGGTTTCTAATATACTTTGGCAACGCTGTACTGGTACCAGCGCAGTCATTTAATGTTTTGATTTCCGTAATTCTTTACTGCAAATATATTTTTGATAAATAAGTGTTTAAATTAGTTTTCAGTGGTCTGTTTTTAATTCCAAGATTCAATTAAATAAATTAAAATTTATGAACATCAGTGGTTTCCATAGTAGATTTATTTTGACCTGATTGGTCAAGAAACTAAAAATGCAAGGTTTTGATTGGCCTATATATTGTTTGTGAAATATTCACCAAATTCTCCTTCGGAATACCCCTCGGAACGCAGAGCATACACTACGGAATACGAAGGATGGTATCTCTGCGGCTTGTTCAGAACATGCCTGTACTAAATACACACGATCTGCCCCATCAGTGTAATGTAATAGGCAGGGTCAGTCTTTGTAATTTTCGTACCCGGGCAAGATTTTAGAAATAAAATTTATAGGTACATATGTATTATATACCTATGTGAATAATATTTATGGCGGGGCATTTCCTTAAGAGAATAAAATTGCAGTAAATCATATTAAGCGCCGCATCGCACCGCGTAGTAAATTTTAAAAATTCGGGCTACATTTTTTGAATTTTTATTATTATGGTCTGTTTTATCAAGCAAGAGAGTAAATTAAAAATCGCACAGTGAATATTTTCAAAACAGATTAGAATATTGGATGTGCGAATATACTGCGTAGTTTATTTTATAAAACATAACTATATTCTATACACAAACATATACTATTCAAACCTGTTGTAAAAATATTTACTGTGCGATTTTTAATTTACTCTCTTGCTTGATGAAACAGACCATAGAAAATTATTTATTAAAACCTTTTGATTATAACTTACTCATGCATTTAATTTTAAAGTTTTTGTCCGGAGCAGACTCTCCTGTGGCAGCGGGCCTGCATGTTCATCATTAATGTTATTAAATCATATTCAGCGCGACAGGCGAATTCTTTTAGACATATCATGGATTTCCAAACATCTTAGAGTTTTAAAAGAAAATTATTTTATAAAGCCTTTTAATTAATTTATTAAATTTTCGGCTGAATTCAAAAATATAAAAAATTACAGGGTATTCCATTAAAAAAAAGATTATTATGCGACTCCCGGCAAAACCGGAAAATAAATCCGCCATTTCATAGCCAATGTAAAATTATTTATATCGCCAAAGTTTCGTTTTATCGATTGAAAATTAATCTTAATTTTGGGGGTGGATCTTAATTTTGGGGGTGGACATAAATAAAACTCACCCGGTATACGTACAGTGGGTTAGGCTAAATGTGACACCCAGGGCAATTGTGACATGTCCTGTTAATAATTTTTCTAAACAAGTTTAAATCAAATCGAAATTTTACGCGAAATATTTAATACTGTCAAAACCCTAGTGCCAGGGTTGGATTGGATATAAACTAGTTTAGAAGAATTATAACAGGACATGTCACAATTACCCTGGGTGTCACATTTAGCCTAACCCACTGTAGTCGATTTTTAAATTTTTGAAAATTGTTTTCTTTTTGCTAGACCATCGTTATAATTAACATTGATATGTTTTGCTAATTCTTTTAAATCTGTGCTCTAAATCCACCACTGGTAATAGGAAATGCGAATTATATAGTAAGTATCTTGCCATAATCTCGGACAATTCGGCATTTAAGCATTCCACACACGGTCCAAACCATTGTAAACTCGTGTAAAACGTTTTTTGATGCGATAACGTCGTTCCCTAACCAATTACTGCTATCTAGTTTCATCTTATGCATTGTTTTCCTGCTTAACTGCTTAAAACGTTCAACTGTTTGAATTGCTTGCAGAAAAATAAGGGCAATAGAAATCAAGTAGTTTTTCATCATCATTTTAACGTAAAATCATCTTAAACGAATGGAGGTCTATACAACTAGAATTATGAAACAAAAGACGTCTACCCTATCTCTATCTCATTTGTGCTACACTTTCCAGCGAACCAAATAAATACTGTATTTGTTTTTTATACAACAAATACAGTATTTATTTGGTTGGCCGGAAAGTGTAGCAGTGAGCGGTACGAACGAACACAGCTAATGTGAATCTGTAGAATAAGATAATTCTACTAAAATTTAGATGGCGCCAGTAATTTCTTTAATAAAAATATTATAGTAACACTTTTCGCCCGGCCAAGTAAATATTGTATTTGTTCAACAAAGAACAAATACAGAATTTGTTTGGTTGGGTGGAAGTGGGAGTGTATGTATGTCTTCTATCTTTTTTGGGTAGAACTTTTGTCCCTGTCTAATCTAACGGGAGAAATCGCCATTGAGATTTCAACTTGAAATTCGAAACACCTAAATTAGAACTATCTGAACCGGTTAAGGTGTCTGATTCATTATAGTTATTTACTTAGCACGTCCGCTCGCGTTTAATTAATAATTGAAACTTGGCGAAGGCGACATGTATAACAGAGACACTCCCCTAAAAACTAGTTCGAAGTTAGTTAAAGCATGTGGTTTTCTCTGCTAATAGCCAACATAAGTCCTGTACTGGAAGAATAAGTTAAACAAACAAACATGTAATGTACAGACATAATATGTACATTACATATTTTTTATATTTGATATTTTTAGTTTATATAATGTGGGCAGGAAGGCACGGCAGGGATTGTTTTTTACTTTTATATTTTCAATATATAAAAGTATAGAAGTACACATTTTTTTAAATTTTTTTCCGATTTTTAATAAAAATGGTGGTGATTTTAAATCTCATTATTTTTTATTTGACCCTATATTTTTTATTTTTCCAAAAAATTTTAGAGGGAGTTGAAATAATATATTCAACACTATTTAATTGTTAAAATGGGAATTTTTAAAAATTAATAAAACATTTTTTGTAAAAAGATTAATTTTATAATAAAAACGTAAATTATATTTTTAGACTAATTTCAAATTATATAAATAATATAGTATAATATCAGCATTTGGCGACACCTATAAGGAGTGGTTTGGACCATGCAAAAAAAATAAATCAAAACATTCAGTATTTTTTTTGTAAAAAAACAATTTTTCGGTATGTGCCAAATACGACCCACGCGACAATAAGAGCTTAAACCCCCAAACCGACCGACAGCCAAACACATGAAACCAAACATCCAAAGCTACAACCGATCAACCTAGGAGATGGGGAGTCCTATCTCGAGATAGATAGGTAGTACCTACTTGTTATATATTTTTTTTCTTTTCAGTGATGAAACTCGTTCACTGGGGTTTACGGTTCTCGTGGACATGAGAGGTGCAACGTGGTCAACGGTAAAGCCCATTTTAAAAGCCTTACACGAACATTTTCCTCCCGGAGCGGTGCATCAAGCCCTCATTGTCAAACCGGACAATTTTTGGCAAAAACAACGGACATCGCTTGGTTCACATAAGTACAAATTTGAGGTAAGCACTGTGGTTAAAACTAAGGTATAGGACGAACAAAAATGCCAACGAAAACTGATAGCATATTCTGATTATATTTATTATCAAAATTCCAGCTAATACTCAATATAATCACGACCATTCACACGCCTACTTTGTTAATGTCCAAAATAAGACGACCGTAATTTTGGACATTAACATAAAAAAAAACTCCGTATTTTGATGTCAGGAAAACTTGAAGAAGAAGAATAATTTGTGTCAAAAACTGTTTGGAAATGTCCCAACAACCACCTAAAATCAAAGAATCCGGGGTGGTTTGACTTTCCATTTAACTTTGTTTAAGGGTACCGGTGCATACGTTACTTCCATACACGTTTGCAGATTTACTTATATAAGTTATCAGATAAAGCTGGAAGCACGTACATTTTAATATTTTTAACTGTAATCATCATCAATAGTTTGTTTGGGTCTTTAAGAGACAGGCGCAGCCTATGGCTCATTTATCTAAAAAAATACTTAATCTGAATTGAAATTTGGGGCAGTGAGTCTATGCTCACTGATGCGAGTTGCATCTGTCATAATTTGGGGGGGAGTGAGTCTCTGCTCACTGATGCGAGTTGCATCTGTCATAATTTGGCGCTGTGGAGTGGGTGGGAGGGGGATGGGGAATTAACTGTAATCTCACCACTATTGAAATCCTTTCTGCATAATTGCATTATTCTAATCTAAGCTTATTTATTAGGCATCTTTATATTTTTAATATAGACAGGGGCGGATCCAGTAAATGGTCCTGGTCCCCCCAAAGTCCAAAAAATAAAATTTTATATTCTTGAATTAAGAAAGGAACGTAAGAAAGCCCTAGCGCCGCAGGCGAAGTTTTTACAATTTCGATGGTCTATTTTAATATGAACCAGTCTTTTAATTTACAATGAATTAAATATAAAATTTACAAAAATACAAGAAACTCTAGCGCCACAGGCGAAAAATTTCACGAATTTTACGCTTAAGTTCTAAAAAATTTGCAAATATTTTATCTTTGGGGGGGGGGAGTAATTACCCCCGGTGGATCCGCCTCTGAGTATAGAAGTAATACTTGAATGTTTCGGTCCCGTCCCGTCATAATTTTGCAAGATCGCATTTACACTGGACTGAAAAATGTAATATTCTGCGATGAATTAAAGTTTAATTTGTTTCAAAGTGACAGGGTGGTGTATGTACGACGCCCTATCAACCAAAGATTGAATCCTAAATATACGCGCCCAACAGTCAAGCATGGCTGATGGTCACTTATGGTTTGGGATTGTTTTTACGGTTTTGGATGGGTCCTCTCCACAAAATTAATGGAAATATGGATAGCTTTAAATACAAAAATATCCTGGAATGCAGAATATGCAAAAGAAAAAATGCCACTGAGGCATATTTTTCAACTGGATAACGATCCGAAACACTCCTCTAAATATTTAAAAGCTTGGTTTAGGCAAGAAAATATTAATGTAATGGAATGGCCAAGCCAGTCGCCCGATATAAATCCAATAGAGAACCTATGGGAAATTTTGGACAGAAAAATAAGAGATAAAACATACGCCAATAGGGAAGAATTGTTTAATGCATTGAACGAAGCATGTAATTACATGGACCCTGTAATAATTTCTAAATTATTACAATCTTTGCAATGCCGTTGTGAAGAGGTTATTAAAAATAAAGTAAACTTACTAAATACTGATTTCTGTGATTGTATTAAGTTATATTTTTGTAAATAGACCGTTTATTAAAAAGTTGCTCTACTTTTTTACACCCTAAAAATTGTTTTTCTTTATAAAAATTGTTTATAAGGATAATTATTTATGTGTTGGGTAATTGTTTCATGCTTAGGTCCTAACATTTATATTTTTTCCAAAATTAGAGTTTTTTGTTATTAAATAAAAATACACTGCCCAGTAAAAGAGCTTTCCCATTTTTCACCTCCGCCCGTAATGTGGATTTTTTATTATCAGATTCACTTTCAGCAACCATAAAACCCTTAATAAACCAATTTTTACGAAAACTACCCTCTGCCCCTTTAGGGGTAAAGTTAGAATTTTTTTATAATCAGATTCACTTTCAACAACCTCAAAAACCCCAATATAACAATTTTCACGAAAAATACCCCCCACTCCTCAGGGGGTGCATTTAGAAAAAAATTATTATCAGATTCACTTTCAGTAACCTCAAAAACCCCATTACACCAGTTTCACGAAAACTACCCCCACCCCTCAGGGGGTGAAATTAGAAAAAAAGTATTATCAGATTCATATTCGTCGATCCCAAAAACCCCTATACCAATTTTGAAGAAAATATTAATAATATTAAAAAATATTTACCCCCTCACCCCCTCGGGGGTGGAATTAGAAAAGTTTTTTATCAGATTCAATTTCAGCATCCTTGAGAACCCATATATAGCAGTTTTCTAAAAAAAATGTATTTTTCCCCCATTTGCCCCCCTTGCCGCACCCCAATGTTTACCAAAAACAATCCCGAGCGAGAACTTTTGGTAACATACCTGTATGCCAAAGTTCAAGTCTCTAGCTTAAAGCGTTCTTAAGTTATCGTGCCCACAAGATTTCCCGGACAGACCGATCGACCGACAATTTTTTTTTGCTCGAAATTGATTTATATCGACATAAAACGTCATAAAACGCAAAAATACACAAAAAAAAATTGAAAATTTTTGCACGAATACAAAAGGCTTTCCGAAATTTTGAAAATTTTCGAAATGCGAAAGCAATTACTGTCTCGAAACAAAAAAAAGTTGCTCTACTTTCTGCCACTACAGTAACTTACGTTAGTAGTAGTAGTAGTAAATTTTTGGGTTGGCCAAAGCCAGACAACTAGGCCATTTCTGGCCCTTTTTGTCACCCCAGGCAATCCCAGCCATTTACTAATTTGAGTCCTCCTTGAACCTGCCCGTCCTTTCAATAAAGGTCAGGATATTGGCCCAGGGGAGATCTCTTAGTTCCTCTTGGTTGAGTCTTTGAGTTTCAAAGACTTGGAAGTAACTTACGTTAATCGGCCATTTCTGTCAGTAACCCTGTATAATTTACCAGATAAAGCTGGAAGCACGTACAATTTAATATTTTCAACTGTAATCTCGCCACTATTAAAAGGCTTTCTGCGAAATTACATTCATTAATCTTATCTCATTAAAATGCATCTTTTTGTATTACTTAAATGTTTTAGAAACATGGTTTCTTTTTGTTTTGTTCGCCTCTAAATTAGTAGAAAACAAGCCGTGAAGATATGTAATGCTACGCATTCCATTATATTCTATTCACAGTAAATGGTATATTGCATTTTCCCAAATACCTAAAAAAATAATGATAAAAGACACATTTGTTTTTAAAAAGATCTTTTTTTGAAAAACGAAAAAATTTTGAAAAAAAAAATTTTTTTCAAAAAAATTTAAAAAACAAATTAAAAAAAAATTTGAAACTTTTTGCTTACATTTTCTTTTTGCGAAAATAAAAAAATAAAAAAAAACTATAAATTTTTTTATCCAATACATACAGATAATACGATAATTACTAGCTTTATTTTAAATAGATAAACTCAATAATAACCCCCGCGTGGCTTTTACTTTATTGAGTGGATAATTATTTATTTTACCCACTCAACTGTCACTTGTCAAATTATTTTCTTGTAAATGTCATTAAAATTTTTAATAAAAATAGGAAGCTATTTATTGGATAAAACCTTGTATGGCACTCATGGGCAATATCTTACTTTACCCACTAGTACCATAAATAACTATTTTAAGTTTTTTATTTTTTGCGAAAAACGAAAAAATTTTGAATTTTTTTTAATGATTTTTTTAGTTTAACTCCCCATAACTATTCTAGCGCAGGCGTTGTGAATAGTATGATAATGTTATTTTGTTGTTATTTTTCAGACAAATATGATAAGCTTAGAAGCCCTAAACAAAATAATAGATAGTACTCAATTAACCTCCGACCTGGAGGGCAGTTTGGCCTATGACCACAGCATGTGGCTGGAAACAAGGTTATCGGTGGAAGAGTTCAGTTGGCAGGCGGCGGATTTGCTGGACCGACTGGACGATCTGCAGGAAGACCTGGCGAGGAGCGACTTCGCTGACGACGTGAGCGGAGCCAAACACAAGATAGATTTGCATAACGAGATGAAGAAGAAAATTATGAAGATACCAGTAGAAGATATTAATATGCAAGGTAGGGATCCAACAATACACGGTGTATTTGAAATAGCGTCGGAAATTTTAACAGATGATTCTACATCATAAAATATGACAAAAAGTTCCTATAAACATGTCTAAAAATGCGTCATAAGGGAGCTACGCCCCTTTGAAAGTGGCTAAAAAATCGGTTTTTATTTAATAACTCAGGAACCCTTTAAGATATATCAACGAGGTTTTGCACGTCAACTAATCCTACCAAGGCCCGTTTTTATGTGTTATTTTTATGTACTTATTTCAACCAGGGGTGTGCGAAACGGGGGGAGGCTTATCAGTTTTTTGTCCCAAACTTTTTTCTGTGTAACTTCTTTGCAATTTTATTTTTGAAATATTCCTCAGGTCAAAATACATAAAAAAGGTACTCTTGTTACTCAGGATTAACCGTTTTCGAGAAAAATTCATTTGAAGGTGAAATTCCACGGTTCGAGGACGAAAAATTAAATACTAAAATGTTGAAAACCTAAATTTTATTGATGCAGGGCGAATGTACATTAAAAACTAAGAAAAAAACCTCATATACAGGTAATTCCAAAAATCAATCCTAATGGAGCCATGGTCTCCTAAATATGCACCATTTTTAAAGGGCTATGGTAGCTTTAAAAGCGTTTTTTCGACCTACATGTATGGAAACTTTTTTTCTTAGTTTTTGATGTAGAATAACATTGCATCATTAAAATTTTGGTTTTCGACATTTTAGTATTTAATTTTTCGTCCTCGAACCGTGGAATTTCACCTTCAAATGAATTTTTCTCGAAAACGGTTAATCCTGAGTAACAAGAGTACCTTTTTTATGTATTTTGACCTGAGGAATCATATTTCAAAAATAAAATTGCAAAAAAGTTACACAGAAAAAAGTTTGGGACAAAAAACTGATAAGGCCCCCCCGTTTCGCACACCCCTGGTTTAAATAAGTACGTGAAAATGACATACAAAGATGGGCCTTATTAGGATTAATTCACGTGCAAAACCTCGTTAATATATCTCAAAGGGTTCCTGAGTTATTAAATAAAAACCGATTTTTTTAGCCAATTTTAAAGGGGCGTAGCTCCCTTATGACGCATTTTTAGACATATGTTTATAGGAACTTTTTGTCATATTTTATCGTGTAGAATCACCTGTTGAAATTTCCTACGCTATTTCAAATACACCCTGTATAGATTTATTTTATTAAGGGTCCTTTTGAATCAAAAATAAGAAGTTAAGTTAAAACTAATGTATATTTTGCTTAATTTTTTTTATACAAAAAAATGGTATTATATTTTTAATAATAGGGCATAATTTTAATGCAATTTATTGTATTTCTTTTTAAACAGTGGTATAATAAAAAAAAAAATAATATACAATATATAGTTTTTACCTTATTTTTATTCATTTTGGGACGTAAAATAAACCAAGATTTTGTTTAAGTTTTAAGTTTTTTTTTGACGGTCGGACTGTTTACTTAGTTTACGCGTGTTTCATACAAATTATAATTGATTGGGTTTGTTTTACCTTAAAATCCTGTAAACTAATAAACATAATACAATGGCGAAAACTGATACTTTTTAAATATTTTATATATTTTCTTATTGAATTGGGTTTGTTACAAATTGGATACTCTGGTAGACAAGAGGTTAAGTTGTTTTTATTTTATTGTACAGTTAAAGAGTTGCTGGAGTGCCCAATGTCGTCCTTTTTTAATTTTTTTTTTGCTTTTAGGACTTTCCTAATTTTAAAATCAAATACCGGGTGGCCCAACTCTACTTACCCAGCGATTTTCACGAAAACTAAAAGAGATAATTAAGTTCTGCAAAAACCACCTTAAATCGGACAACAATATCTATACAAAGTGGCCAAAAATAAAATCCACCCCTCAACCCCCTCCTTCAACTTACCCCTAATTTTATTTTTTTTTAATAGCACTCCTATATTATTTTGGTTATTTTGGATAGGCCTTAAGCTTGCGAATATACTGGTGTTTTATACTTGCTATTTTTAAGTTTTAAAAGTGGTAAAAAACCATTTAAAAACAACCTCCTGATTTAAACTATATTTGGAATCGGTTTTCCCGAAAACTCAAAAATATAATTAATTTCTGTAAAACCAATTTAAATAATACAACAATATCTATAAAAACTAGCCAAAAATTAAATCCATCCCTGCACCGCCTTCCACAACTTACCCTCAACTTTATTTTTTCAACCACCACCCCTATATTTTTGCAGTTGCTCTAGATAGACTTTGGTGTATTATACTTGCTATTTTTGAGTTTTAGATGTGGTAAAAAAAATTAAAAACAACCCCCGGATCTCATTTATATTTAGGCAGTGATTTTCTCAAAAACTGGAAGAGAGATAAGGGGCTGCCCATATATTACGTAACGCGCCTAGGGGGGGGGGGCAGAGAAATTGTTACAGTTTGTGCTTGATATAGTACTTTCCATTACTTTCGACTTTTTAATTAAGTAATGTCAACTTACCTAGTTGGTAGTGAGAAAAAGTATTTTTTAAAAGAAGTCCAAACCTTGCTAAAGAGTCAGAGAATTTTAATATTGCACCTGGAACCTGGACTTATTTTTTTTAACTTTTTATGTTTGTATTTAGAAAAATTAAAGACGTAAAAAATACTGGGGGAATTTAATTTTTAAATTTTAGTGGTCACCACGGTTAACTTGACCGAGAACGCTTTTAGTTAAAATTTGGAATATATGTTTGTTACTCAGAATTCTGGACTGGTTTCCTTAAAAAGATCCCCCTATGCTTCCCTAACCACATCTTAAACGTTAAACGTAACAAATATATGCCAAAAGATAGTTTGTTGTATTATTTACGTCAACCAAATTTGAAGATATTACAACTCGTTCAAAAGTTAAGGGGGTGAGTTTTCGACCGCACTGTATACGTAGTTGTAAAACTATTTTAAGTTTGGTCAAAATACGTGATATAATGGCAGAATCTTGATTGATGTGGGCCACATCATGTGGCGCGAAAGCTCCATAATATGTAATACACGGTTCGCAAAAAAGGTCAAATAAAATAAAAAATTGCCCAAGAACTTTGAAAATAAAATTTGATTCCTGGCCCTTTCCTTAAATAGGAAAAGCAAAAATTAAAAAATTTCAACGACAAAATTTTTTTTATCGCACGTTTTTGTTTTGAGTATTATAAAATAGATACACGCTAATTTATAATTTTCCCAATTCACCAATAATTGCTACAGTTTACTTTTTTCTGCTTAAACTTTTTACCTGTAACTCAAAAATTAAATTTTAAATAATATCTAACAAATAGGACCCCCTTGTGGCCTTAAAGAGGAAGAAAGCCTAAATTTTTAAATTTTCCTGGGTTTATCTTGTATGCTCCATTTATATACCAATATAAGCTATTCTAGTAGTATATTAAATATTTTAATAAATAGGGGGGTTTGGGGGGTCTCGAGCCAATTTTCAGATATTTTTTTTAGAATTTTAATGTACAAAAAATAATATAATATTATAAATATTTTCTAGATATTTTAAAAGAGTGTTTAAAATGTCGGTTTGGGGGTTAATTATTATATAATATATATTATTATATATTATATTATTATTATATATTAATATAAAAAAGATATATAATAATAATATTATTACGTACGCGTACGTGCCAAATTTGGTTTATATTTCTCCTGAAAGTTGTTATTGTTAATTTAAAAATTCAATAATATTTTATAACAACTCTCATATATAATTACTATTAAATATTAATTATTATTTTTTTAATGTTATAGTTTATCATATAGTTTGCGTTAAATTTTTATTATGTTTATTTACCCAACTTTAGAAAATAAAATATTTTTGCTTTTATTTTTTCTGTACTTTTATATTTCAATTTTGTTTAATACAAAATATAATTTCCACTCATTACTTTACTTTGCTTTTAATTTATTGCCTTTCCTCTGGAATTAAAAAATCCCTTCAAACCTTTCAAAAAAAATTGATTTGTAAAGTAAGTTTTAAAATGTTTTTTCTTTTTCTTTCGATCGTCTGATATCTCTTCTTTAAGCCGAAAGTAGAGATTTTAAAGTTTTAAGCATAATGTATTATAAAAATATTATGTACAAAATTATGTATGTATAATTATTAGATATAGTAAGTCTCTTATAAGAGACTTCTTTAACAACTTTCAGGAGAAATATAAACCAAATTTGTACGTACGCGTACGTAATAATATTATTATTATATATATTTTTTATATTAATATATAATAATAATATATAATATAATATATAATAATATATATTGTATATTATATAATAATTAAACACTCTTTTACAATATCTAGAAAATATTTATAATATTATAATATTTTTTGTACATTAAAATTCTAAAAAAAATATTTGAAAATTGGCTCGAGACCCCCCAAACCCCCCTATTTATTAAAATATTTAATGTACCACTAGAATAGCTTATATTTCTAATAAATAGAGCATACAAGATAAACCCAGGAAAATTTAAAAATTTAGGCTTTCCTCCTCTTTAAGGCCCCCCAAGGGGGTCCTATTTGTTAGATATTATTTAAAATTTAATTTTTGATTTACAGGTAAAAAGTTTAACCAGAAAAAAGTAAACTGTAGCAAATATTGGTGAATTGGGAAAATTATAAATCAGCGTGTATCTATTTTATAATACCCAAAACAAAAAAGTGCGATAAAAATTTTTTTTTCGTTGAAATTTTTTAATTTTTGCTTTTCCTATTTAAGGAAAGGGCCAGAAATCAAATTTTATTTTCAAAGTTCTTGGGAAATTTTTTATTTTATTTGACCTTTTTTGCGAACCGTGAATATATTACTCAAATATATGTTAAAATGATAATTCCCGTTAAACCCCCTACCTCCCCGGTACCCTATTAAAAGCTAGAACCGCCCTTAGTAAACCTCGCTTATAACTTAAAACACTTCATCGCTTTCTAGACTAATTGATCTATTAGAGTGGAAGTAGATAATTACGACATAAATTCAAAAACCGTCTGACAACTGCCTTTTTCTTCTGATAGTATCCTGCTAACGGGAAGACGATAATTTATAAGTAAATTAAGGAAGCAATATTAAACTTATGCATCATTGCATAACTTAATTTTCAGACAGGTCTGATTCAGAAAATATTACCTACCTAATATATTAGGTAGATACCAGGGATAGACAGCATTATTTGTACAGTAGTTACCTATTTCACGTAATCATTTCTTGAAGATTACGTGTATCTGTATAAGATTACGCGACGATTACATAATTTATATAAAACATTTTACTATTCCTTAAAACGACTTTTGTTTGATTAACGCAGTCGTCCCTCCGAAGTGACTGATCGATTTCGTGCTTTTTAGCACTCTTCAGAGCCACATATCGGTAGTAGGGACAACTACGAAAATCAAATCCTTTCCATATAGAGATATATGGAAAGGATTTGATTTTCGTAGTTGTCCCTACTACCGATATGTGGCTCTGAAGAGTGCTAAAAAGCACGAAATCGATCAGTCACTTCGGAGGGACGACTGCGTTAATCAAACAAAAGTCGTTTTAAGGAATAGTAAAATATTTTATATAGATTTTTTAAATTTGTAAATATCAAACAATTTAATTTAGTTTATTAATTCAGATACCACTGTAAGAAGGTGCCCTCCTAGCGTTTAGGATTCAATTGGCGGCAATGTCCACCGTGGCATTGATTAATCTGCCCCCTATCGACAGCGTGCAGTAGGTTCTTGAAACCAATAACTGCTTCCTTTTTTGGACTGTCGATAGGTTTATCCAGTCTCTGCTTTTAGCAGTAGATGTCGCTAGCTGTTTTTGCTTTTCCTTACAACGATTTTTAAACTCCATATAGAGATATATGGAAAGGATTTGATTTTCGTAGTTGTCCCTACTACCGATATGTGGCTCTGAAGAGTGCTAAAAAGCACGAAATCGATCAGTCACTTCGGAGGGACGACTGCGTTAATCAAACAAAAGTCGTTTTAAGGAATAGTAAAATGTTTTATATAGATTTTTTAAATTTGTAAATATCAAACAATTTAATTTAGTTGATTACATAATTGATTACCACTGCATTTGCAGTGATTACGCGTAGTTGTCTACCCCTCGAATACAATATGGTCCGGGCGATACCCAAATATGGCAATAATTATTGCCATTTTTATAATTATAATTCTGCTGTTTACGCTACAGGTATAAAAAAATGGTGTAGGGAGGTATTTTAGAATGCTAAAACCGAATATGGAATTCAAAATTCAAAATGGCGGATCCAATATGGCCTCTATAATAGATAAATTTATGAATAAAGTTTTACTTTAAATTGGTAATGTGCTTTTATGGGTTGCTTAAATTCAATTTGACAATAAGAATAAAAAATATAAAATAGCGTATTCAAAATGGCGTCAATAATCCTTAAATTTTAAAATTTTTTTTATTTATTTTCTTGCACACATATATTTTTTTTTGATTACGGCTTTATCTAATTTTTATTATTTTATCGATTTTTAATTATTATCTATTACCTACATACCAAATTTCATGTTTCTATGACCTCCCGTTCGAAAGATGCACATGTACAGGTCGGCCATCTTGTTTTTTTGTTTTTTATTTTTATTTTTGTTTGTCATTACATACCAAATACATACAACCCTACATACAAAATTTCAAGTTTTTACGACCTCCCGTTCGAAAGATATGAATTTGACAGGTTGACCATCTTGGTTTTTGGATTTGTTGATTTTTTGTTTTTCATTATGTCCCTAAATACCGAATTCCAAGTTTCTACGACTTCCAGTTAAAAAAATGCCTCTTTCACAGGTCCGCCATCTTGTTTTTTGGTTTGGTTGATGTTAGTTTGTCATTGTACCCCTATATACTAAATTTCGAGTTTCTACGACCTCCTGTTCGAAAAATGTAATAATTGCATAGTCCATTTTTTTAATATTTAGCAGTGCATCATTTTACGTATTATTTTTTTTTTTTTGGCGAAACCAAAAAATCGATAAAAAGCCACCACTTTTTAAGAAACGGCATACCTTAAACTACAATTTGGTGCAAAAAAAATCTAAAAAATCCTGTAGAACGTCGGGAAACTTTTAAACGAAAGTTAAAAAACATAAAGATCAATAAAGAAATTGCCTTAGAATTAAGTGCACTAATTCCTCTTTATATATATATTATTACGGTAAATTATAGTTCGTATAATAATGTAAGTCTACAAAAAAAAAAGACAAGGAGGTACAACTATTGCGTAAAAGAATATACAATTTACAAAATGAAAATTTAAATGAAATTTTTAAGATAATTTTTAAGTTTGAATATGTCTCAGGCATAAAGTACTCAATAAATGTATTTCATATATATGCTAAACATAGCCTAACTATCCATAATTAAAGATATAGTTTTTAAGTCTTAGTTTTAAGTCGAATTAATGCCAAAATGAAGGTCTTCCCGGACCATAGTGGAATAGAGAGATAGTTTTTTTTTTTCAGTCAGAAAATTTTTAGAAGCGATTACTTTTCTTTTTTTTCTAGATATTTTTTTTCGTTAGCAAACGTTCGATGAGTCGGAAAATTTTCAAAAGCGCTGAGCTGTTTTGTAGTCATGTTTTTTTTCGGGGAGAAAACTTATTTTCGCCACTCGGAAAATTTTTATTTCTGCACCCCCCCCCACAACGACCTAGGAACGCTCCTGTTTATTCGATTTATAAGCTTTTTTTCTTGTGCTATTCGTTGACTAATATGCCTTGCGCATTTAGAATCTTTGGTAATAATCAGGGCCGAGCCGTGATTTTTATAATTGAGGCAAAATTAAAATTTTGCGACTCTTGCGCTTTTTGAGTAGTCAGTTGATGACAGTAAGGTTAACCAGAACCATCTTTACACCCTTATATTTTCCCCCAAGTTTAAAAATTAGCTAAAAAATTTCATCAGCTAGACCAAAAATGCCCTGAGGGTGAAAAAAACAGCTTTAGAAAAAGATATGGAAAAAACATGTATTTTTTCAACTTAGAAAAAGTCCCAAAAAGGACACAGTCTAATCATTAATTTTAAATATTTACAATATTTAATAGGTTATATAGGGTTTTAAGGTCGCTGAAAAAGAATCCGTTAATTACTATTTTACAACTCCACACCAGGCGGCGGAAGTCGAAAAAAATTTAAATTGTTTTGTAGTTTTTGGGAGTTCAGGGGTAAGAATTAATAATTTTTAAATTATCACAATAATTTCATTGTTTTTTTGAGTCGTTTAATCTGATATTAAAAGTCTTCCTTGACCTCCGGTGAACGTTGAACGAAAAAAAAAATCTTTTAGGTTATTTAAAATAAAAAATGGCGTATTAAAGGTGGCTAAAATAGAATTTGTTGTTAAAATATATAAAATTTAACGCATGAATTTTAAAAAATATTACAACAAGGCAGAAAAGGACATAAAAGTCCAGAAAAAGACAGGCTTTTTCGGTAAATTTTCTGAAAAAAGTGTCTCTACAGCCCTCGGCGGCAGCCTTGTCGCCTCACCCTACGGCAATAATAATATTTAATAATACTTCCCAAATATGCAGCGATCTACAAATTCAATGGTTTCATCCCTAATTTTTGTATAAGGAGGTGTATTCAATATACAGGATGTCCACTCAAAACCTTGTTGCTGTACCTCAAAGCGTTCCTGAGTTACTAAATAAAAACCGATTTTTTTAGCCACTTTCAAAGGTGCTTAGCTCCCTTACGACGCATTTTTAGACATATTTTTATAGGAACTTTTTTTCATATTTTCCTATGTAGAATCGCTCCTTAAAATTAATGACTTCATTTACTGGACATCCTGTATAATCATAAAATATTTTTTAGGTCAAAGGCTGTTACAAAAAATTTGTGGCCACGATACTGGCCAAGGGGGAGGTGGCGGCGGAGGAGGAGGAGTAGGAGGAGACAATCGTGAGACTGATATCCCCGCCACCAATAGTCCGGATGGAGTCGATATCAAAAATTTAGTTTTATCAAATTTAGATGCAATTCATGCTCAACAACAAAATCTATTGCAAATGTGGAACCACAAAAAGCTCAAACTGGACCAGTGCTTTCAATTAAGGCTGTTTGAACAAGATTGTGAAAAGGTAAGTTTATTTTAAAGTCTCAAACTTTAACCTTACATGACGCAAATTCTGCAAAATTCATACACTTTATATGCCTTGTAAGGCTACCCCCTAATACCCCTTCTATCAGGAGGTAACCAATATCTGTACCACCTTTACAAGAGCCACAATAGGCATTTAAAGTGTATGAATTTCTGTACAATTTGCATTACATATTTAAAGTATAAGCAGGGGTGCTCCCATGGGGGGTAGGGGGGATGACCCCACCCCAACCACGTTAGAAATGGGAAAATCCACTGTTCAATTGGTAAAATTGAGTGCCAGATTTCGGAAATTGATAGAATAATTGGGTAAATTGACAGTGTACCCGGTATGTTGGTGAATAAAGTCAAGGGTAAAGCTTTTTTTTGTGTCGGAAAAATTGCATTATAGTTGGGAATTTTTTCAGGTAACGACCTTTTTTTTTTCTTCTGTCAGGGGTAAAGCTTTTTTTTTTTTTTTGGAGTTGTAAATTTCTGTATTTTAAGTATTTCAAGTTGGGAAATATTCCTTCCTTCCCATAAATGATGATAAAAAGAGCAGGGTTCCCACCAGTCACGGAAATCAGGGAAATGGAAATTGAAACCTGGAAGGGAATTTGGCCATTTTTTCGAAAAAGTGCAAAAAAATAGCAAATTTTTATAAATTATTGCAAATATATTTTTTTTCAATTTTTAAAAATAGTTTCTACAAAAATTGCCTCCATTTTTTAACGAATTTTTAAGAAAATTTGCATGAGAAGGGAATTTTTGAATTTCGGCCAGGAAAAACTATCAAGAGTCAGGGAAATTAAGACTTTTGGTGGAAACCCTGAAGACGAATCTCTTATCTCGGAAAGACAAAATACACTCGGTATTCTTAGCAGATGAATCGGCAAATTAGAGATTAGTTAGCAATTTTATCAAGAGATTTTTCAAAAATATAGTTTTATTTATTTTTTTTTTTGTAATTGGAAAATTTTCAAAGATCAGGAGCTTTTTTTTAGTAATTAGTTTTGTTCAGGAAAAAGCGTTTTTTTTTTTTGTAGTCGGTAACTTTTATGAGGTGATGACCATTTTTTAGTCATGAGTTTTTTTGGTGAAAATTTTATACTTTATTATTATTATATCATTCAACCAATCTTGTCACGATTCAGATAAAGCTCGTTTGTGTATCATAATAGAATAAATCGCAAATAGAAAAAAATATAACTTGTTATCCTCTTTTTTTAGATGTTTGACTGGATCTGTCACAATAGAGATGTATTTTTGCTAAATTATGTAGAAATAGGAAACACATACCAAATGGCCAAACAATTTCAAGAAGAACATCAGCGGTTCACTATGAGCTCTATGAACGTTTATGTGAACATAAATCGGATATTGTCGGTGGCCAGCCGACTTATTGATGGTAATTATATTACAGTAAAATTCTATTAACCCTTTCATACCCCATGCACCAGTACCTACACAAATTAACTCCCCAAAATTTCTCTTTCGTCTTGGCAACAAAGGTTTTTTGAAAATTAGATTAGAGATATTAGTTTAGACCTTCCCGATGAAAGTGCAAAAGTCCCCAACAATTAAAGGTGAGCTCGCGCCGTCATCTTGAATTTAACACGTTGACGGACACGCCCTATTTCCTGTTTTTTTTTTGTTGTTGTTGTTGTGAGAGTAGTTCTTTCGGTGCCTCGTTCGGCGACCTGAAGCAAGCATTGGACTTGGCGCCCCTAGCAAAACAACCATGAAAAAAATTGGTGCACTAAAAAAAAATATATATATATATATATATATATATATATATATGAGGCATAGCGTAGTGGCTAGCGCGTATGCATAGCAAGTCTACTATCGTGAGTTCGATTCTCACTGGCGCCGATTTGCCTTTTTCAGTTAATTAATAATTGAAATTTGGCAAAGGCGATAATTGAAACGGACACTCCCTAGAAACTGGTTCGAAAGTCAGTATAAGCCGGTGGTTCTCTCTACTACTAGCACACACAAGTCCTGGACTTAGGGGATGCTTAATTAAGTAGAATAGTACGAGGTTAAACAAACAAAACAAACAAACATATATATTATTTCACATTGCTCTATACGCCTATGCGTATATTATACAGGGTGATCATTTGAAAACGATCCACCCTAAATATTTCGCAAACTAAGGACATTGTAAAAAATCTAAAAAATAGGTCATTTTGTTTTTTTGAGGGGGAGATATATAGTTTTGGAGGTTATATCTCTCACCCCCTAACCCACAGCTACTCCAACATTGAAATCTAAATAGGGAACCACCATCTTCTGTTACGTTATTTAAAAGAGCTCAAAAAATGCTACCTTTTGGTTTAAAAAATAATAAATTCACCAATCCTTAACTTAAGGGTTGATCATTGAATTTTAAAATAATTGGAACAAAATACTCACAAAAATGGCTTAATATTTAATTTAAAATAAATCTGTGACTTGGTACTAAAAGGGCCAATGTCAGTTTGTCAATAGCAACGTTTTCACGTCCACTCTGATATGATATTTTGAAAACGCTGCTAATCCTAACTGACATTGGCCCTTTTACAACCAAGCCACAGAAATAAATTAGTTTCATATCAAATATATTTTTATTTATTATTTTTTCCTGATGGACAATAAAATTTTCAGCTATTTTTGTGAATATTTTGTTCAAATTATATTAAAATTAAATCATCTACCCCTACGTTAAGGGGTGGTGAATTTAATTTTTTTTTAGCTGAAAGAGCATTTTTAAGCTCTTTTAAATGACGTATCAGAAGATGGGGGTTCCATATTTAGATTTTAATTTTGGGGTAGCTGGGGGTGAGGGGGTAAGAGATACAACCCTAAAACTATATAATTAAGTTTCTCCCTCGTAAAATTAAATTGACCTTTTTTTTAGATTTTTGAAATTGTGCTTAGTTTGCTAGATATTTAGGGTGGCTCGTTTTCAAATGATCACCCTGTATATATACGTATGTATACGTTTTACGTGGTATGCGACGTAGCAGCGTAGCGCAATTCAGCAGTAAAAAGATTAAGAAACTGTACAAGTCCCCGGGGGCAAAAGTAATACGGTACTTATCGAAATATGCATCCGCAGTCAACGTGATCAGGTAGCTATGGTCTGTTTCATCCAACGAACTAATAACTCTTCTCTCTAGAATAGGCATTTCATTCTTATATACTGACAAAAACGTCGGCAACATAAACATTCGTCTGTCTTACTCGCACATATTTGTTCTAACAGAGACAACAATATCAGTTACTGGTAATTGTTATTGTTCAGGCCTGAATATACCTACTATTTGTTTACAAACATACCGAGATGTTGGCTATACTTTATTTTAACTGTATGCCTATTCTAGAAAGAAGAGATCTTAGTTCGTTGGTTTCATCACGCAAGCGTAAATTAAAAACCGCACAGTGAATATTTTCAAAACAGATTCGAATATTGGATGTGCGAATATACTGCGTAGTTTATTTTATAAAACATAACTATATTCTATACACAAACATAGTTACTATCTTGCTTGATAAAATTATCTATGCAGTATATTCGAACATCCAATATTCGAATTTATTTTGAAAATATTTACTGTGCGATTTTTAATTTACTGTCTTGCTTGATGAAACAGACCATAGTACTACTAAGAGTGCCGATGTATTGAAATCTTCGCCGAAAAGTCAAAATCTTTGACCATGTTTTTTTCACATTTCTCGTCGAAATCAGTAAAAAAAATGCGTCCGTCTGTCTGTATGTCTGAGTGTAAACTCGCTAACTCCATTTCTAAAAAAGATATCGACAAGCGGTTTTTTTAATAATGTTTCTTATCATATTTCGAAGAGCTTATTAGTTTTTGGGGGTAAACGATTGGGGTAATGGTGTAAGAATGGGGTAAAACGCCAATTTTTAGCGTTTTTTGGTTATAATTAAGTTAATTATTATTGTATTTTATTAATTTAGTACTTTACCCACTAGTACCATAAATAACTATTATTTATTTTAGGTGGTCATTACGCAGCGACTCATATCCGATCGGTGGCCGGCCGTCTAGATAGGACGTGGAAAGATTTCGCGGCCGGCCTGGACGAGCGGACGGCCGTTTTAGCTCTGTCGGTGATTTTCCATCACAAAGCCGAACAATATGTGGAAAATGTACCTTCGTGGAAAGCTACATCGGAAAATTCCAACATACCTTCAGAGATTATGCTGCTGGAAAATTCCATACATCAACACCAAAATTTGTACGAATCAATGTGCCAGGCTTATACGGAGGTAATAGCCCTGTAAAAAATGACATCCAGAGTTCTAGAACCGTATAAAAAATTATATGCGTTCATTCTACGAGTTTAGCTAAAATATCGCATGTTTTGTATACGTTTTTTTTGCCAAAATTGTACACTAGGGTGGTTCAAAACAAAAAAGTTGGATTTTTTTGCTGCTCATGGAGAATATAGCTCATTTTGATGAGTTAATATCCCACAAAAATAAATAAAAAATATTGGAGTATATTTACCACTCCCTCACGAGGGTGCAACTTTTGGCTACTTATCCAGGGTGGGCTTGAAGTGATTTTAACTAAAATGCTCGCTACCTTAAAAATTCCTAATTATGGGTCGAATGTCGAAAAACCAAAAATAATCGCTTTCCCCACTTTTTTTTTATGGGGAAAAAATGGGAAAATCTGGAAATTATGTAGCAAAAAATTAGGCGTTTTTTTCAAATGACCTGAAATTTTCATAATATAGTCTTTATATACTAGCTTAAGTTTTAACATAAAATTCAAAAAAAATTCGCTTTGCTAACACACCAAAAGAGGGCGTTTATCCCAAAAAAACCGTGTTTTTTCAAATACTTTTGATAATTTTGGCTTAACGGTTAATATTTTCCAAAAATTTCTTACTACAAAAATTAAAGAAAATTAAATGATCTTTATTTTGATTTTTTTAACTTTAAAATCGGTTAAGTAACAGAAAAGTTATGATAAAAAGAAAATTAATAAAATTAACAATATTAAGTTTCTAATATATTTTTCTTATGGTAAAAATAGTTTACAGTATAATCTGGTTTAGAATAGTATTGGAACAATAAACAACCATCATTTTGCATAAATTAATTTGAAAAAATTAATTTTATTGTTTTAACTAAAAGTTAAATGTTGACTTTAAATATAATTGGGAGATTAGCTCAGCGGTCTAAGGCATCGATATAGCATTGACACTGAGCTAATGATCGTGAGTTCAAACCTCACTTGCGCCGATTGCCTTTTTCAGTTAATTAATAATTGAAATTTGGCGAAGGCGTACTCCCTAGATATATTGGTTCGAAAGTCAATTAAAGCCGGTGGTTCCCTCTACTACTAGCCCACACAAGTCCTGGACTTAGGGGATGCTTACTTAAGTAGAATAGTACGAGGTTAAAAATAAACATAAAATAAACATAAGGTATTATCCAAATTAACCAAATACATGTATATGCGCGCATACGTGTGAAAATCGTTTTAAATATGGCTAACGTCATTTTTAGGCTGAAATTAAAAAATTTATTCAAAATCAACTAATCAATTTTTGCAATTCCTTAAAAAAAACAAGATATCCATGGATCGTGAAATGACAGGTTTGTGTTTTCTTACTAGAATTTTCTACAGTAGAAAATTTAAACAATTTCTCTTTCAAGTTGTGGAGGAACATAGGAAACTCTATTCAGATACAAAGAAGTCTACACTCTTTTCAAAGGCTGAATTAGAGCTTGTTTGATCCTCTTTTCTAAACCAGATTTTACTGTAAACTACTTATAGCATAAGAAAAATATATCAGGAACTTAATGTTGTTAATTTTATTAATTTTCTTTTTATCATAACTTTTCTGTTACTTAACCGATTTTAAAACTAAAAAAATCAAGATAAAGATCATTTAATTTTCTTTAATTTTTGTAGTAAGAAATTTTTGGAAAATATTAACCGTTAAGCCAAAATTATCAAAAGTATTTGAAAAAACACGGTTTTTTGGGATAAACGCCCTCTTTTGGTGTGTTAGCAAAGCGCATTTTTTTTTAATTTTATGTTAAAACTTAACCTAGTATATAAAGACTATATTATGGAAATTTTAGGTCATTTGAGAAAACGCCTAATTTTTTGCTAAATAATTTCCAGATTTTCCCGTTTTGTCCCCATAAAAAAGCGGGGAAAGCGATTATTTTTATTATTGGATTTTTTACTAACATTCGACCCCTAATTAGGAATTTTTAACGTAGCGAGCATTTTAGTTAAAATCACTTCGAGCCCACCCTGGATAGGTAGCCAAAACTTGCACCCTCGTGAGGGAGTGGTAAATATACTCCAATATTTTTTATTTTTTTTTATTGGATATTAGCTCATCAAAATGAGCTTTATTCTCCATGAGCAGCAAAAAATTCCAACTTTTTTCTTTTGAACCACCCTATTGTACACTCTTCTTTGAAATTAACTATATATTTTTTATTTCCGATTTCCTACAAAAGTTTATAATATTAAACATTTTATACGAAATTTCTAAAAAGACATTTAAAGAATGTAATAAAATTTCAACTGGACTCGTATAAACTAGGTTCAGTATATGTGAGTGGTAGAGTGAAAAGGTATATTAGCAACAAACAGTAGATTTCGAGAAAAATTAATTTAAAGTTAGGGTAAATTAAGGATGTATATACATCAGTTATAGCTGCAGTTTATTTTTTTAAGACTAGTTCAACCATCCTAATTACGAAAATTGTAATCACTCTTTGCAGAAATGCCCGTTCTCCCGTGGTCGAAAAAATATTGTTTATTTTTTATGTAATTTCGCTTACTACACATCAGTTATAGCTGCAGTTTATTTTTTTAAGACTAGTTCAACCATCCTAATTACGAAAATTGTAATCACTCTTTGCAGAAATGCCCGTTCTCCCGTGGTCGAAAAAATATTTTTTATTTTTTATGTAATTTCGCTTACTACACATCAGTTATAGCTGCAGTTTATTTTTTTAAGACTAGTTCAACCATCCTAATTACGAAAATTGTAATCACTCTTTGCAGAAATGCCTGTTCTCCCGTGGTCGAAAAAATATTTTTTATTATTTATGTAATTTCGCTTACTACACATCAGTTATAGCTGCAGTTTATTTTTTTAAGACTAGTTCAACCATCCTAATTACGAAAATTGTAATCACTCTTTGCAGAAATGCCCGTTCTCCCGTGGTCGAAAATATATTTTTTATTTTTTATGTAATTTCGCTTAATACACATCAGTTATAGCTGCAGTTTATTTTTTTAAGACTAGTTCAACCATCCTAATTACGAAAATTGTAATCACTCTTTGCAGAAATGCCCGTTCTCCCGTGGTCGAAAAAATATTTTTTATTTTTTATGTAATTTCGCTTACTACACATCAGTTATAGCTGCAGTTTATTTTTTTAAGACTAGTTCAACCATCCTAATTACGAAAATTGTAATCACTCTTTGCAGAAATGCCCGTTCTCCCGTGGTCGAAAAAATATTTTTTATTTTTTATGTAATTTCGCTTACTACACATCAGTTATAGCTGCAGTTTATTTTTTTAAGACTAGTTTAACCATCCTAATTACGAAAATTGTAATCACTCTTTGCAGAAATGCGCCGTTCTCCCGTGGTCGAAAAAATATTTTTAATTATTTATAATTCAATTTTTAAACCTATTTTAGTTATTTATGGTTCATATCGGCCCAAAATCGGCATAGGAGGTCTTCGGGGTCAAAGATTACAAATTTTTGGTCAAAATTTAAATAATCAAAATGGTGGCACCAATATGGCGGACGACTTGTGTGATTTCATGCCGGTTCGAACCAAAACTGGTATCGGGGGATTTTCTGTGTCTAGTATAGGCGCTAGCTATGGTTGAGTTGGTTATTATATGTACCCTCAGTTTGAGAGCTGGGTATTAATAAACACCTATAGGAGTTCCAAAAAATCTTTGGTACGCGGTCCAGTTCATGGTCGTTTGGCCGCCATCTTGAATTCAAGATGGTGAATTGAGATATTTAAATCTGTTATATCTAATTTATTTTTTAACCGATTTTAATAATAAAAATTAAAATCAATAAAAATGTGTATTTCAAGGGAAAAATTTACTTTAAAGTGTAGTCTTTAATAAAACTTGGCTATTATATCATATAAGGAATCATTTTAGCAAGTCCAAACGTAAATAAGTAGCGTGCTACTAGAATGATTCCTAACCTGAGAATAAGGAATCTTGCACAAATTTCATAAGAGATTAGGGGGGGGGGGGGTGTAGATAAAAAAAACAAAAAAGCTTTACGTAATTTGTGCACGAAACCTAACAGCGCATCGTTATGTCCTATACTAACTCGATGTTAAAAAACGTGATGTTGCGTTACTAGGGGTGGGGGGGAGGTGTTTATTTAAAAATACGTTACGTATGGCCCCTTAAGGAAGATATGGTTTATAAATAAATATTTATTATTAAAAAGTATATTAAAAATATTAAATCGTAAAACATAAAGAATATCAAAAGATGAAAAAAAAAATATTAATAATTTTTTACTTCGATTTTTTGGAAAAAAATCTTTTTCCGATCAAAAAAATGTTCCAAATAAAAAGGATTTTATAGGAATTGCTCTTTCAATAAAAAAAAAAAAATGTTTTTTAAAATTGGTTTACCGAGATATGAGTTAAAAAAAAAACTAAAAATTTTAGTTTTTCCGATTTTCCGGAAAATTTGTTGGTTTCTGGAAAAATTGCTACAGTTATAAAAAATTATATTAGAAATTATTATTCAAACTTAGATATAAAAGACTTAAAAATCTCAATCCACAATCTTGAATTCAAGATGGCGGCCAAACGACCATGAACTGAACCGCGTACCAAAGATTTTTTGGAACTTCTATAGGTGTTTATTAATACCCAGCTCTCAAACTGAGGGTAAATATAATGACCAACTCAACCATAGCTAGCGCCTATACTAGACACAGAAAATCCCCCGATACCAATTTTGGTTCGAACCGGCCTCAAATCACACAAGTCGTCCGAACCAAATTTGGTATGTGGGGCTTTTCTGTGTCATAGATAGGGAATTTTTGGTAAAAATCAAAAACTTCAAAATGGCGGCGCCAATATGGCAGACGACTTATGTCATTTATGGCTTATTGTACATCAAAGATAGCACTTTTTAAGCTCTTCAAAATAGGGTATCGCAAGAATTGGGATTTAATTAAAAATAAATCAGTTGGGGTGGCTGGTAGCTAAAGGGTAGAAGTTAAACTGAAGTTATTTATTTTTAAATATTGAGCTATTATTGTGAATATTTTGTACCAATTATTTTGAAATAAAATCATCCACCCTTAAGTAAAGGGTTGGTATATTTAATTTTTGTTTCAACCAAAATATTCCATTTTTTAAGCTCTTTTAAATGAAGTGTCACAAGATAGCAGTTGCTTTCTAAGATTCTAATATTGGGATGGCTGGGGGTTAGGGGTAAATGTTACAACCCCCAAATTTACAAAATTAAATTTACCTTTAAAAACCAAATTAAAAAAGTTCAAGTATTACGTAACGCAAAATATACCAAAATTCATACACTTCATACCTCGGTTCTTGCGTTATTCCAGGCTGTAGAGATTTCATATTTTGGCTACCCAGCCTAACACACCCCTTATTAGGGGGGTAGCCAAAATATGAAATCTCTATAATCTATAATAACTCGAGAACCGGGGTATGAAGTGTATGAATTTTGGTACAATTTGCGTTACGTAATACTTGAACGTTCCCTTAGTTTGCGAGATATTTGGGGTGGATCGTTTTTAAATGATCACCCTGTATACTCTTTATTAGAGATGTTATGGTGTAGATATTTTTTGAGTAAAGGTGCTCTGAAGTTAAGATATATTGAGTAAAGTCCAAACTATTTTTTTTAAGCTTTTACAACAAAAAATGAGATGTGCATAATAAAAAAACTTTTGGGGATATTGTTTTTTTTTTCATTAATTTACGTAGAAATGTACATCCGAAACCCCAAAAATCAATTTTTTTTTTCGTAATATACCTTTTCGCTCTACCACTCACATATGGTGCGGTTCAGTAGTCTCTCCTTCCTCTTTTAAGTTAAAACTTTTGAACGAGTTGAGATATTCACTCACTGAAGTTACTTCAAATTGGAATAACGTAAATGGGATAAAATAAACTATTTTTTTATATACAGTAGTGTCGCGGTAATCCGAATGATGAAATTCGAACTACAAAGTACATGTACTGATGCGGAAATCCGGACGATGAAATTCGGACAAATGTATTTTGTATATATTTATTTATTTATTTTATTCGTATAGTGAAATAGGGACCTTCCTACGAAGGTATTTTATACCTTACACTGTTAAATATTACAATTATTACAAATTTAAATTGAATCTTTGCTAATCTTCTTGTTTATTGTGAGCTCTCAGGATATCTCTTCTTGATAACATCTTCTACAAAATATGAGGTGCAGAGTCAGTCCTTTTACATGCTTAAATATATCTTGATACATATTATCCAATATATTTCGAAAAATATGATATAAAACTTTACAAAAATTTTGACATGACAATGACATTTTTTTGTAGTCCGAATTTCATCGTTCGGATTACCGCATTATTCGGATTATCGCGACCCTACTGCACTTGATTTTTAGCTTATACAATGTGGGCGTGGGGTTGACTTTGTTTTAATGGAAAGTGAGCATTGTGATCATTTTAAAGCTCATTATGACATAAAATTCTTTATTCAGCCATTTATTTATACACATTTTTTGGGGTTAAAATATTATTAAAAAGGTGAATTTTCGCTAAAATTTCTTATTTTTTTTGTTAAATGGTTAATTTTATTTTGAAAAAACACATACGCCCGCCTATCGACATTTTAGAAGCTTTAAATATCAAATATGCTAAAAGTTAAAACAAATTTGTAGTTTATATTTCAAGTTGTTCAAAAGTTAAGAGGGGCTGACTTTTACACCGAGGGATAAGAACGATAAACTATTTTCCGAGACTGTAAGGAATTCCCACCTATATTACTCTAAAACCAAAGTTTTTAAATGGTTTACAACTCTTTAAAAAAATCAATTTATTATTTGTATATTATACAAGATTTACAGGACATGCAATCGCGAGTCAAAATTCTCAATACTTATATCAGAACAGGAACAATTTTCAACCCCATATGGTAAATATTAGTTACCATAGAAATAAACATTGAATTAGCTAGTACTTGGGTAAAAGTTTTGTTCAAAATATATAATTTTATATTTAAAAAATAAAATTTAATTTTCGAAAATTCCGGGATTCAATTTCGAAAGTGATACCCTCAACTGGAATGTCTTCGGACACTTTTTCGCAAAATCCTATGAACCAAAGCACGTGTGCACGAGTTATGGGGTTGTGTGCACAAGTTGTGGAATTGAACCCCACAACTTGTGCACATAACCCCACAGAGGTTCAGAGGGGTTTGCGAAAAAGTGTCCGAAGTCACCCACACTGTCCGAAGTCACCCCAGTTGACGGTACCTATGTAATCCCAGAAATTTCGGGATTTGTAGGATTGGGATTGGATGTCCTAATCTTTTGTATTCTCCTACAGGTTTATAATTCTTACCAATCTTTATTAAATGGATTGGATGTGATGTTACAAGTGTGCCATAATACACCAACGACTGTAGATTCTGATAAGGATTCGAAAAGTTCAAAAGTATGTTTTATTTTTTTTTTAGGCTTTTTAGGTTTCTTCTGGAGTTGGTCTTCTTCACATCTTAAATCTAAACACCTAGTTGATATAAAATTGTTTACTATTAATTATTTTTTTAATTTCATATTAATGGTACAATCTAAAACTTAAGAACTGAAGTGACTGTTTTGATATTAACCCTTTTTGTTTGTTATTTTTCGGATAGACAAACAGACTGAAGGTTTTTTTTTGTCCATTTTCCGTTTGTTTCCCAATGCTTGTGAACTGCTTACCTAGGGGCGGGTTTAAATCGGAAGCGCATCGCACAGTGAATATTTTCAAAACAGATACGAATATTGGATGTGCGAATATACTCCGTAGTTTATTTTATAAAACATAACTATATTCTATACACAAACATATACTATTCAAACCTGTTGCAAAAATATTTACTGTGCGATTTTTAATTTACTATCTTGATTGAAAAAACAGACCATAGAAATGTTACAAATTTAAATGCCAGTTCAACATGTCTATTTTTTTATTTAAACTTTAAAAAATAATCTTCTGAATATAAGAGTCTTCGTATAATCGTGGATAATTTAACTGTTTTCATTTAAGTTTGTTGTCAAGGAAAATAATTACTCCAGATGCTTCGCCCCTGTCTTAATTTATTCCAGTCAACAAACTTTTATGAAAACAGTTGAATTATTTCCTCATCAATCATTAAATTATAAAAAAAATAAAAGTTGACCGTTTCACGCCCCTTTTTCTAACCCCTCTATAAACTTTGCCAAAATTCAACCATGATTAGTTTTTTTTTAGCGTTTTGTTGATACAAGTAGTGTCTACAGCCGTACGGATAGATACTGTAGTTTTCGACTAAGGGGGATCCAAGAACTGTTTTATGATTGTACATAATATGAAACAAGCCGTAAAGATTTATTATACATTATTATTAAGTATAGCAGTTTCAATTGATATTTCGGTTTATAACTAATGGAACCCATACCATACTTTTAACTTTATACCGGCATCAACCCAAACATTCACACAAATCGAAGATTGCAAAAATAGGAGTTTTTGCGATGTAATAATATGGAATCACGCTGGTCTGAAAACAACATTTAGATCAACTCTCATAGTATATTTATATATTTATATTATAACCCAAGTTTTTTTCATGATTTAATTACTTAGAGCTTTGGATTTTTTTTTAAGACCAATTAAAAAAAAAAATCTGTTGTTGCGTTTTTGAGATAAAACGATTTTCATTTGTTTTGACAAAAAAGAGATTTAAAAATTCCTTATTAGATATCAGATTTTACGTCAAAAAGTGAGAAAAAAAGTTTCTATAAACGTTTGTGTTGGCTTCTTAAGGAAGTTAGAGCATGTTTAAGGGGCATTTTTAGAATATTATTAACTTCATTACTCAGGAACGGTTTAACTTATTGACAATAAGCTAAACCGTTTTTGAGATATGAAGTGATAAATGCCCTTTATCCAATACATACAGATAATAAGACAATTACCAGCTTTATTTTAAATAAACTCAATAATAACCCCCGCGTGGCTTTTACTTTATTGAGTGGATAATTATTTATTTTACCCACTCAACTGTCACTTGTCAAATTATTTTCTTGTAAATGTCATTAAAATTTTTAATAAAAATATGAAATCCTAAGCTATTTATTGGATAAATAGTACCATAAATAACTATTAAAAGTACATTAGCTCCCCTAAGAAGCGATTTAGTTCAAACATGTATAAAAACTTTTTCTCACTTTTTGACGTAAAATTTGATATTTAAAATAATATTTAAATATCCTTTTTTTTGTTAAAACAAATGAAAATCGTTTTTCTCAGAAACGCATCGTTGTATACACGGTGTATTTGAAATAGCGTAGGAAATTTTAACAGATGATTCTATATCATAAAATATGACAAAAAGTTCCTATAAACATATGTCTAAAAATGCGTCATAAGGGAGCTACGCCCCTTGAAAGTGGCTAAAAAAATCGGTTTTTATTTAATAACTCAGGAACCCTTTGAGATATATCAACGAGGTTTTTCACTTCAACTAATCCTACCAAGGCCCGTTTTTATGTGTTATTTTCATGTACTTATTTCAACCAGGGGTGTGCGAAACGGGGGGGGGGGGGGCTTATCAGTTTTTTGTCCCAAACTTTTTCTGTGTAACTTTTTTGCAATTTTATTTTTGAAATATGATTCCTCAGGTCAAAATACATAAAAAAGGTACTCTTGTTGTAATACTGTAGGATTAACAGTTTTCGAGAAAAATTCATTTGAAGGTGAAATTCCACGGTTCGAGGACAAAAAATTTAATACTAAAATGTTGAAAACCAAAATTTTAATGATGCAGGGCGAATGTACATTAAAAACTAAGAAAAAAACCTCATATACAGGTACTTCCAAAAATCAAATCACCTTCAAATGAACTTTTCTCGAAAACGGTTAATCGTACAGTATTACAACAGGAGTACCTTTTTTTATTTATTTTGACCTGAGGAATCGTATTTCAAAAATAAAATTGCAAAAAAGTTACACAGAAAAAAGTTTGGGACAAAAAACTGATAAGGCCCCCCCGTTTCGCACACCCCTGGTTTAAATAAGTACGTGAAAATGACATACAAAGATGGGCCTTATTAGGATTAATTCACGTGCAAAACGTCGTTAATATATCTCAAAGGGTTCCTGAATTATTAAATAAAAATCGATTTTTTTAGCCAATTTCAAAGGGGCGTAGCTCCCTTATGACGCATTTTTAGACATATGTTTATAGGAACTTTTTGTCATATTTTATCATGTAGAATCACCTGTTAAAATTTTCTACGCTATTTCAAATACACCCTGTACAGTGCGATTATAAATTGCCGAAAAGTTTGAAAAGAAAATACTCTTCGTTTGAAGCCACGCCTCTGTTAGAGTTGTGCCCGACAAGCCCATGTGATTGCTACGTACAACAGCTCGGTGGCCAGTAAAACGCACACAGCTTTCTTGCATTTTAATCATCGATAATGCCAGTTTTGCATTAAAAAGTTTTCGGCACTTTATAATCACACGGCATATATATATTTTTTAATTAGGTCTTAAAAAGATACCAAAGCTCTAAATAATTAAATTATGAAAAAAAACTTGGGTTATATGAGAGTTGAGCTAAATGTTGTGGCATGGGTTCCATTACTTATAACCGAGATATATTAGCACTTGAAATTCATATGACCGCCCTTGAATCTTCCTCTGCATAGCATGAAATTTGCATCTTGTCCGACGTGTCGGGTTTTAAACTTATCTAATATGAAACAAACATGAAATGCACTTTAGTTGCTATATATTTTATTTATTATCGCTTGGAAAAGGGAAAGTAAAAATTATGGATTCAGGAAATATATGTTTAAAATATTCAATATATTAATGTGGGCAATGCCCACTGAGCATATGGCAACATCACAGTGTTGATTTACACTCTTTCAACGGAGCTAAGTAAAGCCTAGTTTGTTAAAAATATTATATTGTATTCTTTTGCTGATATTCAAAGAAAACATTTAACATTATAATGTTACCAAACCAAAAAATTATTAATCTTTAGCTTCGCAGACGATTTTACATTAGCAAGCAAATAAAATATTTTTATCCAATACATACAGATAATAAGACAATTACCAGCTTTATTTTAAATAGATAAACTCAGTAATAACCCCCGCGTGACTTTTACTTTATTGAGTGGATAATAACTTATTTTACCCACTCAACTGTCACTTGTCAAATTATTTTCTTGTAAATTTCATTAAAATTTTTAATAAAAATATGAATTCCTAAGCTATTTATTGGATTACCCTCATGGGTAAACCGATATTGCCCTCTCGAAAAGTAACCTGCTTGGCTGACGCCTCGCAGGTTAATTTTCTCATGGGCAATATCTAACTTTACCCACTAGTACCATAAATAACTATTACCTGATAGTACTTTTTTTTAAGTTAATAACGGCAGAAATTAGGTTTAAACGCCACAGTCACCCACTAAACTTGCCTTTTGTAGAAAATATTTTATCCACGGCCGTGATTAATAGGCATATAAACTACGGGTCTGTAAAAATAAACCGTTTGAACTTTGAAACGGCCGTGGATAAAGTATAGTATTCTACTCGCATATAATAGCTATTATTCATTCGGGTGGTTTTGCCACTCGCATATCGGCTCGTGTCGCAAAAATCACCTCTTTTATTATTATATTTTTAACTGATATATGGATTTTGAAGCTTTAGATAGTAGAAAAAATATTATACGCCTGATTTTTTGCCTTCGACTTCGCCTCAGCAAAAAAAACTTTAATCTCAAACACTAAAGACTTAGTTCGCATACTAGGTGCAAAATATAGTATTGTTGCAGTATCATACTGCCCTAATAAGCTAGAAAGCAATAACTCCATTTGTCAATAGCAACGTTTTCAAAATATTACTTCAGAGTTGACAGGAAAACGTTGCTATGCGACAAATTCAGTTACTGCTTTCTAGCTTTCTAGGCTTACTTAAAAATTAATATGCGCTGTTGCTATCTAGTTGTTCAATTTAGTATTTATACCTCTATAGTTTAAGTCCCTGCATATTTTATTATTACCATTTCTAACCCTATAATTATACATATAGGTAGTCATTTTAAGTAATACTAATAATTACTCTTGGTGGCAGGTTCATAGTACAAGTAAGAAACTTCTCTATCAGTTAGATCACTTGGTGCAAGTCTGCAATCAGCCTGGGAACGACAAAAAACATGTAAATATTTTGTTATTTAGGGCCATCCATAAATGAAGTCACGCAAGTAGTATTTTTTTTACAATATTTGTAGTCGTGCAGGAAAATCGTGCGAAGAGTGACAATTACTGTGAAGTACTTTAAAATTTTGATTATTTCAGTTACATAATAAAGACATTACGACACTTACATGTTTTTATAATAAACTTTAAGTCCTAAATCATAGAAACATTTTGTTAAATTTCCTACGCGCAAGGCGTCAGTTTCTTAAATCAGAACGCGTGCAATAATAAAGTCCCTTTATTAAAAAGCCTTATAAAACATGTTGGATGGAACCATGTTGTATATCACAAAAGCGTTACACCATTTATGGAGAGTCCCCGTATATACACATCTAGTATAAACTAACTTTGTCTAGAAAACTAACACATTTTCTTTGATTCTAAACAATATTATTACCTCAAAAATAACGAATATAACAAATTATAAACTAAGTATTTTTAAATTCTACATCTCTGCCGAAATTTTTTAAAAAGCATTAATAGGTTTTATCAAGAGATTTTAAAAGTTGGGTTAAGCTTTTGACAAAAAGCGTCTAGGGAAAATACAGTAAGTACTGGATTTTTTGTTGGTTTTTTGTATTGTACTATTTAAATTATTCTTATAATGCTTTATAATTAGCAAAGTTATGTAAATTAGGTTGTTTTATTTTTCCGATAAATTTTATTCTACTAATTTGAATTTTTAGAAAAAAAAAAAATCAAAGCGGATACGGTATTTTTGCTTTGATATGTTTTGAATTTGACAATTAAATAACCTTACTTTAAAAATTAATTCTTACCTGTCAAACTAAATCAAACTATGTTGTAAAATGTACGATTTCAATGCCCACCTTAATAAAACCTATTAATGCTTTTTAAACAATTTCGGCAGATCCAGATGTATTTTTTTATATTTTCAAAATGCAAGAATTATAATTTATTGAAATTTAGGCTTTTAAAGTTATAAATTTGAATAATTATACAGGGTGGGCCAAAAAAAACCGGCCACTTTTTAAACCGTTATTACTTGTTGCCTTTTTACCGATCTATACAAAATTTGGAATGAATATGCTCAAAACATGTAAGATTCTGTAGATAATTTTAATTATTTAAAATATTATTATATTTTTCAGTAATAAAGCTTTTTCTAAAGGGGTTATTTTAAAGCAGTGGGGATTAGAGCAAAATGTATAATTTAAAAAAAAATCGTCTTCATTATGTTAAGTGGTCTTTCCTTAATAGTTATGTATATTTTTCTTTTAACTTAAGATTGTATTTTATTTTTTATATTATTTTTTTGGAAAGGGTACAGCTAGCAGTAAATATTATAAGTACACGGATTAAGTAGTCTGTTACTTATCTTAAATTATTTTTGACATTTCTAAAAAATAATATGTCAAATTAAAAATCATTAAAAATCACGAATCAAAATTAAAAATATCATTTTAAATATATATTTTAAAGATGAGCAATAAATAAAAAACGAATATATGTATTTAAATTAAAACATTTGTAGATAAACAAGAAATAAGTGTAGTTTTGGTCAAAACGAGAAAAAATGCTTGTTTTAGAAACGTTTACATACGATGAAGGATAATGTGAATTTTTGTAAATCAATAAATCAGGATATGGAACTTTAACTGCAAATAGCCAACCAAGATCCTGTACCTACCACAATTATATGGTTTTATATTATTTATAATTAAAACAGTGTTAAAAATAATTAATTTTATTTGCAATGAAAATATAATACCTTTTTAATTTAGCCAACAGTTAAATCTTGATTTTCTTTAGCAATTTTTTGTTTTTTTTTTTTTTATGTTATGTTTATAGTGTATGGTACAATTTTTGAATGTGCGTACTTCATTAGTAATTTTTCTGTTATTTCGTAACCATTTTCCTTAAAATATACAATTCAGCTTTTACTTTTTTTCTTATTTTTTTTACGTAATTCGACATTTTCACAGATTTTTAGTCATTTTGAATAGTTTTTAAATTGACAGATTATTTTTTGAGAGATGTCAGATAAATAACACACCTACTCAATCAGTTTTTTTTATCTTAAAAATTAATTTATTGCAATATGTAGCCTTTCAGAAAAATAAGAATAAAAAATAAACTATAATTTCAAATTTAAATTTAAATATACTTACCTTCTAAAGAAAGACCACTTAACATTATGAAGGCGAAATTTTTTTAAATTAAACATTTTGCTCTAATCCCCACGACTTTAAACTAACCCCTTTAGAATAAGAATATTTTAAATAATTAAAATTACCTACAGAATCGGACATGTTTTGAGCTTATTCATTCAAAATTTTGTATAGATCGGTCAAAAGGCAAATAAGTTATAATGGTTTAAAAAGTGGCCGTTTTTTTTTGGCCCACCCTGTACTTTGGAACTACCTTATAAAAAACGTAACGTAAAGTTTCTACTAGGATTTAGATGGTTCTAACCAGATTACTGCTGGCAACAGTCGGACATTTTTTCTAAAAATCAATCTAATAGTTATTAACTCCTGAAATATATTTAGCCGTGGTCCAGATTATAATTTGTTATTATTTGCATAATTAAAAAAAAATACTTTAGTATTTAACATATTTTAGTATGTATTTGTAATTTAAATAATTTTTGAATATTTACTTCACATATCGCACTATGAGTACACTGCCCTCCTAAAGAGGAACGCGGCATGTACACCTGACACATACGGTTTTCGAGCTTAGCATTATTTTACTAACGAGAATAACGGTAAGTACCAATTCTAAGGAAATCTGCGGTAAGTACACTGAAGAAGTTACCTGCCGCGTTCTTTTTATGTAAAAGTTTGGCATGGATTTTAATCTTTTAATGAACGAAAAAATATCTAAACTAACTATATTTATGCTTTTTGGTATTTAAAAAAATTGTTTATTTCTGGTATCTATATTTAAAATAAAATTTAATTGAACGTATAATTCTTTTGTGCGTGCAAGTGAATTTTTTAAATAAATTATAACATCAAATATTTTTTAGGATTTTCTGTAATAATATAAATTTTTGATACCTTATAATATAACAAGCCGTAAAGATATGTAATGCTACGCTTCCATTATATACTATTCACACTAAATGGTATATTGCATTTTCCCAAATACTTAAAAAAATAATTAAAAAAAAATAAAAAAAAATATTTTTTTAACAGATCTTTTTTTGAAAAACGAGTTTTTCTTAATTTTTTTTTTTAATTTTTTAACTTTTTTTTTCATTTTTTTTTTTTGTTATTGATTGTAATAAACCTAAGCCTATAAGGGCAAGTATTATTTTGTTGGCAACAGTTTTTATATTATATTATTATTTAATTATATTTAAACAGATATATCTACTAGTAGATACTATAGTACATATACTATTAAACAATAGTAGTAACAATAGTATTAAACAATATTAGTATAATATTAAACAATATATATTTTTATTTGTTGATTCATCAATATTTTATAATATTAATTTTGTCTTCTTATAAGAAATGTGTATTTCTTTAGAAACAATAAATGTATCTATCTATTAATTTTGTCTGACTGTCACTAAAATACCCATAATTTTGCTTTCTTTTGTATTTGCTTTATCCTGTTTCTGTTTTCAAAACAAAATTTCACATAGAAAGAACGCGGTAAGTAACATCTTCGATGCACTTACCACAGATTTCCTTAAGATTTGTACATACCGTTATTCTCTGTAGTAAAATAATACTAGGCTCGAAAAACGTATGTGTCAGGTGCACATGCCGCGTTCCTCTTTAGGAGGCAGTACAAGACCACCATAACTCAAAAATAACTGAGCTGAGAAAATGGCGTTTTATGTTTTTAGATTATACATAATAAGTTATTATTAATTAATAACATACATTATAATAATATAAATTATGTGTATAGTATAGGTTAGATGGAAGAACAGCTTCCTGTGGTATGTATGCTGCATTGTGTAGTGTACATATTTTCGGGAAAGCTGAATCTCGCCTTTTCTTTTTACTATTTATATGTATTATTTCTAAATTATTTTGTAATGAACAATGAATAAAGACCTTTATTATTATTATTATTATTATTATTATTATTATTATTATTATTATTATTATTATTATTATGTGTTTATAGGACATTCTTTCGATTTAGAGATATGCTGGTATTGTATTATCAAAGATAGCATCTAGAACAATACAATAGAGCAAAAATCTCAAAATCGATAAATTTTGTGTTATGGTGGTCTTGTACTCATAGTGCGATATGTAACTGTTCAACTAATTAGGCTAGTTTAAAATACCATCTGTGCTGAATAGATAGGTACACGTGTTCACAAGTTATTGCGATAATCAAAATAATACTAAAAAGTGCAATAAATACTGGGAAAACCTGCTAGGGCAGCTACATTAAAATATTTTTTTGACGGCCATATTCCATGTTCATTTTTTAATAAAACCACCTGAACATTTGCAAGCACCTTGTTAAAACATCGGCACTAGGCATCAATTTGAAAAGTTGTGTGTCCATGTAAATAGGCAACCATTAATACACCTGCATGGTCTACAAATAATTTTTTTTGGTTGTGGCTGTGCACAGCCACCCAAAAAAAAAATTATGTGCCAGAGACTAGACCAACGCATTTTTATATTTTCGGAGTCGTACTTTTAAAAAGGGTTCGAAAAGTCCTTAAATTTAGATGTTTTTAAGGGTAGAAAAAAACTGTGACCTGATGGAGCAATTCTGAGGTCAGATTCGGTTTCAGCCACCCCGAGAATATAAAAATGCGTTGGTCTAGTCTCTGGCACATGATTTTTTTTGGGTGGCTGTGTTATTAACCCCTTCCGCTCCAGCCGGTAGGATCTACGACCCTCCTAAGGGTACATCTGAAAAGTAGTTTTTATTTAATATTTCTGGAAAACTATAAACTACAGTAACGAGTTTTTGCACATGTCTTAACATTAATAAAGGTTATTCACAGTGGGTTTTTGGTAAGTTTAGGTTTGACAAAAATGACAAAGAAAACCACACTGTGATCGTGATTCAGGCTTGTTTGGACATTACAAAACCACTTTTTTTAAAATCGAGTTAGCTCGTTTTTGCACTTTTTTGAAAATGAACATAGCAGGAATATGAAAAATTGAGCGTTTAAAAATGTTACTCTGTTTTTTATTTTTACTATTTTTTTTATTTAGGACACCATCAATATTATTCTAATAGTTTTAAAATTCTTTTTTTAATGTCGTCTTTTATGCAATAATCGAGCAAATACAAAAAAAAACTTAATTACACAAATACATAATAAAATAGGTATACCTATAGAAAATACATTTTTTATAGCAGAGGTGTATTAGGTATATCCCGAGATACTTAGAATCTTGAGATATAAGAATCCGAGGCTGCAAAAGTATTTTTTACCTTGGTATATTGTTTTTTTTACTAAAATAAACTATAAACTAAAACTTTAAAAGAATGCTATTTTATAAAACCTCACAAAAATCAAGTATCCTTGATTAATGACATCCCAAATTGCTATAGAAACGGAATAATTAAAATAACGTCACGTATTTAGAATAAAAAACAAATACATTTTTTATGTATTAAATAGATTATTAAATGATAAATAAATGATAAATTTTATACAAAATATTTAAAAAATATTTAAGAAAAGCGGTTGTGGAGTTATGTTTTTTTTTACAGTTAGAGTTTAATCATTATTTATTATTATAATAGGTAATAAAAAAATAAGTATTAGTAAAATGTACAAAATAATAAAAATTACTTTAAAAATTATAAATGTCAAAAACTCTAATAATAAGAACTCTTAACCGCTAGCGGTCAATAAAAAATGTCGGTAATTTGTGCACCAAAACCGGGCTTTTCGTATAATATCTGGATTTTTCACCGGTCACGACCGGGATTTCGAATTTAGCACCTGGTAACCCTAGCCGTGTACGCATAGGTTAAACAAAATTACTTTATAAAAATTTTGTATTTGCTCGGTTATTGTACAAAAGAGGACTTTAAAAGGAAAATTTTAAAACTATTGGAATGATTTTGGTGGTGTCCTAAATCAAAAAAAAATGTAAAAATAAGAAACAAAGTAACATTTTTAAACACTCAATTTTTTATACTCCTGCTATGTTGATTTTCGAAAAAAAAGTGCAAAAACGAGCTAACTCGATTTTAAAAAAAATGTCCAAATAATCATGAATCACGATCAGAGCGTGGTTTTCTTCGTCATTTTTGTCAAACCTAAACTTTCCAAAAACCCACTGTGTATTATTTTCAGTATTTTTTTTTTTTAGTATTTTTAAACAGGGGCGTGCAAAATGGGGGGTGTGATGTCACTTTTTTGCCCCAAACTTTTTTATCTATAGATTTTTTGACATTTTCTCAATGGCATATTAATCTTTAATTAAAAATACATAAAAAGGTACTCTTTGTGTAATACCATAGGTCCAATCGTTTTCGAGAAAATTGCAATTTTAGATTCTGAGCATCAAAAAAAGGAACTGAAAAATACAACAATAAAAATTTCAGGGCGATTCTACATCAAAAATAATAAAAGTTCCCATACACAAATATCTAAAAATCGCTTTTAAGGGAGCTACGGTCCCTTAAAAAGTATTATTCTTTAAGAGGCTGTAGTACACTTAAAACTGATGTTTGAACCTAGACGTATAGGATCTTTTTTTCATAGTTTTTATGTAGAATCGCCTTGCAGTATTAAAAATTTTATTGGTGCATTGCCTCTTTAATTGCAATTTTCTTGAAAACGGTTGGCCCTATGGTGTTACTAAAAAGTACCTTTTTATGTATTTTTAATCATGGATTAATATTTTATTAAGAAAATGTCAAAAAAATTACAGATAACAGAGTTTGGGACAAAAAGGTGAGATCGCCCCCCCATTTTGCACGTCCCTGGTTAAAATTACCAAATAAAAATTACATAAAATGATAACCTTTATCAATGTTAAGGCTTGTGCAAAAATTCGTTACTGTGGTTCATAGGGTACCAGATATATTAAATAAAAACTACATTTCAGTTGTACCCTTATGAGGGTCGTAACTTCCTTTGGGATCATTTCCGGACCAACCTTTATAGGAACTTTTTTTCATATTTTTGGACCTAGAATCTCCCCTTAAAACTTTGTAACTTATTTCTGAATCACCCTGTATATTAATAGAATCGTTTTGACGGAAATTCTGGCAGAATCATTCTGCTCATCAGAATAATTTAACTGTCATTCTTGTCATTTTATATTCGTATTTGTTATAAATTATGACAAGTATGACAGACAAACAATTATTCTGAAGCGTAGAATCACCGCCAAGAAGCACCAAATAACTTACAGTATAGTGTCAAAGACAAGATGGCTACAGCAGAATACACTTAGCATAGTCAAAAGAAAATCTCTTTATTCTTAATTTTAGCATATAACTTTTTTCATGGCCGTCAAAAAAATATTTGGTACAACATAGCCAAAACAACTTCTTTGTTGGACTTACGTATTTGCTAACCTCGTACTTCGTCTCGCAAACCAGACCCGTCCAGCAAAGAGGTTCTTTCTGACCTTGGCACACAAATAACTACACTCGTCAGCACTCGAAGTGGAACACCTATAAATTTTGGGTTTACAAAAAGTAATACCATTCGTAAACGGTTTAATATTTTTATATAATTTCTTTTTTGCTACAAAGGGTGTTATGTATGCTTTTTAAAAATATATTTTTAGGATATATAAGTATTTCTATATACCAAAAATAAATTAAAAAACGGAATCTATGTTTTATTAGGTAAAACTTGGATGACGGCAATAGCAAAGATTGCTTTACTTGGGTTATTTGTGACATTTTATTTTAAAAATATACTATTTATGAAAAATACATTTTTTGAATTGTGTCTCTAGCTTATTTCGTTTTAAAGTTATAACGTGTTTTATTCAGTTACGCAAAACGATTATAATTTAATTAAACTTGAATGTTGAATATCAACATGGCCATGTTTATGTTATTTTCTATGTGTCAAATTTAAGTCAAATTAATGATTTAATATTCTGATTGTCTTAAATTTAATTATGGCGAGGTTAACCAATCGTGAGTTGGAGAATGCTAAACGGATGGTACGGGAGGGCTACTCCCAGAGACAAGTTGCCATATTTTTAAATGTTTCCAATTCGGTCATAAGCAGGGCAGTGAAACGCGAGCGCGAAAATGAAAGCGTGGCGTATAGACACGGGGGTGTTCACCAACGAATATTAACAGAACGTCAAGTAAGGTATGTGCGGACCATGTCCAGGAGGAATCCTACAAAAAATGCCACCCAATTAAACAATTCTTTGCGTCACGCTACAGGAGTTCTTGTAAGCAACACAACCATCAGAAGAAGATTGCATAAATATGGTCTCAAAGCAAGGCGACGAGCAAAATGCCCGCGATTCCGTAGAGGAAACCTATTTGCGCGAAGAAGATGGGCACAAAATCATCAAAACTGGGGTGAACAAGAATGGTCTAACTGCCTAATCTCTGACGAAAGTCGTTTTAATCTTTTTAAGCCGGATGGCCGGACATTGGTTTGGAGAAGGCCTGGGGAAAGATACAGAAGGGAAATGAGGGCAGAAACAGTAGCTTTTGGCGGTGGTAGCATTACTGTTTGGGGGGGTATTTACGTAAATGGTAGGACCGATCTTGTTTTTTTGGAGGAACAATCAATGAATGCACAACGTTATAGGGATATGTGTATCCTTCCAATTGTGGTACCAATAGCACAAAATATAGGGGGAAACTTCATATACGTGGACGATAACGCACGTCCACATCGAGCTCAAATTGTTAATCAAGCTCTGGATGAAAATAATATTAATAGAATGGTTTGGCCAGCGAATTCTCCCGATTGCAATCCAATTGAACATATCTGGTCATACCTAAAACGAAGAATGGCTTTAAGAGACGTAGAAGTGGCCAATTTCAATGAATTGCGTGCTATGATAAGCGAAGAATGGAATTTAATTCCACAGGATTACATCAATAATTTAATTTTATCAATGCCTAGGAGATGTCAGGCAGTGCGTCGCTCTAATGGAGGGCCAACAAAATATTAATTTTTTTGTATTGTTCGTTTTTGTATTACATTTTACTTAGATCTATAACCTTAATGCTTTAATTACACTTTTTTTTTAAACATTTGTATTTATATAAAGAACTTTCACTTTCGGGTTTAGACCGTGTTAATGGATTTTCACTTTCCAGTTTCAGATTAATCCCTGAAGATGTCTCTAGTAGTAAGAGACGAAACGTCGGAAAGTGAAAATCCATTAACACGGTCTAAACCCGAAAGTGAAAGTTCTTTATATCTTAATGGCCGTGAAAGCTTAAAATCTAAAATTTGTATTTATTCTTCTTTCACAAATTATACAATCCTGGTATGCTGTTAAGCCATACCATCCGTGTATCATTTTCTATCTCACGATTACAAAAACAGAGATATTGTTTCTGAAAATAAATAAATTTAAGATGATCGAAATATTCTTTAAAGTTAACTATTAAATTGACTTTAATTTGATTACAGAAAGGTAATAAATTTGACAAAAAGCAAATGACATAAACACAGCCTTATTGATGTTCAACATTTAGCTTAAATTTAATTCTAGCCGTTTTGCATACCTGAATAAAAATCGTTATAACTTTAAAACGAAATAATCTGGAAACACAATTTAAATAAAAATTAGTTTACAAATAATGTATTTTTAATATAGAATGTCACAAAAAACCCAAGTAAAGCTATTTTTTCTATTGTCGTCGTCCAAGTTTTACCTAATAAAACAGGTTAGAATTATTTAATTTACTTGGTATATAGAAATACTTATCTTTGCTAAAAATATATTTTTAAAAGGCATACATAACACCCTTTGTAGCAAAAAAGAAATTATATAAAAATATTAAACCGTTTACGAATGGTATTACTTTTTGTAAACCCAAAATTTATAGGTGTTCCACTTCGAGTGCTGACGAGTGTATTATCCAATACCTTCATAGAAACACTTGTTTTTAGCACTATTTTATATATCAAATAGTTATTTTCTTAACTAGTATATAAGTGGATAAAATCACTTAATACACAAGTTGAGAATTAAACACCCTTTAATTTTAAATAAAAAAATATTTAGCAATAAATTATGACAAAAAATTAAGTTTTTTTAATATGCAAAACATTTTTTAGTCACTAGTGGGAAAAACTTAACTTTTTATATTTAAAATAATCCATAACTCGAAACTCAAGGGACCGCGAAATTAGTTCGAGTTAAAGAGATTTCGAGTTGAAGAGATTTCGAATTAAAGAAAAAACATCCCGCAAAGTTTGGGGATTTCCTTAGAAAACAAACAGTAAACGACGTACGACGCAACGAAAATTGACGATTCTGAGCGATTGCGCGCGAAGATAGGCCCAGTTTAAATAAAAAAATATTTAACAAAAAATCATGACAAAAAAATTAAGTTTTCTTAATAGTTCGAGTTAAAGAGATTTCGAGTTGAAGAGATTTCGAATTAAAGAAAAAACATCCCGCAAAGTTTGGGGATTCCCTTATAAAACAAACAGTAAACGACGTACGGCGCAACGAAATTTGACGATTTTGAGCGATTGCGCGCGAAGATAGGCCCAGTTTAAATAAAAAAAACTCGAAACTCAAGGGAAGATAGGCCCAGTTCAAATAACAAAATATTTAGCAAACAAATATGACAAGCAAAACATTTTTTAGTCACTAGTGGAAAAAACTTAACTTTTTATATTTAAAATAATCCATAACTCGAAACTCAAGGGACTGCGAAATTAGTTCGAGTTAAAGAGATTTCGAGTTAAAGAGATTTCGAGTTGAAGAGATTTCGAGTTGAAGAGATTTCGAATTAAAGAAAAAACATCCCGCAAAGTTTGGGGATTCCCTTAGAAAACAAACAGTAAACGACGTACGACGCAACGAAAATTGACGATTCTGAGCGACTGCGCGCGAAGATAGACCCAGTTAAATAACAAAATATTTAGCAAAAAATTATGACAAAAAATTAAGTTTTCTTAATATGCAAAAAGGTAAGCAAAACATTTTTTAGTCACTAGTGGAAAAAACTTAACTTTTCATATTTAAAATAATCCATTACTCGAAACTCAAGGGACCGCGAAATTAGTTCGAGTTAAAGAGAGGAACATCACTAAATTTTGACTTATGGAACATTTCGAGTTATGGAGCTTCAATTTATGGAGTTTTCACTGTATGCTAATCTACGCAAAACAGTGAGCGAAACATTTTTTGGTTACTAGTGGAAAAACTTTTAATATTTAAAATAGTGCTAAAAACCAGTGTTTCTATGAAGGTGTTGGTTAATTATTTTATTCTATTCTATTTTATCCACTTAATACACTAGTTAAAAAAATAATTTTTCCTATGAAAAGAGTGATTCAAATACGAACTACGAGTCCAGACCTGGGGGCAACCCCGCCGCAGATTACAGTGAAGGTGCTAGTCATGTTTTAGCCGTCATACACCAAATATTGAACCACCATAGAGCCCTGGAGCAAAAATGGCACGCCAAGAAAATTAAACTGCATCAACGGCTGGCGTTGAGGCTGTTTCAGGAGGATGTCAAACAGGTCAGTATTTTTCATTTTATTTATTTATTTAATTAATTACAGAGTCATGGAGAGCCCCAAATAAGCTTTTGGCTTGTGCTAGGGGCTCTCCATTAATTTTGCTACAAATATTCCAAATCCTGTGTGTAAACAATAATATCTTTTTCAAAATCAACATAACGCCCTTTCTCCATTTCTATATCTAGCTTCTTTTTTATATCTTACTCTGTCAATCCATTTTCCAAAATTTTGATAATATTAACAGTAAATTTTGTATTTTTTAATTAGTTAAAAAAATATAGACATTGACATTTTTTGACAGATAAAAATTATTTAAATTTAGTAAGTTTTATTTTAAGTTTAAATTTTTTTACAAATCGCAGTTTTATAGCTAATTTACAGTGCGGTCCAAAAGTCACCAATTTTTTTAAGAGGGAGGGGCTCTTAAAGAGTGACCACAAAAAAAGTTTTTTTAGCCTGTTTTTCCAACACCTGTAGCTTCGATTGGAATTGATAAAATGTAACGTATAAGTGCTCAAAATTTTTGTGTGATCATTTGGTCAACTTGTGCAAAAAGTAAGATTTATTGTTCTAGAAGCTAAACATCCCCTTAAACAAAGGGTTAACTATGGGTACTTGAATTGAATTTTATACTGTATAGAGTTTATAAACTTTCTCACATTTTATTAAACATAACTGACTGGATCCCTTTAACTCGATTTTTCTTGAGATACTTTATGATTAATTATTTTGATTTTTTAAATTTTTTTACCCCTTTAAAAGGATTAAAAAATAAAAAAAATTCAAAATAATTAAACATATTTTTCTGTAATATGAAGCATAAAAAGTACGTAAAGGATTTGATGAAAATCCACCCCCACAAAGAGGGTTAAACTACCCCCAAGCACCAAAAAAGTAGTAAATCATAACGTATCTCAAGAAAAATCGAGTTAAAGGTATCCAGTCAGTTATGTTTATTAAAATGTGAGGAAGTTTAGAGTATAAAATTCAATTCAAGTACCCATAGTTACCCTTTGTTTAAGGGGATGTTTAGCTTCTAGAACAACAAATCTTGCTTTTTGCACAAGTTCATGACCAGACCTAAATTTTGAGCTTATATGTTACATTTTATCAATTCCAATCGAAGTTACAGGTTTTGGAAAAACAGGCTAACTTTGCGAGCACTGTTTTAAACGAGTTGAGATATCGACATCAAATTTTGAACTCGTATCTAAGACAACTTAAACTATCTTTTCGCGTATATTTGATATTTTCAGCTTTTAAAATATATGCAGGGTGACATGAGGGAGATTTTTTTTAATGAAAATGTATTACATGATGTAATATTCATCATTTTGGCACTTTGACTCCCGTAATGTTAACAAAAAAAAATCAACCGAAAACAGATACAGCCGAGCTCTTTCATTTCTATATAACTAATATAAGACTGAGACGCTCATCGAGCGACACGCGACTGTAGAGCAGAATCACGTCCAAGGCATCAGTGGAGTCTAACTTGGCTTATTGAAAAAAAAACTGAGATGCCATGTTTATGTCCCACGGCAGCCAACGTGTTAAAGCTAATAAAATTCTTCATTCGACATATTTTTTAATTTTTTAAACTATTTTTTAATGTCTTAATTTTTTAATGATTTTTGGTAAAAATGCAGTTTTTTGAGTTTTTATGTATACGTATCAATTAAAATCAGTATAGTTTGCATCATAAAATTAATTATCTTAGACAGCGTTATGTTGCTTAGTTTCTTTTTACATACCTAAATCAATTTATTTTTTTATTATTATCTCATTACATCTAAACTTAAATTTTAAAAATATTTTGAATTAAAATTAATACAGTGCAACCTCGATAATCCGGACTAATAAAAACCGCGGTGATCCGGATTAGTAAATAATTCGGATTTCTGAAGCGGGACAGTTTTTGTATTGAAAAGTGAAACATTTAATACAAAACAACTATGGTCTGTTTCATCAAGCAAGAGAGTATATTAAAAATCGCACATTGAATATTTTCAAAACAGATTCGAATATTGTGTGCGAATATAATGCGTAGTTTATTTTATAAAACATAACTATATTCTATACACGAACATATACCATTCAAACCTGTTGTAAAAATATTTACTGTGGGATTTTTAATTTACTGTCTTGTTTGATGAAACAGACCATAGAAAATAGTACATAAACAAAAAATTATGTAAAACAGAAAATCCGGTTTACTGAATGTCCGGATTACCGAGGTTACACTGTAGTGGCAATTGCCGCTTACATGTAAAATTATGTTCCTAGCGCCAAAGCTATAGACGCAATGAAGAGCAAGTATTACTGAGAGTTAATGCGTAATTTGTAAGTATTTGGGGGCTAATTTTCATTTGTAGGAGAAGCGCCCTAATATTCCATTTTTCGCCTATGACCAAAGCTAATAAGGTTGACAGTAACACAACCGTTTTAAAATTTTGATCTGTGATAACTTTGGTGCCTAGGTAACGACTGGTGACCAACCAACAAATAAACTATTTATTAATCTTATTATAAAAAGCTCTGTTTAATGTTGAATTTTACATTTAAGGTTTTGGATTGGCTGTCCAACCACGGAGAAGTGTTCATCAGAAAAAATAATGGAATCGGAAGGAATTTACAGAAAGCCAGAGTGTACCAGAAAAGTCATGAGCATTTTGAAAATGTCGCACAGGTAAGATGCATGTTTTATAAGACTGACCATCATAAGGGTTTTTTTAACCTTACATATTGAATTTTAAATCATATTTTGTTATCATGTTGTCATTATCTTGATATCATATAGTCTATATGATATAGGGATATCTTCATATGATTCAATGCATAATTTTTACATCTCATGGTTTTGGAGATATCAGACTTTAAAAACTTAAAAATAACGCATAAATCTCTTGTCGGTGCTTTACAAGGGTCTGTGTACAAATTTTCGGGTCTTTTTAAAATCTGGACAAAAATCTCGAACATCTTGTTAATTTTTGATAAGATTTTAAAGATTTTTCAGGAATTTTAGCAAAAAGCTCAAAAATTTTTAATGTTAAATATTTTAAAAATTTTGTATGTCAAAGTGGTTGACCCTTTGGTGCTATAATTAAACGTTAATGTCTAGAAAACTTTTTTTAAAGTTAGAAATTTTGTTCCGGTCGAATTTTAAATCACGGAAGTTGCTCTTTAAAATGATATTTAAAAAACTTGGATTCGAGTAAAAAATACGTCAAATCCAAACAAGTTTATCTATCCGCTTTTTAATCCAAGAAAAGTACGTTTTATTTTCTCATCTTTTATTTGATAAAATTAATCAGTTATATTTTATACTGGAAATTCAATAAAACCTACAGTGACTCAGTTGCTAGTGTGTGTTAAAAGTCGAAGATCATAGCAGTTCGGGTGCGACTCGCGTAATTTCGTCGAAGCAGCAGATGTATGAGTCACTGCAAGTTTTATTGAATTTCCAGTATAAATGGTGATACTCAAAACTATATTCATCTATTCTTCCAAATATAAACAAACCGTATCACCTTATGAGGCGTGAATATCATAATTTAACTTTTATTTTACAAATTTTATATGATGAAAAAAATGGTTATATTTTATAACACTATATACCTGTACAGTACGGTGTTTAAAAATATTCACACTGAATCTGGGAACCTGTACGTTAAATCTCCTATACGGAAATATTCCAGGAAACAGCAAAACTCATCGAATCATCAAATCACTACTGAACGTTATGATCAGTTTCGATTGACAGATGTGGCTGAATCATTCCTCATCAACGTTTTGAGATGATTACTTTTGATTGATTTGAAAAAAGCGCGGGAATGTACTTTTTGTGGGTATTTCTAACCTCAAATGGTGTTTCTGACAAGTGACAGATACTAGCCGTTCAGCAGTTTGTTAGCAAAACTCATCATTTGATGACTTTTGATTAGTTTTGCTGTTTCCATTGAATGCAGCCATTGGGTATTACATTGTGATAACGTCAGTTTGCATAGTCGTGATTATAGACAAAATTAGCATTTTTATAGTTACAACGGCACTTAGTGCTACTAAGAGTGCCGATGTATTGAAATCTTCACCGAAAAGTCAAAATCTTTGACCACGTTTTTTTCACATTTCTCGACGTTTTAGACCATTCTGAGTCGAAATCAGTAAAAAAAATTTGCGTCCGTCTGTCTGTCTGTCTGTCTGTCTGGGTGTAAACTATCTAACTCCATTTCTACATGAGACATCGACGCGGTTTTTTGCATATTGTTTCTTATCGTATTCCGAAGAGCTGATTAGATTTTGGGGGTAAACGATTTGGGGTAAGGGGGTAAAAATAGGGTAAAACTCCTATTTTTAGCGTTTTTTGTTTATTATTATTGTATTTGGTTAATTAGCACTTATATAAAAGATAATTTTAAATTGGTCAACAAATGTTATAAACAACGTTTTCCTAAAACGCATTGTTTTCGAGATATTGGCGTTTAAAGCAGTAAAAGGTTTTTTTAGCATATCTCACATATTTATAACCCGATTTCAAAAAATTATATTTTAAATAAAAGCTCATTTTAAGCCCTATAAAAAATGTTATATACAGTTTTTTGCGAGAATATAATGTTTTAAAGATACAGAATTTAAAATCAAACAAAACACCTAGTTTGAAATTTGCAAACTAGATGGCTCTAGTGTACAATAGTGCCGATATTTTTACAGGGTGCTTGCAACGTTTCATCTAGTTTTTATTAAAATTAAAAATTTCTGCCTTATTCGTGTTACTAATTATTATACACTTCGCAGTCTCAAAACTAGAAGAGTAATATTATAATCACTTATCGGATCGAAGTATGAATAATTCATTTACCGCGTAATACTTCATCATTAAGTATTGGTGTCCAAATATTAGATAAAGATGAAGAGCATTCGCTAATACAGTTATCTCTGCATAATTTTATGAAAATTGATTCTTAATGATGAAGTATTACGCGGTAACTTACCTTTGCCCTCTTTTCAATAATGGTTTTTTCCAAATTAATTTCTCTACACCTTTTTTATTCTTACTGGTGTCTTTGTTTCAATTACCTCGAAATTACATATTTTGACATTTGTCATATTTTGATTGATAAAGCCAAATATTGCACAAATTCTTTCAAAACTAATAATTTTCTTTGAAAACGGGATCAGATTAGATCCCGAAACGTTAGAAGTTAACTTTTATTCAGTTTTTCGTTCTTTTTTATTTTAACGATTTATCAACAATTTTATTGAAAATTCTCTATTTAGGCAAAATTTTTAAACTTTGGTAAGGTATTGACTAATAATATTTTTTAGGTAAAGAAGATATAGCAGCTAAGTATTATTTTAAACGCAATACCTTACCAGCGCATCTAGAAATAGGTGCGCCTGATAAGAACATTTTAATTTTATTTTCTGTTTTAGAGTTTTTACGATATAAATAGTCATTGAGGCGAAATGGCTCAAATTAATAATACTGTAAATATATATGGGTATTTCTACAGTTATGAGTAAAAAAAACACGATTTTTGTCCAGTAACTTTTTTTATCACTAAATAACCAAAATGACTTAAAATTGAAAGAAAATGGTCTTTACGGTTTGTAAATGCAAAGAACAGACACTATTTCGAAAAAGAAAAGGTTCCGTTTTTTACAGTCTACGTATTTTTTTGATTAAGGTTTATCTTATTTGGGAAATATTCTGGGCGACATTAAGGTTGCAAAAAAAACAAAATGGCGGCAGCTAGGTGTCATTTGTATGTGACGAAAAAATTAAAAATTTTAAAAGGTGTCAAGTTGGGTATCAAATTAAAGGAAAATTTTCGTAGGTAACTGAATATTAAATTTGGTTCACAAAAAATCAAAATGGCGGCTGCCAGACGTAATTTTTTATGGCATAATAATTTTAAAAAAATATCAAGTAAAGGATTTCTTTAGGTTACATTATATTACATTTGTTTGCAAGAAAACAAAAATGGCTGCTGGACTGTGTTTATGACCTACTGATTCTTTTTATTTAAAAATGGTATCAAATGAAAGGATTTTTTTGTGGTTTATTAAAAAAGGACGGCTCCTAATTATTTAAAAAAGGAATAAAAGCCAAAGATTTATTAATATTGATATGGGTTCAGGTTTATTGTTTTAGAAATATTTAAAAACTTGGTTTGTAGTGAAAAATTTTTATTGTTTTTATTTTTAATAATTAAGGCAGAAGACCGTATACACCCTGTATATTTATTTTATAATTCGCCATCATGGATTCGCCATTTTGAACGTTAATGCATTCATATTATTTATTTTTTTTAGTTGTTCCCATATCAATTTCGTGGAATTTTATTTATTGTAGTAAACAATCGTTTTTAATAATTCGTAATCTTAAATTCGGCATCTTGAGTCCGCCATTTTGAATTTTATAATATTATTATCAGGCATATTTATTTTTAACGGTCTCAATGCTATTATTTAAAGAAAATTTAAAATTTAAAGAAAATGTCCGCCATATTTAATCCGCCATTTTGAATTTTTTTAAATTAACACCAGATTTGAAATCAGCACCCCAAAAATACCTTAACAGGTAAAAAAAACCTAATTAATATGTTTCCAAAAAAAACTGTTTAATGAAAATGTGTGGCAGAACGGTCTATGACGCTGGAAGAACGATCTATGACGCTGGCAGAACGGTCTATGACGATTTTAAAAATTTAAGGCCCCTTTTAATGTAATAAAAGTATTTGATCTTAGTGTTGGTAAATCGATGGTACTTTTCAATATTACTGTTAAAAATAATATAAGGATTTGATTGTTCTCTTCAATGGGTAATAAATAAATAAAGTAATTTAAAAATTGGCAGAACGGTCTATGACGATTTGACTGACATCCATGTAGTTGGAAAACATAAAAATTTATAACTCCCCAACCAAATGCAATATAATGGAACTTTTTTTTTTAATCAAATCCTATATTGTGGTATCATTTTCAGTCCTATCAATGATATTTAATATTTAGTTTTTAAGTAATGGTAAATAAAAGATCAAAATGCATAAAAATAGCGTTAAAAGCTCATTGATCTATTTCGTGTTTAAATCTATTAACCGACAAATATGTGAGCGTATTACACCTTATTTCAATTCTATAAAGGCGTCCATACTTTTTAATATCAAAAACCGCAAATACACCAAACAAAAAAAAAGTTTTCTTTGATAAAAATTAAATTTTTCATTTCGGACACGTAAAAAGGACATTATTTTCAAACTATTTCTATTTTTTTTCCTATGAAAGCAAAATCTTAAGTATTTTATCACATGTTTTTAATAAAAATAAACGAGTTAAACAATATAAGGAAAAAAAAAATAAAAAAAATATGTATTATAATAATTTTTTCTGCCCGGACATGAAATTTGCCATTAGTGTAGAAACACCCATATACGCCTCAAATAAATTATAGATTCCACCATAATACTATTCTAGCGCTTGCTTAGCATAATAATGCTTAGCACATTAGGTATTAACTGAAATACCTAATTTTTGGCATTGCATAACGATTCACTTGGAACCCGATCCGAGCTCCGATGGTTTCCAAAAGTCCAAAATCGTCAAAAAACCGGATGGATAAAAAAGTTCTATATACATTTTTTATCGAATTTAGTCTGTATATTACGCATTTTGTTAACACAATAACTCAAGAACAAAATATCCAAACCAAATCATATTCTTTTGAAAAAAATCCCACAAAAATTAAAATTTTCTGTGAAGAAGGAAGTAGATCCCTGATAACACACTTCATCCTAAGAAGGTTTTTTAATCGTTCCCTTGAAAAGGTTCTTAGCATAATGCTGTAAACATGCTAAGCATGTTCTTAAAAGGTGCACTGCTGTAGTAGCATAAGTGCTTCTAGTCTAAACATTCTTAGCATGATTAGAGTATTTTGCTAAGAATATTCCCAATACTTATTTATAATGGGAATATTTTTAGAATAATGCTATAGTGCACATGCTAAGCATGATTAGAGTATTTTGCTAAGAATATGCTCAAATACATATTCTTAAAATATTCTAATGGGAATGTTTTTAGAATAGTAATATGGCGTTATATTATTTTAATTTTATTAGGTTAGAATTACAAATATTCTTAAAATTGTAGTTAATAACATAAGTTTTACCGTAGTAGGAGAAGAAATGGATGTATTTTTAGACATAAAGTCATTATTATATAGTTTTAGACAAAAAATTAAAATTATTATTTTTTGAAATGATAATTATTTACTATTTTTTTCTCTAAACATTGGATTTTTGTGTGGCGCATGATTTTTATGTTTGGTACAAAGTTTACTTTCACAGTAAAACTGCATATCCCATATGAATCTTACCTGATGGATGCTATATCTAAAGATTTTTATATACTTTAATTATTAGGTTTATCACAAAGATGTAAAAATTTTCGCCATGTCCAAATTTATGATATCACTCCATAAAAAGGATAGAGTATTATAAAATAAAATTGAAAGAAAGAGAAAAACTACATTAATGCAGAATTCTGAAACGCCTACCTACTTGGTTTGCGCATGCGCAATATTCAATATTATTACTTAAATGCATCAAATTAGAATATTTTTAGAAGCATGCTAAGAATATTCTTAAAAGTACATGTACCTACTTCTAAGAATATTCTTAACATGCTTCTTAAAACATTCTTATTTGATGCAGAGGCTTTTAAGAACCTTCTTAGGAACTCCCAGCACGATTAAAACGGTATCCTTTGCATTTCTTTAATCGTTCTTAGAATATCCTGAGCAAAATAGACATGCTTCTAAGAAGCATGCTGTACTTCCGGCTATTTATTTTAAGAATATTCTTAGAAGGTTTTGGTGCTATCAGGGATGTTGTTAACCTTCCACTCAAGGACACAATATTCTCAGTGGTTTTAATGCTTAATTTGCCAAGGTTCATCATTTTCTTTTATAAAAACTTTACAATTAAAATTGACAACACAATTGACACGAACAAACTAGCTTAGGACAATATCATGTTGATCGGTCGCCATAGAAACAAGTGTCTTAGCCAATAATGTTACGCGTTTGTATAATCAAGCTACTTGTTTTTATGAAATAATTATGCGTGCGGAAAAGGCCTTCTTTCCACACGCATATGCGTGCGGAAAGAAACATCTTTCCGCACACTCGTAGAAAAAAACCTTATTGTTTTTGAAAAAATCTGACCTCAAATAAAATTGTCCACCGTGAAGAGTATACTATGGAATGTAAGCATATTTTCACAGCTTGTTTATTACCGAGAATAATTGGTGCAGAAAGCTTAGGTTTCTTTTTAATAACTACTGCATGTAGAGCTAGTAAAAGTTATTAATAGGGTTCTTAAAATAGAATATTATCATTTTTCGGAAAGAGAAAATTATGTTTTATTTTAGGTATCTTTTGTCTCAAATTATTAGGGGTGTATTATTCTATATTTAAAAATAAATTAACGGTAAATGTAGTGAAACCGACACCATAACTATACTGTGAAGGGTTTGTAAATAATACTGGAGATAACTTAACAAAGTTTTTCGTATTTGACACTGATCATTTTTTATCGTGAATCTTATTATTAAAGACTAGCCGTGAAGACCGTTATTCGCACGGATTATTTAAAAACTAAAACTAGTTCTCTCTTTGTTTATTTTTTTTTTCAATTTTTAGATTTTTTTTTCAAATTTTGATTTTCTTTTTAATTTTTAGATTGTTTTGCAATTTTTAGATTTTTTCCAATTTCCGATTTTTTTAATTTTTAGATTATGTTTGCAAATTTTTAGACAGTTTTTTTTAATTTTACAGTTTTTAAGTTCCTAGCTATTCTAGAAGTGGGTCGGATGTCAAGTTTCGGATTTTTCCTTCATTCAAAAAACTAATTTCAAGTTTCTAGTTAATGTAAATGTGTGTTTCGGATTTTTTTCTGGGGTCGTAGGGAGGTACTCCTTAAACATGTTAAATTTCAAGTTTCTAGATGTTCTAGAAGTGGGTAACCAAAACTGGACAACCATAACAACCAAGGTTCTTTTTCTCTGTTATATAATATATATTAAAGATTAAATTAAATAACTAATAATTTTAATAAACTAACCACTTTATAGCCCAGTATGTAGGTATGTGTAGTGTGTTTTCAGCTTGTTATCGGGGTGGCTACGTTCTGGAAAAATCAGGGAACTTGGGGAAATATCAGGAATATTAATAATCGGTAAAAAAGCTATATATATATAAAACACGAAAAAAAAATTCAAAAATTTTCAATTTTTTTTATTTTCTTTTCGTAGAATTGATTTTTATAACAAAAGTAATTTTTCCTGAAAAAATTACGTTAATCGGAATTTTCTTTCAGCTTTTTTCGATTTTTTTAAAAGATTAACCTTCCATAACTTTTTTGTTTTTGGGGGGATTACTTTCAAAAACAATAGGGATATTCCCCTCGTAGAACTTAATTTTTCCTGAAAATTTCAAGTCGATCGGATTATTCGTTCGTGAGGACAGACGGACATTAAAAAAAAACAGTTGCTTATTTTTTAAAGAAACAAATTTATATCCAAGAATTTTTTATCTAGGATGATTTTTGATTTTTTTTTTTTTAATTCGGTATACCGTATAATATTCTAGCGCAGGCGCTGTGAATAATATAAAAAACGGAATTTTTTAAAATATTCAGAATTATTATGAATCAGAGCAGGAGTGACCAAATAAGAATATGCATCATCTTTTAAACCATCAGTGGTTTAAAATCAATAATTCTGGAAAATTTTGAAATATCCCGGGTAATTAAAAAAAAGTGTTGGGTCAACATTTTGATTTAAAACTTAAGTAAAATTAATAAAATTATTGATAGTACCATAAAAATAACACAAAATACCACTTGTTTGAGATTATACAAGACGGAGAAAACAAAGATAAAACCATTAGATAAACAAAGATAAAACCATTAGATCAAGACTGACGTGATTGTAGTGGAGACGGCCGACGGCATTTAAAAAAAATCATGTCTTTGTTTTCTTTGTACTGTATAATTTCAAACAAGCGGTATGCCGAGAAAAAAATGATTTATCAAGGAAAAATCTGGGAAATATCTGGGAAATTAAAAAAAAAATTGTGAATACCCTAATTCGTGCATGTCGCGACATGTTGCCAAGAAATCTTGACATTTAAGCGCTTTTACAAAAAAAATTCTAAAATTTTCCGGAAATTTTTAATGCTTGTTATATTAGTTCTACTGATAAAACTCTTAGAAAAACAGTGACAGGACCTGGTATCAGCTGTTTTCATTATCTTCTAGTGAAGAAAATTAATTTCTCAGATTAAAAAAAGATAAATAATATTGACTGCTAGTAGTGAAAATAGTTCCTTATCTTGATACTGCAGGCTATTTTCTCTGTAATGTAAATCCTTAGAGGGTGGAAAGAACAAAGTAGTCAGATGAATAGACACCCCACGGTGGGGTGTCATAAATGGCACGGGTATCGATACCCTTGTGATGTATTGAATAATAATAATGTATTGAATAATGTGTGCGTGAAATGAGATGCAGATTGATGTGTCACCAAAAAAGTAAACATACTTGAGTATTAAACATTGGAAAAAAATAATTTTATCCAACACCTTCACAGAAACACTTGTTTTGAGCACTATTTTAAATGTCAAAAGTGAGTTTTTTTCCACTAGTGACTAAAAAATTTTTCACCCACAGCTTTTGATCTCACCCAAAATTAGTTACATACCCTATTAATTAAGTATTATAACTATTCTATAAATAGAAGCACGTTAACTAAAAATTAAAGAAAACCCCAAATTATTCTTTAGTTTTTGAATAAAATACTGTTTGTATTTAAAAAGTCCATTTTGACGTTTGTAAGAAATGTAAAACTGGCAATTGTTTATTTTTAATAGGCATACTTAGGCCATGGCTACCTATTTAGTATTAAGAAAACTTAATCTTAATATTTTTGACATAATTTTTCGCAAAATTATAGATTTTTATTTAAAAATAAAAGGTGTTGGATAAAATTAAATTCTCAACTCGTGTATTAAGTGATTTTATCCACTTAAGAATATCAGCCCACTTGGCCTGACGACCTCATGGACTGATATTCTCAACTCGTGTATTAAGTGATTTTATCCACTTAAGAATATCAGCCCACTTGGCCTGACGACCTCATGGACTGATATTCTTTTCGTGGATAAAATGCTACTTAATACACTAGGTAAGAAAATAACTATATTCATGACATATTTATTTAACATAAATAGGTATTATTACATATTTTTTATAAACAGTACTCGCATAGCCGCCGCGTCGACTCTAGCGTTGACGCGAGGTTTTAAATATTTACATTTTTATTTCTATTTATCTTGATTTTTTTTAATGATTCCATTTAAACGAGTAAGGTGGGAAAAATGTTATCGATAAATAAAAATTAAAAACTTTCTTATTCTTAAAAGATTAAAATCGAATGTCGGTTTTAGTCAATATTGTTGTGTGTAACAAATTAGTCATCATATGTTTCGATTTAGGACCTTTATAAAAATTTACCTCATAATTCGGCAAAATGATTCCGTAACCCTATGTTTCTGTGTTTATTTTCAACGTTGATAAGTCATAACTGAGTTTACGCCGACTACTGTTTATAAATCTCAAGCAAATGTTCCAATTACCTAAAACTCAGGCCAAGTTGAATGCACTATAGTGGCAGATTTAGCTGAAATTTGGGATACTTGTTCCTTAAGTGCCCATTAAAAGAGTGCTTGGAGGATTTGGCTCAAAAAAAAAATCCAGAGATATAATTTTTTTAAAACCCCCCATAAATTTATTTTTGTTAAAAATTGACTTTTTTTCGTTTGGACTTTTTTGTTTTCGGGGGAATGACTTTCAAAAACAACTCGTAAAACTTGATTATCGGATTATTTATTCTTGAATTACACAGCCACACAAAAGAAAGTATGGTACTTTTAACGAGACACATGTATTTCTATGTATTTTGAGTGGCTGAATCCGAATTTGGGGTCAAAATAGCACCTTATCCCATTAGTTTTGAAGATAGCCTCGGAAAACGTTCCTTTCATATACTCGAAAATAACGTTTTTTGAGGTTATTTCCAAAACTAATTGGATGAGGTGCTATTTTGACCTCAGATTCGGATTCAGCGACTCAAAATACATAGGAATACATGTTTCTCGTGAAAAGTACCAGATTTTTTTTGTGGGGCTGTGTTATCAGACGGAAAGACGGATATTTTTTAAGTTTCTTATTTTTTTATCCAAGAATTTTTTGTATATGTAGGACTTTTTTTGGCGATTTTGGGAAATTCAAAACTACCGTATAATACTATTCTAGCGCTGTCAATAGTATAACAAGCCGTGAAGATATGTAATGCTACGCATTCACAGTAAATGGTATATGAAGTTTCCCAAATGTTAAAAAGAAAATACATTTTTTTTCAAAAGTTTTTTTTTGAAAAACGAAAAATAAAAAAAAATTAAAAAAATATTTCGAAAAAAATTTAAAATTTTTCATTTTTTTTTTGCAAAAAACCGAAAAAAATTTATTTTCAAAAAAAAAATTTCAACATTTTTAATTTTTTTTATTTTTTTTTTAATTTTCTTTTTGCGAAAAGTGAAAATAAAAATAAAAATTTGAAAATGATAGTTTGGACTTTTTTTTTAAGTTTAACCCCCATAACTATTTGTTTGGGGGGGGGGGGTTACTTTCAAAAACAATACAGATCTTCCCCTCATAGAACTTGATTTTTCCTGAAAATTTGGAGTTGATCGGATTATTCGTTCTTGAGTTATCGTGTTTACAAAAAACGTAACATCAGACGGACATTTTCAAATTTTCTTTTTGCGAAAAGTGAAAATAAAAATAAAAATTTGAAAATGATAGTTTGGACTTTTTTTTTAAAGTTTAACCCCCATAACTTTTTGTTTGGGGGGGGGGGTTACTTTCAAAAACAATACAGATCTTCCCCTCATAGAACTTGATTTTTCCTGAAAATTTGGAGTTGATCGGATTATTCGTTCTTGAGTTATCGTGTTTACAAAAAACGTAACATCAGACGGACATTTTCAAAGTTTCTTTAAGAAACTTAAAAATAAGAATCTTATGTTTTCATGAAACACATTTGTATCCAAGAATTTTTTGTCTAGGACGTTTTTTTGGGAAAATCGAAACTACCGTATAATACTATTCTAGCGCAGGCGCTGTGAATAGTATAATAATAGCATTTCTCCATGCTTGTCGCGTGATTTATGCACTTTCCAACAAATGAAAAACGGGTAATTAACACTATCAATTAATATTCTCCGGTGCATACATAGGCATATTATATAGTGAAAGTAACAGCATTCTGTTTTCATTGAAACGCATAAAAATAAATGCATTTAGCGAAAAACAAGCCGTTCCTGATCGATTCGTGTGATATAATTTACTCTTTTAGGCTGTTGTTAATATTGCTAGACAAGGAGTGTATGGGATTTTGGGCTAAACGCGCAAAATAATAAAATTTTGCACACATACTTTTTTTAATATTTTTAATTGCGAATTCTTACAGATACTAGTAAGCGAGCGAGAAAGAATAACCCTCATTGGTTAATTGAATATCGCGCTAAAAATTGCGTCCGTTAGGTGATGCGCTGTTAAAAGGGGGCCTAGCTCCTTTAGAAAGCAATTTAGCACAAAAGTTCATATAAAGGAGACTACCGAGATTGGCCTGTTGAAGATTAGTTACATGTTAAAACGACTGATGGTTTAAGATGGATCATGTGAGCTTCCAAGGGACACAAAGCAATCTGCGGGAAAACGCTTAGTTCCGTCATGAATGGGATGTAAGGCCAATAAAGTGTTTAAAATAAGCGTTTCCCCGCAGATTGCTTCACGTACATTAAAAGCTCACATGATGATCCATCTGAAACCATTAGTGGTTTTAACATTGTAACTTATCTTCAACCTATTTTGAATAAAAAATCGTCAGACTCATTGAACTATTACAATCATATTCCCATCATCCTATTCAAATTAACTATGAAATCGCGAAAGGATCGTACAAATTTGTGGGTTTGTTCTACAACAGATCTTATATACTTTTCATATTTTTTTATTGCCAATTTTTTTATTGCCATTGTACATCTAAATTAATCAAAAATCCAAAATATTTCTTTGATCCAACATCCAGTTGTGTCTTTAGGGAACGTTCAAGTATTACGTAACGCAAATTGTACCAAAATTCATACATTTCATACCCCGGTTCCCGCTTTATTAAAGGCTGTAGAGATTTTATATTTTGACTACCCCCCCTAACACACCCCCTATTTGAAACATGAAATCTCTACAGCCTTTAATAACGCGAGAAACGGGGTTAGGAGTGTATGAATGTTGGTACAATTTGCGTTACGTAATACTTGAATATTCCCTTAGGGGCCAAAGAATACTGCCTCTATAAAAAAGTCCACATTAAAAATATATATTTTGCTTTTTAAAAACTAGATTATTAATAAAATTATCTAGTTTAATTTAACTGTTTAAAATGCTTATTAAAAACTGTAAAAAGAATTTGCTTAGTTCCTTTGCACCAAATACGTTTTATAAAACTGACAATGCTATATTTAATATAGAAATATATTAAAAAACAATCGACAAAGACTTAATCGGTTAATAAACGTGTATAAATTCAATATTGTTTCAATGTGCTGTCTAGAATAACAAATGTCTATTCAATAAATCGAGTTAAATTACATATTAGTATTATTAGTTACTGACAATAACTTATTGTTCGTTTAACAGGTCCGGATTAAATAACAGATTAAATACAGATCTTAAATTTAAAAAGCCACTACAAAATATTTATACACGGACTTCCGAGATTTTCGGGATAAAAATCTATGATGTTTTACATTTTTGGTAAGAAAATTACCAAGATTTTCTAGATTCGACTCAAGAGTTTTTAAAAGATTTTAGAAAGTTTTCCAAAAATTTTAATTTCCGGTACCGCGGTGTGTCCCAAACCAAACCGTCGGAAAATTGACGAGTCGGATGACGATTCGAGGCCCTACCCATGAACTTAGGGACACACAGATTTTTTTTTGTGGGCCGATGAGAAATTTTCGGCGGCGCACCGACGCACTCGGTGAGAGGGTTGTCGGCGACCTGACTAAAGTTTAAAAATTTAAAAAAATTGTAACTATTTATCACAAGCGTTTAATTAACCAGGAACATAGGAACAAAATTTATTCTATTTTCCAAAGAAACAAACAAACAAACATACATACTTTAGTAACAAATATAAAAACTTCGGTATTTTGCTTGGCTTGGATGTTAAAATTCGATTAATATTTATAATTGAACACTGATCAACTTTTATCGGTGGCGCGCGGAGGTGGCGCGAAATATTTTTCGGCATCAGCGGATTTCCTACTACACTGCGCGCCAGTACGAGCCAAAAAATTGACATACCGTCGCGACGATATCTCAAATTTCAGGCTCGTTTAAAAACAGACAAATATTTTTTTTGCAGATTTTCTGAAGAAAATATTCGGGGTCTTAGAAATCTGATACTCTTTTCAATATCCTATGGAAGTAATTATTTGATAAGTTTTAAGTCCAAACTACAAGACTTTGTACACACTCGCGTGTAAATAATTTCTTAATTTAATATTTTCCCAACGTTTATCCAAAAATACAAAGTTATTATTTAGCCGAGGCTTAAGCTAAATAATAATATATTGTTAATAAGCTATAATAATAATAATTTATTTGAGAAATTATTGGCACGCCTTGCAAAATTACATACAATTACATTGAGAACAGAGCCGGCTTATAAATGTGCGCGTTTCGGAGTCTAAATAAATAAAAACAAAACTGCTGCTAATTAAACAATACTTTCACATATCGGTAAATTTTACAAATAATTAATAATTTTTCGACATATGTTAATATCAGATACATATTTAGTTAAGTTTAAAAAATATGTAATTGTCTACCCTCGATGGATAAAAAATCGCTCTTTAAATTTCGAAACATCGCGATACGATGTATCTAGGGGGAGTTTGGCACCATTCGTACACGGGGCACATTCGTACATCGTACCTTACGTTAAAACCAAAAGGTTTTATTACGAGCATTTGCGTCCGCACATAGCTCTTTTCGTGCCATATATGCCAGTGAGTGGCAGGCCTCCTTAGCCACCATCGAGAAGTAGTACAGTAAAAAAAAAATGTTTTAACGCTCTTAAAATTACTTTAGGTCAGTAAAAATGTTACGTAACACTTAAAAAATTATAAACTTATAAAATGTTTATTGGATAACGTTTTTAATAATGATCCAGGCCTAAAGAGACGGATTCCTTGCAAATTTTTTTGCACACGGCGTGGTTCACTAAATCTTCTAAACAAAAACAAATGAGGCATGGCAAACCATAGCCAATATCCGGTTTTCGGTTAACGGATTGCGGAAATTACATCAGACCCGTTTCTGGTTAAAACTCGGAAGCATTAACCGGTTAAAAACCGGTTTAAACCATAAAGCAAAATTTCCTTTTAATTTTTTTATTTTTTGTAAAAAAAAATCTTACGTAACAATTTGACAGTTAACCTTACTTTTTGAGAATTGTCTGTTTGAAATATTTTATTCTTATATTTTAGAAAATTTAAATGCTTATCGCTAGGTGCCGCTTATGTTCAACACACAGCTTGTTTTTCATAGACAGTTTTATTTGTTAGTGTCAGTACTTGGTGTAGGTAAAAAAATACCAAGACCAAGTATCGATACTCTTACGATTGGTCTGTCCGGGAAATCTAGAGAATTTAAATTTGGCATACAGGTATCTTACCAAAAGTTCTCGCTCGGGATTGTTTTTGGTGAACATTGGGGTGCGGCAAATGGGGGAAAACAATATTTTTTTTTACAAAATTTTGAAAATTGCATTTTAGGGGTTTTTAAGGTTGCTGAAATCGAATCTGATAATAAAAAAATTCTAACTCCATCCCCGCGGTGGTGAGGGGGTAAATATTTTGAAATATTTTCCATATTTTCGTGAAAATTTGTATATAGGGGTTTTTGAGGTTGCTTAAACTGTATCTTGAATTTTTTTTTCTAAAATGGTATATTGGGGTTTTTGAGGTTGCTGAAAATGAATCTGATAATAAAAATGGTCTAACTCCACACCCGGGGGTGGGGGGTGTTTTTTTTTTGAAAACTGGTATATAGGGGGTTTTGAGGTTGCTGAAAGTGAATCTGATAATTAAAAAAACCAAAATTCATCCTCTGAGTGGCGGGGGGTTATTTTTGTAAAAATTGTATATTGGGGTTTTTGAGGTTGCTAAAAGTAAATTTTATAATATAAAATCCATTTTACGCGCGGGGTGGAAAGATGGGAAAGCTTTTTTACTGGGCAGTGTATTAGTATTAATTTGTAAATTACCACTAAATGGTGATTAAAAGATCAGAGCACATTATCCTTGATATTTTAGTAATAGAATAAAATACAAACCATATAAAACTAAGTGTAAGTCTGCGCCTATTAATATTAATATTGAATAGGCAAAAATACGAAATAGTTACATACTGTACCGTACGTATCTGTAATACATTTTAATAGTATATAGTATAATATCTGTATAGTATCTGTAGGTCACTCGATCAGTTGATGCTAAACGGTTAAATGGTAAAATTATACTGTAGTATATTAATTACTACTGTTTGCACATATCAATTTTCCCATAGTTCTTATTTATTTTAGCAAATCATTAATGATAATTATCATTAAATAAGTATTCAAATGATTGATGATATTTAAATAATTAGATCAAATATTATACAGTTCATGTTTGAACTTTTGAACGTAACGCAAATTTTTAAAAATTTTGACCCTCTGTCGCTTCGTAACGCTAAGACTTACTTCCCCCTATAAATACAAAAAGCTAGCAGCCAATACCACTAAAAAATATTAAATAACAAAAAGACCGTTTTTATTTGTTTAAATTAATAAAGAACGTTAAGTAACGCTATATTAGTTCTTCTCCCCCCTCGTAACGCATCGTAACACTAAGCAATACCCCCTCCCCCTAAGTTAGCCCCTTAACCCTTTGAGACTCAATATTTATTTTTTTTTGTATCGACTTTTTTGAGTTATAACTGGTCATTGGCGATCGCCAAAATGTTTTTTTTTTATTGTATAAAACAAATATTTTACATAGAAAAAAAAAGTGGAACATATTTGACCCAGTAGGTATCTTAGTCGGATTATATATGTCCCACTGGGTATAGTATAACATAATGGTTATTGTAAAATTAAATTTTTATTAGGAAAATTTGGTAGAAATACGCTTCAAGTAACTAAAAAAAAAAACTTTAATAATTTTACATCGTAACATGGGACATACAGTGCCCAAGTGATGACTTAAAACAGGATTGGACATATATGTACCACCATATGTTCCAAGTAAATAACATAACCCAAATTATTTATTTAATATTTTTAGGGGAACTGAAGGCAAGTGGAATTTCTTATTAAAAGGCAAAGGGGTCGCGTGATACATCATTTTAAAGCATGTTAAAAAAAATTTAACCATATAATTTTTAAATTTTATTTTTTTCTTACTAAGGTGTTAAATTTTTATTTTTTTCTTACTAAGAAATAAGGTGTTCTTAGATTAAAAAAAAAAAACTTTCATTTATAATATATGATTTAAAATTAGTTTTAAAGTATAATTTACTTTTTTGTATAATAAAATTAGTCTTGAAACAAAAATTGTTTGATATTTTAAAGACACTTTTTTATCTCAGAAAATGCTTAAAAAATAACAAATAAATCAAGGGGTAAACCGCAGAGGAATTCAGGTGTACAAATTGAAGGAAATCTGGAGGAAATCTGTGAAGGTAACGAGGAAATCTTTAAAGATTTCCTCCTTTTCGGAGTAAATCTTTGAAGATTACGAGGAAATCTTATTTCAGCGGGTTACCTCTCGAAATAAATGGTCGAATAGATAATGTTATTCGCTTTAAAATGAAGTATCACATGACCCCCCTTGCCATTAAAGAACACTAGGAGGTAGGTTTGTTAGGGTGGGTGGGTAATTTAAGTGGTTTCGCAGGAAACTACCCACCTGTCCTATCTGCCTATCCAGTTGCTCTAAGAACCCCCTTGTCCCTTATATATTAATTCATTATGTCCCCTAAAAATATCATATATGATACAAAAAATTATTTGGGTTATGTTATTTACGTATTCAAAATTTCAGTTCAAAAGTAAAGGGGGGGGTTAGCGGACTTTTGACACGAACGGTATTTAAAGAAAAATAACACAAGCCTACAAACTAATGAATTCTAATAACTGATTCTCGAATTTTTTAGGCTTATTCTCAAATTCAGAATTTTTTTGCATTTAACAATTTTATTGGTTAAAACAAAATTATTTTGAGTTGGAAGCCACCCAGTATGGGTTGTCTTGATGATTTTTTTTCAATTCGCCGCATTACAAATGAGCATGCATGTTAAAAAAATGGTATAACTTTATTGGTTTACGGTAGTTTTTGGATTAGGGTAAAATGTGATTTTTGCATACAAATAAAATTAAAACAAGATAAAGTTTTTTTATGAAAATTTAATTTTAGAGGGGTGTTATTTTTTTTTAAATGGAGTTCCTTTTTCAAAATCAGCATACTTAAAAGTACTAAAAGTCAAAACGAAAGTTATTTTTAAAAGCAACGTTTAAAAACTATAATAATGAGCTCTTAGAATCAAAGCCATTTTTTTATGCAGACCGGTGAAATTATTATGAACCATTTTACACTATAAAACGTTTTAATTATGCAGTAATTAATACTCCGTATGTATATGCATATCAGTTTTCACGTAGGCCTTATTTGTTTTGGCAAATCATTGTCAGAATTAAATAAGAATTTCAGTGATTGATGATAACGTAAACTACTTAAACACGTAAAATTTCATATTAATATTTAAAGAATAATTACACAGGCCAACAAAAAAAGTCTGTGCTGAGGTTGAGACCCACCTATTCTTATGTATTTTGGGATGCTGAACACGAATCTGCTATAGAAAAGGCAACTTATGGACTCATTTTTTTGCTAAACTGAAAAAACTGTCTAAAATGGTGAAAATCGCATATTATTAGTCTGAAGTTTTAGTGTAGCAAAAAATGAGCCCATGAGGTGCATTTTTTATGACAGATTCGTGTTCAGCATCCCAAAATACACAAGAATAGGTGGGTCTCAACCCCAGCACACACAACTTTTTTTGTGGGCTGGTGTTATTACTATAAAGTATTTTTGACTGTAAATTAATATAATGTAATAAAGAGCAATACAAATATATCGACACATACTAGCAAGAACATAGTAACTTACTATTCGTATATCGACCATGAACTTACAATACCTGTGAAATGACAATTTTTTCAGAAGTGACGAAAAACAGTTCTTAGAGTTGCTGCTTACTCTATTTTAAATATTTATAGCAATATAAATAAAGTGGTGTAAGGTTACTTATTGCCCCTAAAGATGTTTTAGTCTTACATTTAAACTATTTTAGCTTCTATTGCAAATTACATGTAGTTAGGAGCTATTGGTCAAAAATGTCAGTTAGGAGGTATTGCATGTTCATGAACGATTTGTAACTAGAGAGGATTCCTCTCTATGTGTTAACATAGAGATCTCAGTGTGAAAAACACTTCTCTCGAGAAATATATAAGATTTTTCCCACAAAAGTAAAACGCGAAAGTAAAAAGTTACAGTTCATAAGTAAAAAGCGTAGGAAATAGGAATGTCTGATGGAAGAGTATAATTTTCGAGCCAAGGTAAAGTGCTTGCAAAAAGGCGAGTCGTAGTAATATGGCACCAAAATAAAATAAATAAAACTTTCGACCAACGAACTAATAACTCTTCTCTCTAGAATACGCATACCGTTAATATAAATTATCGCCAACATCTCGGTTTGTTTGTAAACAAATAGTAGGTATATTCAGGCCTAACAATAAAAATAACCAGTAACTGTTATTGTTCTTTCTGTTAGAACAAAGCTTTGCGAGTAAGACAGAGGAATGTATATGTTGGCTACGTTTTTATCAGTTTTTACGAATGAAATGCCTATTCTAGAGAGAAGAGTTATTAGTTCGTTGCTTTCGACCCAAATGTCCAGCTGCGAAGCCGTCTGGAACCATGGTACGATCCCACTACCATTTCTAATTGGATCCTTTAAATGTAGTGATATGATCTGTACAAAATTTTGATGATTAATGCATATCACACTGGTTTTGAAACAATATTTAGGTCAAACCCAAGTTTTTTTATAATTTAATTATTTAGATCTTTGGCAAAATTTAAAAAATCTATCGATGCGTTTTTGGGAAAAACGATTTTCATTTGTTTTAACAAAAAACAGACATATTTAAAAATTATTTTAGATATTTAGATTTTACGTCAAAAAGTGAGAAAAAAAGTGTATATGAACGTTTGTGTTGAATGGCTTTTTAGGGAGCTAGAGCACGTTTAAGGGGCATTTTTAGAATACTATTCACTTCATAACTCAGGGGCTTTTTAGGGGAGCTAGAGCACGTTTAAGGGACATTTTTAGAATATTATTCACTTCATTCTTCAGAAACGGTTTATTATTGACATTTTTACTGTAGTATGCAACCAATAAACATTATTATTTTATGACATCAAAATTAAATATTTAACACTTTGGCTGCCATATGTATCTCTCCGTCTACACACTGGCAGGGACCAAATCGCCACGTTTATACGCAAATATGATTATGTTTTTAAGTGTATACTGGAGTAACACGTTTTACATATTTTTCTTATAGGATAGCATTTGAAGGTCCCTAATTTAATACGAAAATAATGTTAGCTTTAACTTTCAATAAAAATTATTAATAAATGTAAAAAGTCATGGCAAACATTTAAAATGATTTTTTGATTTAAAGTAAAATACACTGCCCAGTACAAGAGCTTTCCCATTTTTCACCTCCGCGCATAAAATGGATTTTTTATTATCAGATTCACACGTTTAAGGAGCATTTTTAGAATATTTTTCACTTTATAACTCAGGAACGGTTTAAGTTACTGAATTAAAGTTTTTACTGTAGTATTCCACCAATAAACATTATCATTTTATCACATAAAAAAATTAAATGTTTAACCAGGGGTGGACTTACAGTTTTACATATAAATTATGAAGCACCCATTACTCTGCCCCTGGTCAAAAACTTAATTTTAATAAAACGTTAAATGTTTACATTTATTGGTTCTATAGTTCAGTAAAAATGTCATGTTAATAAGTTAAACCGTTTCTGAGATATGAAGGGACAAATAGTCTAAAAATGCCATTTAAAAGTACGCTAGCTCCCTCAAAAGGCAATTTAACTCAAACGTCTATAAAAACTTTTTTCTCACTTTTTGACCTTAAATCTGAATATCTAAAATAAATTTAAAATATGTCATTTTTTTTTGTTAAAACAAATGAAATTCGTTTTTCTCAAAAACCCAACGGTATATTTTTTTAAATGTGGTTTTAAAAAGATGCCAAAGCTCTAAATACATAAATTATGAAAAAAAAAACTTGGGTTATATAAAAGTTGAACTAAATACTGTTTCCAGAGCAGTGTGATATCAATCGTGATGTGAAGTTAATAATGTTAACTGTATTTAACTTAATCTAAATTAATGATATTGAATTTTAATGCGACTATTATAGTACTATAGTTCTTTTTAATTGTAGATAAATAAATGAAACTTAAATAGGAGCTAACTAAACTATCATGTTAGCCAACTTTTAAGCAATGTTGTTTTTGAAATCCACCACCTTCTATTAAGCTTTTAATTGGAAAAAGGTTTGACAAAAGGATTTGGTCTTTGTATCAAACTTACTCACAGACAAAGTAAATGAGTGATTCTCCATATAAGGGCAAGCATGCTGTAAGTTAAAGCCTGTACTTTTTACAGAGTAACCAAAAACCATAATTAAATACCAAATCAAAATGAATTTATGATTTTATTTTCAAAGTGCAAAAAGAAAAAGTTATAATGTGTTATGAACGTTCAGCCTTGAGCATCTTGCCATTCAATTTTCATAAAAAGAATGTTTTTAACATGGGGGCACACTCAGGGTTGAATGTTCGTGAGATATTGTTTTACATTTTTTATACAGTTGCTTTCCCATTTTAAAAATTCTCAAAAATTTGGACTTGCCTTGTATTCGTGCAAAAATTTTCAATTTTTTTTTGTTCGTATTTTTGCGTTTTATGACGTTTTATAGCGATATAAATCAATTTCGAGCAAAAAAAAATATCTGTCGGTCGTTCTGTCCGGGAAATTTTGTGTGTATGATAACTTTTTACGAAAAATTGAAAATTGCTATATAGGGGTTTTTAAGGTTGCTGAAATTGGTATTTTTTGGGGTCGACTTATCTGAATTTGATAATATATTATTTCTACTAAAAAAAAATACACTGCCCAGTAAAAGAGCTTTCCAATTTTAACATCCCAGCGTGAAATTGATTTTTTATTATCAGAATCTCTTTCAGCAACCTCACAAACCCTAATATAAAATTTTTCGCGGAAACTAACCCCCGCCCCTTAGGGAACGTTCAATACTACGTAACGCAAATTGTACCAAAATTCATACACTTCATACCCCGTTTCTCGCGTTATTATAGGCTGTAGAGATTTCATGTTTTGGCTACCCCCCCCCCCAAATAGGGGGTGTGTTAGGGAGGTAGCCAAAATATTAAATCTCTACAACCTTTTATAACGCGGGGTATGAAGTGTATGAGTTTTGGTACAATTTGCGTTACGTAATACTTGAACGTTCCCTAAGGGGCGGGGGTTAGTTTCCGCGAAAAATTTTATATTAGGGTTTGTGAGGTTGCTGAAAGAGAATCTGATAATAAAAAATCAATTTCACGCTGGGATGTTAAAATTGGAAAACTCTTTTACTGAGCAGTGTATTTTTTTTTTTCAAGAACGTATAATTTATTAAATATGGTACCACTAAAATTACTAAAAAATATAAAACAATTGTTTCCGGCAAAGTTTACTAGATGCGAACATTTAGAGGGAGCTGTACTGAACGAAGTGTTTATATGGGGACCCCATAATGGGGTATCGGGTAAACGATGTGTTCATGAAAGTATTTAGCTGTAGTTATTAATGCAGATGGTTGTTTTTTTTTTTGTGTCGGCATAGCTATTTTTTTTTTGGGGGGGGGGGGGGTAAATAGTTTTGGGTGGTTAGCTATTTTTGTGGTAAAAAACGCTAAATTTTAGCTATTTTCTTAAAAAAAAGTGGCTTTTTCTTTAAATACCCTGCCCCTCCACTCGATCTACCCCTGAAGTTAGTATTCGTCTATTCTATAACAAACGATTTGGCGCAAAAACTTAAATATTGTTTCTTCTTCCTAAGCTTCAGTGTCGGGCTGTGACAGTTGAGATAGTGAGAATAATCTCTCGGTGCCCCCTTCCATTTTCTCTGTAAAGATTTGAAAAAGTAGTCACTTAAATTTTGTTGTGTTTCTCAACTTGGGGCCCTCACAAATCTCACCAGGTTTAAAATTTGGTTTATTTCATATATTAAAAAAAAAATTAAAATCATGACCCCTTTTAAATGGGCCATTATTTTTGAAGAATCGCCCATATAGAAAATATATTAGGTAATTAGGAAAAGCCGCCGCAAGAGCCTGTTTGTGTTTATTTGTCTGAAAGTTCTTTATTTGTCTTACTTAGTCCTTTATTTGTCTTACTTGGACAGTCTGGAAAATATAAAGATTTTTAAATTGCTATAAAATTTTGATCGATCAAAGAAGTTTCGTCCAATCGTAATACATGCTTATAGTTTTTAAATTATTTTTAATGTGATAAAACCAGTCACACTTTTAGATCTGTGGCCAAAACATGGTTAGTGGTAACTTTACAATGAAAACTGATTATTACTTATAATATATTCACAGATAATAATAATCTTAATTGAAAATAAAAATCATTTAAACTAAGTGAACATCATATTTTCTTATACATAGTACCAGATATTTTAATTTTAATTCAAAAACTCAAAAAAATTAATTGCAATAATATCACCGGCACACAAAAAAAAAAGTTGTTTGTACATCAGACACGACCTACCTACCGGCATTTATTTTGACCCGCTGAATCCGAATTTCAAGTCAATTTGGGCCGTCCACCCTTCAATATTTCCCCTCATTCAGTTCATACATCAGTTTTAGAGATATTGCAATTTTTTGCTACTTTTAACATTTTTCAAGGTTTTTGTACAATTTCTATGATTTAGAACGGTTTATGGTCTAAATAAACTTCAGATTTGTATTCAGCGGATCGAAATACATAAGAATTATGCTTAATTTCGATTCATAATTTTTTTTTATGACTATTTATCCCATTTTTACTATTTTTACAATTTACTCGATATTGAAGGGTGGACGGCCCAAACTGACTTGAAATTCGGATTCAGCGGGTCAAAATACATGCCGGTAGGTAGTTCGTGTCTGATGTACAAACAACTTTTTTTTTTTGTGTGCCGGTGTATTTTTTTTTGTACATAGTAAAACAAGCCTTGCTATGCTACGCATTCCATTATATATTACACTAGTTTACAAGGACTTTATGCGCAACTTTATTTTAATGTTTTCTTACATATTTTTTGATGCTGAATCCAAATCCGTCAAGAAAAAAATCGTTGGTTCAGTTTTCGAGATAATTAACCCTAAAGATTTTGTAAGGGACCAGTTAGGATAATCATATATTTTCGTTTAATATTTACAAAAATTGATACTTTTTGAGACTCGCTAAAAATGAATTTGATATTAAAACAACTCTATCCTGACCCCTTAATAGGGTAGAATATATATATTTTTAAGTCAACTGATAAGAGTAGGAAATGTTGTTTTATATATAAAGTTGAGGTTCCTTAAGTACATTATAGATACCAAATTTCAAAATTTTATCTTAACAAATACAGAAGTTAAGGGGGGTGTACATTGAATCTGTGACACCCGGTATACAACATTTGTATTTTGAATCCCCCCCATAGCTACGGCCCTATGTATAGGAGAAACCATCGCCATATCTAGTCAGATAGAGAAACCTGCAAAAAAACATCAATTGCTTTCCTTCAAAACAACACCACCTTTCAATTCGTTCACCCTCTCTACAATATAGTTGTTTGTTTGTTCGAACATCGAACTAATCTATATAATATTATTATATTTATTACACTGCTCTACAAAAAAAGTTTTTTTTTATTTGCCGGATAGCTTTTAGTTGCGTCTGGATATATTTGATGCCCTGATTTCGAAACCTTTAGCCGTATTTCTCGATTAGCTCGTTTGTTTTTTTTTTTGAGATATAGCGCACAGTGTTTTTTTTGCCCTTAGTTGTAGTAAAAAAAAAAAATAAGTCTAATTATTTTTTTTCGCCATGGATTGATTTTCTATTCTATTTCTAAGCCAAAAAAGGCGCATTTAAAATATCTTTATTGGTTTGTTTGTAATAGGCTTCTAAATTTAAAAAAATTATGTTTTTTCGCATGTTTTCGATATATTTAGATAAAAATTGTATATAAATACTAAAGATACGACTAACACAAATGTGCGGTTTGTAAAAATAAAAAAAGTTTTAGATTTAATCCAGTGACGGGGGTTATCGAAAAAAAAAACACAAAAATTTTGAAATATTTTATTTATTTTTTGGAGAGCAATACAGTAAATTAAATTTATTATGAAAAAAACAAAACGAAAAACTCGACGAAAAATAAAAAAAAAACTTTTTCTCCTTGCTTTAAAACATTAAAATTACATTAAATAAACATTAAATAATTCAAAATATTGTTGTTCTGCTTTCAATAGCTCCCCGTAAAATCTCTGTCACTGGATTCAATCTTAAACTTTTTTTATTTTTACAAATCAGCGCATCAAATATAGCCAGATGCAACTAAAATGGTGTCGGGAAATTTTTGAGTTTTGAGAGCAGTGTTATTATTATTTAGTCATATGCATATATGGAAGACCTTTAATATGGGGTTTTTGTGCATAAAACCATAGATATAGAGTTTAAGCCTAAAACCATACAATACATTTAAAATTTTATCTAAGCCTTTTGTTGCAGCTGCAGTAGTATGGTGTTTAGGTAAATCAATTATGTAGTTAGAATTTGCATCTGGAAGTAATTATTTAAACTTAAAACGATATTTGCGTATAATATCGGGCAGCTTATAGCTACGTATGATATTGAAAAGAAAATATGTATTCTGCCATCACCTGGACTCGAACCACGTGCTAATGCTTCGAAACAAGGAAACTATGTTGAGGCAAAGCGTGGTGGCTAGCGCGTATGTATAGCAAACCTACTAGCGTGAGTTCGATTCTTACTGGCGACGATTTGCCTTTTTCAGTTAATTAATAATTGAAATTTGGCGAAGGCGATAAGTGAAACGGACACTCCCTAGAAACTGGTTCGAAAGTCAGTATAAGCCGGTGGTTCCCTCTACTACTAGCCCACACAAGTCCTGGACTTAGGGGATGCTTAATTAAGTAGAATAGTACGAGGTAAAACAAACATGTAATGTAATGTATGTTTTACGTTTGACATCGACAACTTTTTCTTGTAATCGAACACTGTGTTAATGTTAATGTTCATTTTTTGCTTTAAATTTCTTTAGGAGGAACCAGACAGACCCATCGCTTGATTTTAATACCTTTTTTTCGCCTAGATTTAGAATCCGTTTATAAAATTAAAAATATTTTTTTAATATAATACGACAGACCTTTATGGCGTAGGGGGTGTCAGGCATTTGTGACGTCACACCAAGAATGTTATTGACCTACTCAAAATAAATCGTTGCTCAACGTGCGACAGAATAACTCTGTATTATGAATGACGACAACTCAGATGTTGAAAATGCAATACTGTGGATCCGATTGCATTCCTGGCTTTGAACAGTCAGACAAAGTTGAGGGGATGCCAGTGATTCAAGACATCCAAAAATGGGTTGATTCGCCCTGGAGGAAGATCGATTAAAAATATTGGAGATTGGAGTGGAAAAAATTTTGATCTCAAGGTTTTTAAAATATTATAAACTTTTTGTGATAAGATCTGTGTCGATATAAATATATTTAATTTAAAGACATTTTACTACAAATATGCCTTTAATAGTTCATATGTTTAACAAATTCAATAAAATGTTAGAAAACATCGCTTTTTTTAGCAAAATTAGAATGTGACACATGTGTCATTTGGTGGAATTTTACTTTGTTGTAAAGCGCAATCTGTCAAACTGTGGCAGTTTGTCAAATTTAAGTCATCTTATCTGCAGATCTGTCTAGCGGATTATATACTAAAATCTGAGAATTATTTTGGAAAATCACCTCCTCCGAGAAACTGTTCTAGATCCAGCCCTACACTTAAAAAATATTTTGTTAGTACTTTAATCGTTTTGGAACCACTATAAAATTAAACCTAACAAAGATTCATAAATAATCAAATTTCGATGTCTAATTAAAACTACTCCAACAAAATTAATTTTTTAATTTTTAAACATTATATCTCAAAAATGAACCTCTAGAATTTACTGCGAGTGGTTCTGTAACGTCCACTGGACAATGTACAGACCTCCCTCTATACAAGAATCTATCGCCCGTTTCCTTTATCAATTTTATTTATATAAAATTTGCTGTGGAACACTGTGCCATTTTTACGGTGGATTTTGAGGGTTATTTTTTTGTTTCGTTTTTATAGAGAAAAATGTAAATTTAATCGGCATAATCACAGTTCGTCTAAAAAATTTTAACTAAAATTTTCGTTTCCAACAAAGATTCGTATAAATTTATATTTATTGATCAATTTTGCGTAAAACTATCGAAAAACAAAAACAACCGTGGTGGATAATTTTGAAAAAATCGATTTTCTTTTGTTTTTCTTGAATTAGTGTTTACTTTTATTAAGATTCTGGCTTAAGGAAGCAGTTTTCGAAAGAAAGAGAAAAAGATGTTCGATTTTAAATAGGCTTTTAGGTTTTCGAATCATTTAAATCGTTTTTTAAATAACAATGTAATATTTATTAAAATTTGAAAATTTATATTCTTTGGTTTTTTGTAAACAAACATTTGTTTTTTTTTATTCTGGCATAAATATTATATTTTTTAACAAAAGCTGATGTATTTAAACCAAGCTTTTAACGGTTTTTCGAATCATTTAAATTGATTTATAAATAAAAAGTTATATGCCTTTAAATTTGGACTTTAGTATTTTTTTTATTTTGTGTTTATTTTGGAACAATAAATTGTTTTTTGTATTATACTGGCCTAACTGCCCTTGTAAAAAAAACTTAATAGACACAAAAATATTGTATTTTAAATAAGTTTTCAATGGTTTTATGAATGACCCAAATCGGTTGGTAAATAAAATAGTTATAGTGCGTTAAATTCATAAGAGTTACTCCCAAAAAGAGAGGTTTTTTTGCGGTGCAGTTTAATTACTCTTCTTAGGTATAATAAAATACGCTTTTTAGTTTTTTTTTAACACCTATAAGTGGTGGATTAAAATGGGATATTGGTGGATGAACTGCTTTAAATGTGAAAAATACCATAAAACAGTAAAAAAATTAAAAATAATATCAAATTACGTTTCTTAAGGTCACAATATCGCCGATTCAGCTTGAATTGTTCTAAAAAAAGATAAAGGTTATTTCTTTACTACCCTAAAACCGTTTTTTGTATAAATGCTTACAAAAACCCAAAGAAAAATATAAATCAGCTTTAAATAAATATAATTTTTTTTATTTAAACAGCGATTCAAATGATTCGAAAACAAAATAAAAGCTTATTTAAAATGGAACATCTTTGTTTATTACACTTTTTTAAAAAGATGCTTCCTTAAGCCAGAATCTTAATAAAAGCAAACACTAGTTCAAGAAAAACAAAGAAAATCGATTTTCTCAAAATTCTCTCCCACGATTATTTTCGTTTTTCGATAGTTTTACTCAAAATTTTTTCGATAGTTTTACTAAATGTTAATTTACACTGATCTTTTTTGAAAACTAAAATTTTAGTTAAAATTTTTTAGACGAACTGGTGATTATGCCAATTAAATTAACATTTATGTCAAGCGAAATATTATCTCTTAATTATACGAAAACTGTGCTGTAAATTAAAAAATCCTATTAATTTGCCACAACTTAATAATGTATCTTATTAATCCTATTCTTTTTGTAACGACTACCCAGACATCTGTACCTGATTGATTTTTTATGCAAGGACTAAACTGAATGAACAGTTTCAGGCGTACATTTTCATAGCGTGCCAAATTTTAGCTTAAAAAAGGAAATTAGTGTCTGCCCCACTTCATTTAAAAATTGAAAAAAAAAAATAAAAATTTATTTTGTTTATTACAAGATTTTTCTTTTTTGATCATGCAAAATGCCTAAATACAAACCTGTACTTAAAAAAACAACAATTTGGCATCCACGCACTTTATTTGAAAATTAAACAATTAATAATTTTCATTTTTTTCCATTTTTCAAATAAAGTGGGAGGGGGTAATTTTCTTATTTTATTATTAATATTATTAAAAAAAATTTTGAGATAAAATTTGGCACAAAATAATGTTTTCGATTAAAAAAGATATATATTATGTTATACTTTTCAGTTAATTTATTTTTATCTTTATTTAATTTTAAAATGAAATATGTGTATGCCAATTCTGTTTTCTCTGAGCTGAAATTTGGCACAGATAAAATGGTTGTACTTTGCACGATATGATTAAATTTTTGAAATATCCTTAAGGGTAAATCCATGGTAACTCACGTTACAGCCGCAGAAAAAATACACTTTCTTTTAAATATTTTATTACATTATTATTAAATATTGTTTTTTATTTATTATTATATAAGTTTATTATATTATAATATTTCTTGTTTTTTTTTATATAAAATAATGAAAAAATCTACAGAATATTACCTTCGAAACGTTGGAACTGTTCATATATATTTATTTTATTTATTAAAGTGTTCTTAATAGCAAGATTTTTTCATTATTATATAAGTTTGTTTTAAAAAAAAATATTTTTTCTGCGGCTGTAACTTGAGTTACCATGGATTTACCCCGAATCAAGCATGAACGCAGTACTTTTGCAACTTTTTTCCGAAGTAAAAAAAGGCTTTTTTTAAATTTACGCTAATCTTTTTGAAAACGAAAATTTTAGTTAAAATTTTTTAGACGAACTCTGATTATACCAATTAAATTAACATTTATGTCAAGCGAAATATTATCTCTTAATTATACAAAGACTGTGCTGTAAATTACTAAGCAATCCTATTAATTTGCCACAACTTAATAATGTATCTTATTAATCCTATTCTTTTTGTAACGACTACCCAGACATCTGTACCTGATTGATTTTTTATGCAAGGAGTAAACTGAATGAACAGTTGCAGGCGTACATTTTTATAACGTGCCAAATTTTAGCTTAAAAAAGAAAATTAGTGTCTGCCCCACATTTGAAAATTGGAAAAAAAAATAAAAATTTATTTTGTTTATGACAAGATTTTTTTTTTTTGATCATGCAAAATACAAACCTGTGCTTAAAAAAAAAGAACAATTTGGCATCCACGGACTTTTTATAAATCCATGGTAACTCACGTTACAGCCGCAGAAAAAATTAAACTTTCTTTTAAATATTTTATTACATTATTATTAAATATTGTTTATTTATTATTATTATTAAAGTTTGTTGTAAAAAAATAATAATGTACTAAAATATTTAAAAAAAAATGTAATTTTTCTGCGGCTGTAACGTTACCATGGATTTACCCCGAATCAAGCATGAACGCAGTACTTTTGCAACATTTTTCCGAAGTAAAAAAAAAGGCTTTTTTTAAAAGTATACACAATCCAACTTCTACCTCACAATGCAGTTAAGTGTGTCGTTCCACAGACCATTTAACATCCTGATGGAAGTTGGGAGTCTTCCTTGAAAAACCACTAGTTTAATGGCAAAAGGTATAATCAGTCTGTCGGTACGGAAACGAAAGTGTAGGGCATTAACTTTCAACTCTATAGAGTTAATATATATATTAACCGATTTTTTGTGGGTTAACTGCGATCGCAAGTAACCGGGTAGTGAAATGTGTATTTTGTTCTCCGTTTAACTGATAATTCATCGCTGCAGCGATGAATTATCAGCGCGCTGGTGAGTTATCAGTGAAGGAAAAATAAAATAGATACTCATCTAACCCGATTGTTAGCGGTTAAACGATAAAAACTCGGCTATTATAATTTACTTTTGACTAATTGAGTTTTTACAAATGACCTGATTTTACCAAAAAAGTTTCAGTCAAGAAAATTTTATACTAAAGCATTCACGTAGGTAAAAATATTTCGGAAAGATTGACTGACAGACAAAATTGTTTTTCCCGGAAATAATGTTCTCTGCATATATGAAATAAGGTACGTAGTGAGTCAAAAATGGGGTTTTGACTTAATAGTGGATTTGGGTACCTGAAAGAATGTAGAGCATGGAATAGATGAATATTGTGGAACAAATTTATTTAGTGACAGTGACAAAAAAGATGAACATTATTTTGAAAAGAAAGTTAAACAGCTCGAACCGATTTGTATAAAACATTACGTACGACGTACACCCAAGTACAACTGCAGTTAGAACTTCCATCGGAATCCATGGATTCTGTATGATTCTTTATGTATCTATATGTGCTATATGCCATATAGGATACTTTATAAAAACGATAGAATTCGTAATTTAGGTAACACGTCAGACTGTATATATTCAATCGTTTTCTGCCATATGGAAAACAATATACGTACGATGTACGTACATCACAACCAAGTATTTTTAAATATAAAAGATATCGCATAATAGTAATATTTGCCTGACTCCTCCCTTCAAACATAATTAGGTAATATTTGAACAGCCCCTTATTATTAATATTTTAAAAATAAAGGCTAAAACTTCTTATTCACATTATTAGATAAAAATTTTATAACATTTTAAAAGTATACAAACTATTTTATAACAATTTACAGCATACTTGTTGCAGTAATAATTCATGTTTAAAAACAGAACATACTAAAATTCCAATTATTTTAAATCTGGTACTGGTATATACGACCAATGTCATATTTATTCCAGGGTCTGCAGTTTGTTTTCTGTACGGGCCATTTAGCTTTCTGATGATAGTTCGGCACTTTCGTTAAGAATCAGCAGGAAATGTAATGGCACAAGACGTACGATAAGTCAGTCGTTACAGAAACGTAATTAAATGCGGAGCGTTAACTTTAAAGCGACGGCACGTTCGATGATGGTGGCACACGTACGAAATTGTTCTTTAATGAGTTCTCCAACAGTAAAACCGTTTAAGGATTGAAAACTAATTTACTTTTTAATAACCCTATATTAAGTAACGATATTAAATAAAATGAACACAAAATCCTTATTACTAGTAAGCATTATTATAACAGTTAGGTTTGAAGAGAACATTATTTTTTTTTCTTACAAAAAATCTAAGTTATCAATGTAAGTTGTTGCAGTGCAACCGTTCCACACAGGTAAAAACTTCCTCTAAATGATGTATATACATTTTAAGTGGACATTGCATATACAATATCTTACACTTAACTTTTTTTAAGGCTGTATTTTTTAAAGTTTAAAATATAGTACAAATTTGTACATATTATCTCCATGTCCGGACGCGTCATGACGCTTCAGGTAAAAATTTTTAAATTTTTGGAAATAATTCAGATTTGATTTATTTTGTATACTTTTAGTCCAAAAGTCCAAAGAAATAAACCTAAACAATAGAAAACTACTAAAATATTCAAATTTTTCAATTTTTTAAAATGGCGTTGTTTTATTTTAGTTTTTTTTAACAGCCTAATTTGAGGTTGAAAAGAAAACTTTTTCGGTCAATTATGTAATTTTTTATACTGAATAATAAAAACACCCCCATTCCATTTAATTTTTTTAAGTCACCCCCTCTCCCGCCTAAGGGAGTGGATAAAAAAAATCTGCTTTGATAAAAAGGTGTCCCCATTGATATTGAAGCTTAGTACCAAATTTTAAAAACTAATGAGGGGCGTAGCCCCCTCCCCATTTAAATGAGAAGAATATAATTCTCACGAAAAATATACCTTAAAAGCTTTAAAAACCCTAAAAATCGTCAAAATAGCTTCCTGGACGTTGAACGTGCAAATGCCCCTTCCTATATTAATACAGATCTGTATCACGGTCTAAACCCGAAAGTAAAAGCCTAGCCGTAAAAGCTTCCCGGACCTCGCAACACAGGAAAGCTTGCCCCTTACGACAGGCAGGAATCTATCCTGCAGGCTCTAAACAATCCCAGAAGATAACAATGTCGAGCCTGCCTAGGCGTTGCGCGCGCAAAACTTCTTGGACCTGCTTCCAAACGGACCTCACCAACAGTTTATGTATGGCTTTCGAGCCGCTCGTACCCAGAGGGTCACGTGTACAAATAAAAGCGAATATCTGTGTTTAACGCGTCCTGCGAAAGCTTTTGTTGCAGTAAGTTAGGTTAGTGTGACTTTACTGCCGTCTGTCATTTTAAAAGGATATTTTTACGCCAACCGAAGGATATTGTTATCCTTTATTTGTGGATATTATTTTCATTAAAGTTGGGTGGTGTTTTGTGCAAGGAATAATTTTTTTTTGTTCATTTTTGGTGAGTTTATTGTGTTTTCTAGATGTTATGTAGTGAATAGTGTGATCAGTTTGTGTAATGTCCTTTAAGGACATCTGGATCGAGATTTAATTAACAGGTAGTTGATTAAACCTTTATTTGATTGTTTTACTTTGTTATATTGCTATTAAACACAATTTTTATCCAAAATGTATTTATTGCAGGAATCCTACAGCAGGACCCTTTTTGTTTCCCATTTTAAAAATTTTCAAAATTTCGAAAAGCCTTGTATTTGTGCAAAAAAAATCTATTTTTTTTTTGCATATATTTGCGTTTTATGACATTTTTTGTCGATATAAATCAATTTCAAGCAAACAAAAAAATTGTCGATCGATAGATTGATCGGTCGTTTTTCTAATTCCACCCCCTGAGAGCGGCGGGTAGTTTTCGTGAAAATTGGTATATTGGGGTTTTTAAGGTTGCTGAAAGTGATCTGATAAAAATAAAATATCACGCGCAGAGGTGAAAGATGGGAAAGCTTTTTTACTGGGCAGTGTATTTAGCTTGTTAAAAACTATCTGTCACCCAAGCTGCGTGACATGTAAAATTTTAAATAATTAAGATAGACCTCAAGACAAACTGTTATTGAGGAAATATATCTATAAAGGAAAACTGAGGATATTTAAGGAGGTTTTTTAGAGGGTAATGACTTGCGGTCGGATCAAAGTATTAATCTACCGGGGGCTCGCAAAAATTAGAATGTTAAAAAACTAATTTTTAAATTAAACACTTTAAACTATATTTCACTAACTGGACCATCATGTGGACGCTGTTACTAGGTATATAGTAAACAAGAAAAAAAAATACATATAAATTTATTTTATGTTTTTTTATTTTAAGTTTTTTTTGTAAACTAAAAAAACAAAAAAATGTTTAAATTTTTTGTAAATACAGCGTCGACATGACACCAGTTAGTGAAATATAGTTTTCAATATTTATTTAAGCATACCTGAAAAAATGGTGTATTAAAAACTTTTTCGCTTGCCCCCGGTAAATAAATGCTTCAATCCGACCATTGGTGATGAAGTACCTCCATTGGGGGGAACTAATGCTTTACTGGGGACACATGTGCCCCCCACTTTATATGAAGCTGAAGTTTGCAACAAAAATTCAAATAGTATATTAAAGTACTAGTTTCATAACATACGTTTTTAGCGCACGAGTACAAGTTTAGAAAACAACCCGCTTGCGGCGAGTTTTCCAAAGTACAGTTGGACCCACAAAAAACGCAAGATTTAAATATGCTAAAATGTCAATTTTACTAATTATTTTATAGTTTAAGTAAGATTTTAAGAAATAGGTTAGATTAATTTGACAATTAATTGTCAGTTTTTTCAAAGTTTATTACAGAAAATGCGAATAATGTCGAATATTAAAAAAATAATAATAAATAATAAACTGAAAAAACATTTAGAATATTTAATCAAATCAAAAATTAAAACACAATATTCTGTAAATCTTGTGAAAAAATAAAAATTTGAACTCTACCATAATTTATGAAAATTATGATTTTCGTTTAAAAAAAGGTTTTTCCGGAGGTTTTTTCGTTTTTTTAATCTTGGAACTATCGATGCGGCGACGGGCGATGGTTTTTGACCCAGGGAAATTTGTATTGTTTATAGCATGCACCGCTTCTTGTAAATGGTATTCTCTCAAATAATTAAGTAAATTTTCATTCTGTATTTTATTTGATATCTTCTTTCTTTCCGAGTCTGCACGCCCTTTCATCCCCCATCTATTTTTTCTTCAATCTTAACCATTATTCTTTTTTCTATGATCTTAATACAACTCTCCGAAACACTAAATAACTGTGCCACAATTAAAGGTATACTAATAGTTTGAGATTTCTTAACATTTCTTAACGCATTTCTAATTACTTAATAATTATTATAAGTCACTTTGACAAATATTGTCAACATGACAACGGCTTTGTTTGTATTGTAATTATTGAATTTACGCAACTAAATTTTCAATTTTGTTTTTTTTTTCGGATCCAACTGTGCGCTAAAAACGTGTTATGGAATAAGTGATTTAATATACTATTTGAATTTTCGTTTGGACTTTTTTAGTTTCGAATTTCCCATAATCATGAAGCTGAAGTTTGCAACGCAAAAAGTACTAGTTTCATAACATAGGTTTTTAGCGCACGAGTACAAGTTTGGAAAACAAGCCGCTTGCGTCGAGTTTTCTAAAGTACTAGTGCGCTAAAAACGTGTTATGGAATAAGTGCTTTAATATACTATTTGAATTTTCGTTGCAAAAAAACGTTGCAAACTTCAGCTTCATCCATAATCGCCAAAAAAAGTCCTAGAAATTTTTTTTTGGATATAAATGAGTTTCCGCCATTTTCTTAAAAAAATATTATTTTCGTAATCAGCGACCTCAAAAATACCATCATTTTCGTGTTCAGCTACCTCAAAAATCCCCATATAGAGCTAAATTGAATTTGTGCCAGCTTTTTTGAAAATTCCATCATGGGATGATTAAAAATTTGATTTGCATGATAAAAATCATATGTGAGGACAGGAATTTTTTAATTTTAATAAAAGTTTTAAAAATATGAATTAAATCGTCGCTTCCCTTGCAAAGGAGCTTATCTCATTTTTTGTGATTTTTGATAATATCCTTACAAAGGAGTTTTTTTTTTTTAGTTTTTGCCCGATTTGTTGTTTCCTTAAGTTTCAGGAGAGCTGTATTATTATACTGAATTAAATTTGCATATTTGTTTGCATACATAGAAAGTCTGTAAAAGAATTTTGGATTAATATTAAAGAAAAAATAAAGAAGTAAAGTCACACCCTGGAGGGTAAGGGATAAAACATGTATTACATGTGACCAGATGGATGTTTGATGTTTTATTGATGTGATTTTAAAAGGACAATTTAAAGTCAATGAAAGGATATTTTTTTTGTTTCTTTGTGGATATGTTTTTTTGATCAAAGTTGGGTGGTGTTTTGTGCTGCAAGAAATAAATTGCAGAATTGTTTTATTTCATTTTTTGGCGAGTTAATTGCGTTTTCTATATGGTTTTTTAGATGGTAATATACTGAATGGTGTGATAAGTTTTTGTACTGTCTTAAAGACATTGTTCTTTAAAGATGTCTGGATCGAGGTTTGACTTGTAGGTAGAATCTACTTTTTTTTACTGCTAATAGAAAAAGCTTACGTGTGAAGTGCGCTGTATTTCCCCGAAAAAAATAGGGCAAGAATAAAAAAAATATTATTAGAATTAGTTTCACCGACCCCAAAAAAAAACAATTTTTATTAAAATATATAAACATATAAAAATTATTTCCCTCGCCCTTCACGAAAATTAAAAAAATTCGCCGAAGTGAGGTCTTTTATTATCAGGTTCAGTTTTAGCTACACTAAAGACCACTTTACACGGAGCAATTTGTAAGCAAGTTTGATGCTATGCAAGTTTGCTGCCAGATATAGCATGAGGACAATTGGACATTGATTTTCGTTTTCACGGAGCAAGTTGTACGCAAGTTTGGTGCTATATATTGCAAGGTAAACAGTGCTGCCAACCAGACAATTTTAACGTGTCTCTGCGTTTGTTGACAAAAAAATAACCTAGCATTTGATTTTTAAGGAAGTATTTTAGTTAGACAGACCGACCTATTATTAATAATAATAATAATTATTAACATGTGCAGTTGCTACTATATTAGTAAAATGAAATCGATTTGGTAACTTTTTTTCTAGGTTGGTACCACGAAAATAACCATAAATCTTGCGTGAAAATAGAACATGTTCTAAATAATTTGATGGTACGAAAATGGCCTCAAACTTGCCTGAAGGCATGCGCAGTGACTGAATCATTCTTGCAACAAACTTGCATAGCATCAAACTTGCGCAAAAATTGCTCCGTGTAAAGTGGATTTAAAAACCTTTATAATATAAGCATATTATGCTTTGCAAAAATAAACTTTTTATATTTTCCGTTGATTCTATCTATATTTGATGCGCTGATTTCGGAACCTTTTTCTGTTTTTCAGGATCAGCTCGTTTTTTGAGATATAGCGCACAATGTTTTTTTTGCCTATAGTAAACCAAAATATTGAAAGTCTGAAAAATTATTTTTTGTCGTCAGTACAATCTTTTTAACACCAAGGTAATAAAACAGAGTGACAGCATTGTTATACCATATAATATTATACAGGGTAATTAGTAACTGTCATGCCAAAATATTCTACATCGAAAATTACCAAAAAAAAGTTCCTATACGGGTTGGTCCGGAAATTAGCCCTAAGGAAGTTACGGCCCTTTCTAAGATGGACATATTGAATGGGGAACAAAACAAAGCACCAATAAAATGTTAATGCCGCAGGGCGATTCTTCATTAAAAACTCAGAAAAAAAGTATTCTTGACCCAAACACCTAAATTTAATATTAAAGGAGTAATAGCCTTTTAAAAAGTAACATTTTTGGTGGCACAAAATGTTACTTCCTCTTCTGAAAACGGTTGCTCCTACAGTTTTACACTATATGACATTTTTTATGTATTTTTACTCAATGAATTTATATTTTTTACAAAAAATCAAAAGAAAAAAAAATACACAAAAAGTTTGGGGCAAAAATGTGTTAAGCCTCAAACATGTTGTTCCTCTAAGCACGCCTCTGGATGACTTTTAAAGAATAAATTAACATTATACATGTAAAACCTTGTCGCTCTAGCTCAAAGAGTACCAGAGTTATTAATTAAAAACCTTATTTTTAGTACAAGGGCCGTAGCTCCCTTAGGGCTTATTTTCGGACCAACCTTTATAGGAACTTTTTTTGATATTTTTGGATGTAGAATCACCTCTTAAATTTTGGCATGCCAGTTACTGATCACCCTGTATAACTTACAGCGGCGAAACCGGACGTAAAACCAAAAACAAATCAGGCATTTTAATGCAAATATAAAATTATATAAATCACCAAAGTTTCGTTTTATCGAATAAAGATTAATCTTAATTTTTGTGGTGTACAAAAAAAAAGGATATCTTGAATCAAAGCAAAACGATCTTGAACCAAGGCCGCCATGGCTTTCGATATATTCAACGCCATGACTGTCTTGGATCAAGTCCGCCGTGATCTTGGCATTTGAGGTCCTAGATTTAAGGACATTTTCTTAAATCAAAGCCACTTAAACCATTTATTTAAGATTATATTATCTTAAACCAAGTATGTAATTATCTTGATTCAATATCATATTATCTTTATTCAAGATCATATAAGTATTGGTTTAATATAATATAATCTTGAATGAAGAGTTTTATAATCTTGATTTAAGATCATGATTCTCTTGATCTGACATATGCTTATTGTAATAGAAGTAGTATTGGACTTTTTGAGACCCCACAGTCAGGTTTCTGGGTTAATAGAATGGTAAACATTTTGGAAAAATTTCCCACAGATGTATAATATTATTTCGTACGCCTATGAATTATGATATTGAGGGTAACATACAAATTCGTCCATTTTAAAGCAGATAAAACAATGATACACCTTTTAAGACAACTGGCGGCAAAGAAAAACAAACCTAACTTCTCTCCCGCGCATATCTTGAACTACTGCGCAAATTGTCTGCCAGCCAACACTAACAATGGGCGAGTCTACTGTGAGGCCGGCAAACTCTTTACCGTAAGACAACAGGGGTTTTGAGTCAAGATAATAACTCTTGATCCTCTGTTACTATTTTAAATGTCATGCATTTAAGGAAAAAATCCTTGACACAAGGATTTTTCTACCAAGAGAATAATTAAAGGAAACCAAAGTCACAGATAATCTTAAACCGAGGATACACGATCTTAAAAGAAGATTATTACCTCGATTTAAGATAATATAAATCCAAGATAATTTATTATCTTCTGCCAAGATAACCTTTTTTTCTGTCTGGACTTAAATAAAACTCACCCGGTATAAGTTATATATTGTTATATGGTATAACAGTCCTAAACCCAGCTCGTGCTTAACTGTTTTGTTAACTTGGTGTTAAAAAGATTGTTAGCAATTAAAGCCTTTGTTGTTATTACAATTGATTGTAATATATTATAATCAATTGCTATTTATTAACACTAGTTATGTCTCTGGTGAGAAATTCTAAAATGAACTCATTCATCAAGTTAATTATTTATTTTGTTTTAATGAGTATGAAATGTGCTCGGAAATGCATTTCTTGGAAACTAAAACAGTCAATTAAAATTTAAAAAAGTATAATTATTAAAATATTTACATTTGTTTTTAATTTAGTTTCACCGCAATACTTAAAACAAGGCGTAAAGATATTTAGTGCAAAGTATTCCATTAAATACTCTTCACAGTGGATATTGCATTTTTCCAAATACTTAAGGGGTCTTTCTACCTTCAAGTTTTAAATTAGTATATTATTTATTAATCTTTACTCACGTGGAAAATATAGTATTTTTTTCACTACCATTACAATTAATTAGTTATTTATTTATTTATTTTACTTAAATTTAATGAAAAAGCTTATAAATTTAAAACGCTGGCCGTTCGCGGCCATTAAAAAAACAAATGAATAACTTGCCATTTCTGGTAATCTGCTAAAATTAAGTTAGAAAGTCTTTCCGTGTTAATTGTAATAAAATATATAAAAATGTAAAGTGAAATGCAAAGTGATGATTCTGGTACTCCCCCAGAATAAGGGGACAGGCGAAAACTGTGAGGGAGAATCTATTTTTCAAAAATAAATATATGGGGGTTGTACCTCTAGTAATCTATAATCCTTACGGTAATATATGGGTTGTATAATCTATGGTTGAATATGATGGACCAATGATTTTCACTTTTCGAAGTGTTTTTTGTAAAACATGTTTTATAGGTACTAATTTAGTTAATATTTTTTAATTTATCGTGCAATAAATAAATTTGGTGCCTCAAGACACTTGTAAATAGCAATGTGATTTAATAATTATGTAAAACGTCAGATGCCAAAACAGCTGAATAAAAATTCATTATTAACCATGGTGCAATTTCATTATTTTTAGAACCTTTGACGTCATAGGTAGAGAAATAATATTTCTACCAATGAAAAGAACAGTAATAAAGATGTGGTTTTAGGCTGGTAGTGAAAAATAGTTATTTATATACCAAGGGACTAAACTGGCTGTTTTAGTCCCGCTGCTGAGCGAGCGTAGCGAGCGAGGGAAACAGAAATGCAAGGGACTAAAACAGCCACGTTTAGTCCTAAGGTATATACACTATTTTTTGCAGGACCAAACATAATTTAGGTAGGTAGATAAAATTAAAATTAAAAACCATGCGTCTAAAATCGGTTATTTTATTTTCGTAATTTAATCAAAATGCCTGAGAATTGCGAAAAGTCAGTTTCACGGCTATCGCGATCAATTGTTTTTTAATGTGGTTGACACAAACGTCAGTTCGAAAAATGGACGAAGATGATACATTTTAAGTAATGTATAAAATGTTATAACAATGTTATTTTTAAAGGTTTTCTTTGTTAAAATCAAATAAATTGGTTTGAATCGCTAATTTATTACAAAACATCACCAAACCTAATTTTTGAACCAGTAAAGCACATACTAAGTATAATATTTTAATATTATCAAGGTTGCCGTGATTTTTATTCCCTTGGGAGAAAAACGGCAAGTTTAGTCTTGGTCATGCATAAAAATTTTTGTTTTTAAACATTTTGTTTTTATATGTATATTCAGAAATAGGTTCGAGAAATTTAAGATCTGATTCTACGCTAAAAAATATGAAAAAGAGTTCCCATAAAGGTTAGTCCGGAAATGAGCCCTAAAGGAAGTTATGACCCTCCTACCCTTAGGAGCAAAAATTCGTTACTGTGGTTTATAGGGTTCCAGAAATATTAAATAAAAAATACTTTTTAGATGTACCCTTAGGAGGGTCGTAGCTCCCTTAGAGCTCATTTCCGGATCTACCTTTATAGGAACTTTTTTAATATTTTTTAACGTAGAATCTCTTAAATTTCCCGAAATTATTTCTAAATAACTCTGTATAGAAAAAAAAAGATATCATTGTAATATTTTATAGGTATGTTTATTTATATTTAAAGAATATATAATATTTTTTTAGACTTTTAAAGTGCCATTTTTTCGCCATATTTTTTTTTGAAAAAAACATCAAAAAACGGTGGTTTGGATCGACTGAAAAAAAAAGGGAAATTATTCAGCATTGAAGTCGCTATCTAGAAGATTTTTTGTTTTGTCAAAAAATAACAAAATGGCGGACGTTTTTTTAAACTTTTTTAAATAATTTTCAAGAAAAGCGTCTGCCATGTTGTCATTTTTTGGTCAAAGAAAAGTCTGTTTTTTTAAGCAATATAGTAAATTAAAAATCGCGGAGTCAATATTTTTACAACAGGTTTTTATAGTATATATTTGTGTATAGATTATAGTTATGTTTTATAAAATAAACTACGCAGTATATTCGCACATCCAATATTCGAATCTGTTTTGAAAATATTCACTGTGCGATTTTTAATTTACTATCTTGCTTGATGAAACAGACTATACTAAAACCAGCTGGTTTTAGTATAGTCTGTTTCATCAAGCAAGATAGTAAATTAAAAATCGCACAGTGAATATTTTCAAGACAGATTCGAAAATTGGATGTGCAAATATACTGCGCAGTTTATTTTATAAAACATAACTATATTGTATACACAAACATATACTATTCAAACCTGTTGTAAAAATATTTGTTGTGTGATTTTTAATTTATTATCTTGCTTGATAAAACAGACCATAACTACGCTATCGGCGACTTTAATTAATTACGCATTCCATTATATATTATTCACAGTAAATAGTATATTGCATTTACCAAGTACTAAAAAAAATTTCAAAAAAAATAAAAAAAAAACATTTTTTTAAAGATCTTTGTTGAAAAACAAAATGTTATTGAATTTATTTTTTTTTATTTTTTTATTTTTTTATTAATATTTTTAAAAACAATAGGGATCTTTCTTCCTGTCATAGAACTTGATTTTTTCTAATAATTTTAAGTTCATCGGATAATTCGTTCTTAAGTTATCGTGTACATAAAATACGTGACATCAGGCGGTCTTTTTGGGATTTTTGTCACAAAACATATTTGTCTATGACGTTTTTTGGCGATTTTGGAAAATTCGAAACTATTATCCGTGTCTGAAATAGACTGCAGTGACTCATTTGCGAAAGAGTGTTAAAAGGCGAGGATCATACCAATTCCGGAGCGGTTCGCGTAACTCCGTCTGAGGGGAATCCCTTATACAAGATCAGCATAATACGTTTTAGATATTAGTCACTGCGTTCTATTTCAGACACGGAGAATACCGTATTTAATTCGTTAGTATTAAGTATTAAGTAATATACTCTTCTAGCTCTACGCGCTATGAAGAGTCTAATAAAATAATTAAAATACACTGCCCAGTAAAAGAGCTTTCCCATTTTATACCTCCGCACGTAAAATGGATTTTTTATTATTATATTTACTTTTAGCAACCTTAAAAATATACCAATTTTCACGAAAACAACCCCCCGCCTCTTAGGGAGTGCAGATAAAACTTTTTTATTATCAGATTCGCTTTCAGCACCCTTAAAAACCCCAATACACCAATTTTCACAAAAACTACCCCCCTACCTCTCACGGGGTGAAATTAGAAAAATTTTATTAAAAGATTTATTTTAGCGACCTCAAAAACCCCAATATATAAATTTTCAAGAAAACTACCCCCTGCCCCTCAGGGGGTGGAGTAAGAATTTTTTTATTAACAGATTCACTTTCAGCAACCTGAAAAACCCCATAAATACCAATTTTCACGAAAACTAGCCCCCCCCCCTTTGGGGGTGGAGTTAGAATCTTTTTTTAATCAGATTCATTTTCAGCAAGCTCAAAAACCCCAATATACCAATTTTCACGAAAACTACCTGCCACCCCTCAGGGGGTGAAATTAGAAAAAAAATATTATCCGATTCATATTCGCCAACCCCAAAAACCCCTATATACCAATTTTTACGAAAATATTGAAAATATTTAAAAATAATTAGCCCCTCACCCCCTCGGGGGTGGAGTTAGAAAAAATTTATTATCAGATTCAATTTCAGCAACCTCAAAAACCCCTATATAGTAATTTTCAAATTTTTCTAAAAAAAATGTATTTTTCCCATTTGCCCCCTTTGCCGCACCCCAATGTTCACCAAAAACAACCCCGAGCTAGAACTTTTGGTAAAATACCCGTATGTCAAATTGCAAGTCTCTAGCTTAAAGCGTTCTTAAGTTATCGTGCCCACAAGATTTCCCGGACAGACCGACCGACCGAGCGACAATTTTTTTTTGCTTGAAATTGATTTATATCGACATAAAAGCCATAAAACGCAAAAATACGCAAAAAAAAAATTTGAAAATTTTTGCACGAATAAACGGTTTTCCGAAATTTTAAAAATTTTCAAAATGGGAAAGCAAAACTGGTTCCCAAACATACATATATCTTTTAAAACTATGCATTTGAAAAACCTTATAATTTATTTTCATAAAAAAATTGAAGGGTGGTTTTCTACATAAAAAAATATGCAACAATTCCTATAAACGTTGGTCCGGAAATGAGTTCTAAGGGGTCTACGGCTCCCCTAAGGGTGTGTCTAAAATTAGATTTTTATTTAATATCTCTGGAACCCTTTGTCATATGTCATATGGTGTGATATTAATAAGAGGTCTCATATTCACTAACTGTGACCAAAGAGGTTCCACGTTGTCACTTTTTGCCCCAATATTTTCTGTTTTTTTTTGTCATGTTCTCAATATAATAATACTCTTTGATTAAATAGTATATTGTTTTACTAAGAAAAAAATCACTTTTCCTCTGAGTGAAACATACTATTTTTTCTTCCAGCATCCTATATATATATATTTTTTTAAATATTAATTTTTGAATTTAATTTATTCAGTAATAAAGTATGTTTTTTTTTATTAAAATATGCCAATAAAACGCTTAATAAACCTAAACCTTCCGTAGCTCATTTTAAATTTTTTTCGTTTGGACTTTGGACGTTTGGACCCTATTTTAGGCGGTCTCCTATCGGAAATCGAACCCTGAGGCGGTTTGTTTCAGGGACTACGGCTGTCCCCATTGGGCAACCCTTCACTTTTGCGGCCACAAAAGCGAGCATTTATTCAATTAACATATCATTTGCTTATCAATACTCCATTATCGACATTTTACTTTCATTTGTCTTATGAAGTGTATATACATATATGTGTACTCCCGCCGTAAAAGGGCTTTATTCTCGGTATGTAATTCATATGCCAAAGCTTCATAAATTGAAATAAAGTAGGAGGCGCGTAGTGTCAACTTTTATTTCTATGACACAAAATAGGAGGCGCGTTTAACCATCAGATTTTTGGCCAGCCGGATATTCGGTTTATTCGCCATCGGTTAATAGACTATTCTGTTTTCTCGCCATATTCTTACCGTCTATTCTGTTTACTTGTCAATGGAGATTTCTCCATTTAGATTAGACAGGGACAGAAGTTCTACCCAAAAAGGATAGAAGTAATATCACCAACATAAAGAAAAAAAATCTACTAGGTTTTATGTTGGCTGCACTGTCAGTAACGCCATTTTCGTTAGCCACTGTCATTGTGCGAGCTGCGTTTGATATTGTTTTGATTTCAGTTTTTTGTGTGTTTTACTAAATATTGTGTTTTTATTGACTATTATAGTACTTTTACGAATTTTGATATTTAAATATTGTTTACCAAAGGTAAGTTCTTTCTTTATACCTTAGGTTTAAAGCCTAGGCGAAATTCGTTTGGACTTTTGCAACCCTTGTAAAAACATCTTGGCATTTGGTAGCTATAACAGAAATAACCCTCGTCATAAAATTAATTTCTTGAAATGTAGAAACTGGTAACGATATTAATATATATAATAATAATATATAGTTAATAATAAATATGATAAACGTTAAATAAATTCATATTTACCTTTTCATATTTGAGGTTATGTTTTGTAAATAAATAAACAGATTAAGCAACCAACCTAAGAACAATTAATAGGATTTATATTTCATTCTTTATTTTACTATTAAATCGTCAGTTTTATTTCTTAGCAAAAAATATTCATTTCTTTAGGTTTATTTACAAAAATCAACGGTAATTGTTGATAAAAATTGAAAAAAATGCAATATTTTTTAAATTTATTTAAGTTGGTAGTGGTGTGCTGTGCACAAATGAGATAGAGATAGGGTAGACGTCTTCTGTTTCATAATTCTAGTTGTACAGACCTCTATTGACTGACGTTTTCTTTGTATAAAAAAAAGGTCAAGAATGTTTTCGGAGACAATTGTATTTTGAGGCGCTGAATCCACGTTTGAGGTCCATATAGCACCTTATCCGATTATTTTTGAAGATAACCTCAAAAAAAAAGTTATTTTTATATACTCGAAAATAGCGTTTTCTGAGGTTATCTCCAAAACTCATCGGATGAGATGCTATTTTGACCTCAAATTCGGGATTTGGGGCCTCATAGGATTATAATGGTCTCGACCTTTTTTTTTGCGTGGCTATATGTATGGTTTGGACTTTTGTTGTTGTTATGGAGTAAAATACTTAGCGAGATATTTATAATAGCTATAATACTATGTGCCCATTATTAAATGTATAAAGTGTATAAATCGAAAACAACGAGTTTTTGTTAATAATAAACTTTCGGATACTATGCCTCACGGAGTACCTCAAGGGTCCGTGCTAGGGCGCATTTAATTCATCATTTACATTAATGACTTCTTCTTAAATTTACTGAAAAAAGTATAGCTTTCGCTGACGATGTCCCATACTTAACACCAACCAAAATAAATTTTTAACAAAAATATTTTTTTTTAACTTTTTATCTGAAGAGTCTGAGAATACAGCAAAAAGCTGGTTTACGCCCAACTGTTTATCCATGAATAATGAAAAAACTCAACGACTTTCTTTTTTACCATAATATCACAAATGGCAGTTATGTTAAATTGTTGGGCATAATACTAGACGACAACCTAAACTGGAAAGCACACATTGACCAACTTAGTAAGACACTGTTCAATTCTATATTTCTCATACGACAATTATCATTTGCAGTGTCTGTCATGATTCTTAGAACATGCTGTTTTTCTTTATTCAATTTTATTCGCCTACTGGCTAATGTAAAACCTGTTTTCTTCTAAGTTAAAAATCTTAGCTCTGCCATGTTTATACATTCTTTAACTACTCACTTGTTCACAATACCCTAACTCTCATTTTCATGAGCACAAAACTAGAAAAGCTGATAAATTCATCATATTCAGACTAACCAAATCTATAAAAAATACTGTAAATTATCAATTGTATAATCGTTTACCAGACAACTTAAAAAATCTTCAGTCGAAAAAATTTAAAATTAAAGTTAAAGAAGTTTTTTTAAATCATTGTTTTTACTCTGTTTCTGAACTTTAAACTTTAAAATTTGTTGTGGTACCCTGTATAACTGAACCTCATTTTAAAATGTAAACTTGATCAAATAAACATTCATATTCATACATATTCAACCGACTTTAAATGGTCGCTAAAACCAAAAAAATCGAAGAGAGGTATGCCCTTTTCTGGCAGAAGTCCACATACATATATGAAGGTATCGTATGCTTTACAATGCAGTATTCAACTTTAAAATTCAGTGAATTGCAAACACATTACAATGTAATATTTATTATTATTTTATGAAGAACATGAGCCAACTTTGCTTATTGGCAATATGAAATCTTGTGTATTACACAATTAATTAAAATTATTGCTATGTTACATTTATAATTCGAATACTTTAATTAATGCCATAAATACGTGCAAACATTTTTAGAGAAAGTACCCCGTTATCACGTCGGGCTTGATTCAACTTTAAAACAAAATTCCTTGCACCGATCGGATTTTCTACGATATCTTTTTTTAATTTATGGGTTGGTTGGTTTTTGCATAATAGGGCCCAATTGTACTAAGGGGGGTATTTTTCTACTAACCTTTATGGATGAAATTCCCTTAAAGGATTATAATCCTTGACTACTTAGCCTACATCCAACCCAAAATATGTGAAATATTGTGGGTTGGTTGCTTTTTGCATAACAGGGCCCAATTTTTATTATAAACAACGTTAATAATTAACATTTTGCTACATATTAATATTATAAAAAATTATATATTTACAAAATTATTAAAATATTTCCTTACTTTCACGAGATATACTTTGCAAACCAAAAGAGCTAAGTAAACAAAATAGCGTTTTCTAGATAATTTTCTTTACTATTTTTTTCTGTTATATGATTTTTTTATTTTGCTTACTCGGTTTTAAGATGTTTAAAAAAAAACTAATTTATTGCATATGAAGGGAAAAATTTTAACATGAAATTTAAAACGATAACATGTTTAAAAAAGGCCTGAAATTAAGCTTAATCTTAATAGGCAACTTTGTTAGGGACACTCCAAACTTTGTTGGAGCTATAAAACGGTAAAGGTTTGAGCTAGCGAGTTCATTAAAAAAACAGTTTGTAGATAAATTCTTTATGTATATTTTATAATAGAACAGTTTTTTTCGTAGAGGTAACCGTGTTCATGACATCCCTAGAAAACTAAATTTAGTCCCATTTGATCCTCTGTAAACCCAATTTTCTCGAAAAGGTCTCGGGGGATAATTTTGATATTAACGGTTTTTTAATCTTCGACAACCCTGTCAATCTGTGAAAAGAGTTTTTGGTGTCAGAAAAAAAAATTCTTTTTTATTTAATATACCTGTGCCCTCTACCGATTATTTTTATACTGATAATGAATACTCGTGAGACATCGTAGAAAAGATTTATGAAAAAATCCGATCAGTGCAAGGACTTCTGTTTTAAAGTTGATCCAAGCTTGCCGCGTAATTTGTAGTAACAAAGAAGGAAACTCTTTCTTAAAGGTTTGTTTTATTTTTAAACTTCTTTTCTATCCGTTTTCGAATTATTCATCTACAAGACTTTACTTACAAATTTTCAGAAGGTTTACTTACAAATTTTCAGAACGTTTAATTTTTGACTATGGTCTGTTTCTTCAAGCAAGAGAGTAAATTAAAAATCGAACAGTAAATATTTTTACAACAGGTTTGAATAGTGTATGCTTGTCTATAGAATATAGTTATCTTTTATAAAATAAACTACGCGGTATATTCGCACATCCAGTATTCCAACCAATATTCACTGTGTGATTTTTAATTTACTATCTTGCTTGATAAAACAGACCATAGTAATTAAATGATTATAGTCGTATTAATGGTGCAGGACGCTTGCAAAACAACTTTACACTACCATATTTCAAAAACGCTTTGATACAGATACTTAAATTTTGGACCAAAGATTTTAAACGTGGCAAAAACTTTTGATCAAAATTTTAAGACTAAGCGTTCTTGAAATATCATAGTATAAAGTTATTTTGCATACGACTTTAGTAACATTTTTACTTACCACTTACTAAGTATTGTGAAAAAAAATCTTGATTAAATCCTCTATTTTTTTTCTGAAACGTCGAGAAAAACCAAAATAAGCAAAAAAAGTATGATATCTGTCTGTCAGTCGGTCTGTTGATCTGTATCCACGATAACTTAAGAACGCTTTGAGTTCGCGACTTGAAATTTGGTATGCACTGCACTACTATGCAGATGTATTTTTATATTATCATGGACAAATTTGTATCTGAGCAAAATCGGTAGGGGGAAAGGGGGGTTAAATTTTTGTTTTGGCCGTATTTTTTTTATTAAATACAATAGAAAAAAAATTTAAAAACCACTTTAAAGATAAAATAAAATTGCACAAAAAATGTTATTATCCTTTTTTTCCATGACCCCCCCTATTCTCAAAATGTAAAAAAAATGTTTCTGGATATAACTTTTTTAGTTTCACAGTAGAAGTAATATTTTAAAAAACACCTTAAAGATAAAAAAATAATGACTCCCCTCCCCCAATATATTGGAAATCGTTTCTGGACATAACTTTTTTATGGGAAAGTATTCGAGACGGATTTTTTACATTAAAATACGGAATTCTGATCAAATTTTGAACAACTTTCTAAATTCCCGTAGTTTTTTGTTAGTTTGATAGATAGTTAGGTAACTCCAGAACGATAACTAGTTAATTCAAGAACGATAACTAGTTAACCCAAGAACGATAATTAGTTAATTTAAGAACCATAACTTGTTAACTCAAAAATTAAATGTGTGAGGTTCCTATAGTCGTATTAAAGTCGCAAGCGACTTGCAAAACAACTTTACACTACGATATTTGAAATTTGGAATAACGATTTTTTAAGTAGTGAATAAAATGTTTTTAATTTCAAGTCTCTATGTCAAAGCGTTCTCAAAATATCATAGTGTAAAGTTGTTCTACAAGTCGCTTGCAACTTTAATACGAATATAATAAAAAGTTCCTATTGTTAGTTTTCTATCCAATGTTCTCGTGTGAGATTGTTTTTGTTAAATGGGGTCAAATGTTTTTTTAGAAAATTGTGTTTTTTTTTTCGTTTTTTCATCAGTATATTTTACGTTCTTATAAAATAGTAATAATTAAATTACTAATATTTGATTATTCATTTCTTCCAATTGGGTGTTAAATCGGTTTTAGAAATATCCCATTAGCCCATTTTAAAGTGCACAAATTGCAGTCTGACAGTAGCACTGTACAGGCATTCATAAGCTTATGAATAAAACTTAAAATAAAATAATCTTTCTATAAATAGTTGCCTTACAATATGCAAAATTATAATAACAAAAATGTGTGTAAATAGAAAGTTTCTAGCCAGGAAATGCCAAACATGCTTAAATAATAATGAAAAACTAAAATAAAACTAGATGAACTTTTGGCATAATTAATGTCTGCTCAGGTATTTTATAAATAATTAAAGAACTATTTGTACTTTCAAAAGAAAAAAATGTTATCTAAGAAAAGCAGACAGAAAAGCAGTTTGTACATGTAGAACGAGATAAAAGTGGTGTATACTTAGTCTGCCCTCCTTAGTTAAAACGTTCTAACTAACACTGCTATTTTCCCTAAATTTTTCGAATAAATGGCCAAACTCCCAGGGTTTTAATTTAAATTTCCCTGACTTTTCCCTGACTTCCCTGACTGGTGGGAACCCTGAAGAATAGACAAATGGCAAAGAACAACCGGTACATGCAGATAAGCCGAAAATGACAAAAATGTTAGTTAGGACGTTTTAACTAAGGTGGGCAGTAGCGCTTAAACGAGGGGCGATCGACTCAAAAAATGTGCATTTACTTCCAATTTTTGGAAGTACTTACCAATTTATTTCAAGTACTCCCAATTTTTTTAAGTACTTTTATGTGCTTCCAAAGTACTTCTATGCACTTGCAAGTTTTTTCGTGTACTTTCAAGTTTTTTCATATACTTCCAATTTTTTTTCTGATACTTCCATGTACTTCTAAGGGTTTCCTGTAAAAAATGCCATTTTACCTCTGGCAGAAAATTTTGATGACTAGGTAACTATCGCCTATTAAAAAAAATAGCTTTACCTTGACGTTAAATGTGTGTAAGTACTTCCAAATATTGCAAGTCCTTTCAAATATTTGCTTCCATATTTTTTCAAGTACTTCCACATTTTCGCATGTATCAAGGACCAAATATTTCTATTCAGATAATTCTGAAGTACATTCGTTTGTACACCTACTCGGTGGGAACCCTGTGAATTCACACCAATATATTCCTGCATTTAATGTTATTTATTCGAATATTTTTGATTAATATAGCCATATAGATCTTATGAGTTTTTTGCGTAGTTTCATTCTCACATTTCATCCCTCTTCTCGAATTAAGAATAACTTAGGGTGAGTCTGCACTAATCTAATGATTAAATAATACAGCAATAAAGCTGGAATAAAATGGGGTAAAAAATTAAATTATAAGTTGATTTCTGGAACGATGCACGATGATGACGAGACACTTATTATGTGCAACATGCTGTTCACTTAATGGCAGTATTTTCTGAGAGAAATTTCTCCCCAAGGATGGATCTTCCATCATGGAAGATCACAAATTGCCATGTAAAACACATTTTAAGTTTAATTGAAATTTTCCGTCAGGAATGAAAGTATCAGTTTTCGCTGAATAAGTCAGCCTAAATATAGCGACTATTGCACAGTAGATGAAAATTACATGCACACTGAAAATCCAACTGCGATAACGCGTCATGTCGTATTTTCATTAAAATTAAAAAACTAAAAAAAAAAAACATTTTTTATTCTGAAAATGTGCAGGGGTCTTGCAAATGCAACGTCTGCGCAGAAGGACTTATATTTAGAGAGAATATAACATTTGCGGTGAGAATATAATTTATATATATATATATATATGTAGTATGCTGTACTGATAAGTGAAAATACTTTACCCCTACGATGATTTTTTTTTACCCCTCTTTTCTCTAATCTAAAATCGTGCTTATTGTCTGCTTCTTAATTTATAAAATATAATTTATTTGTGGATTAATACGTTATAATTAAGATGTATGTGTATTAAATATAAATTATATTCTCTCCATAAATATCAATTCGTGATTCTAGGTAAGGTACCGGTGCTTTTTTTCAAATTTTACTTATATTAATCCCAATTTTTGGAAAATGCAACTCCTGCTAAAGCAGTCGTTGCATTTTCGTCATTGGGATTAATATTCGTAAAATTTATGTAAAAAACCACCGATACCTAACCTAGTATCACTTATGATATTACCCCTGATAATAACCATTAATGAATACTACAGTAGCAACACTGACAATACAACACACGGTGATCCCAGAAAAAAAAAGTGACAAAAGTCTGCTTTTTTGCATAGGGCCATTTTTGCTGATTACGAAAAAATAGTGAAAAAATTCAAAAAAAAAAAAAAATTGCGACATTAGGGTGGTTCAATCATTTTGAAAAATGTCCGATTTAGCTGAAATTTGGCATAAAGGATTCTTTTGGTAATATTAATACGGAACAATGCCTAAAAACTTAAAATTCAAAATGGCGGTAAATATGGCCTATTTATTTTTAAAGTTTTGCCAAAATTCACGAAAATAATTCACAAAGCATACAAAAATTGAGAGATCCAACCCAATCTATTATGGGTTGTTATCCTTGTACATACTGCTAATTACTGTGAAAATTTCATGAATTTCTACTGACTCGTTATTTTTTTTAATTTAGTTTAAGAAAAAATATTAAAAAATTGGTAAAATATGAGTAATTTTTATATTCTATTCATATATTAAACAAAATTACGCTAAAATTATTACAGATTTTCGAAGAAAAACTATTTAGTCCCATGCATAATTTATTTGAAAAATTTAAGAAAGAAAAATCGCAATAGTAAAACGTCCAAATTGGTAAAAAAAAGTGACTAAAGTGTGCTGTTTTCCATAGGCCCATGTTGTGCACCGCTGATTACAAAAAAAATAGTGCAAAAATTGAAAAAAAAAGTTGCGACATTAGGGTGCTTCAAATTTTTTTAAAAATGTCCGATTTAGCTAAAATTTGGCACAAATGCTTCTTTTGTTAATATTAATACAGACCAATACCCAAAAACATAAAATTCAAAATTGCGCAATAAATATGGCCGATCTATTTTTAAAATTTTGCCAAAATTAACGAAAATAAGGCACAAAACAAACAAAAATTGAGAGATTCAAGACAATCTGTTATGGGTTATTTTCCTTATATATACTACTAATTATTGTTAAAATTTCATGATTTTCTACTGGCTCGTTTTTTTTTTTATTTAATTTTATCTCATTTCATCTTATCACTAAAAATGCATTTTTTCTCAAAAAAAATTATATCTCAAAAACTATAAACAGTAGACCTATATAATATGATATTAAAATAAAGGTATTTTTATGACAAGTAAGATTACATAATACAAAATATACCATTTCATATACCACATTTTTTGCAAGTCCACATGAATTGGATTATATTTGTCAAAATTAATGGGGAGCGCCCTAGCACAAGCAATAAGCTTATTTGGGGCTCTCCATGATACTGTGTAACTAAACAAATTAATAAATAAAAATAAATATTGTCATTTAAAAAAATTAAGTCAGATGTTACCCACCCTAGGAGGACTATCCTGTATATTTCAAAATATTGTCATTTAAAAAAATTAAGTCAGATGTTACCCACCCTAGGAGGACTATCCTGTATATTTCAAAATATTTTTTGAATGTGCCTTTTTTAAAACCATACAACTTTTCCCTTTAAAGTTTTTCTCTAAAGTGGATACTTTACTATATATCGACCGAGTCGTCTTCGTTGAGACACCCTGTATAGTGTAAAATTAAGGTATAATACTGAGTCATTCCACCTGATTTCAACGAACACCAAAAGGTCACCTATCTTTGATTTAAATAACTATTTGCTCAATGATTAAATAATGTTTTGGTAGTTTAAAACTAATTTTAAAAAAGATTTTACTCTTAAACTGGAGTTTCTGGAGGCAAAAATATGCGCAGTAGCATGGAAAAATTGGTAAAAACAACCTATTATATTTATTATCATAACTTTTTTATTAAAAAAAAAAACATTTTAACGTAAAAATTTTGAACTTTTTAGCGATGTAATTATACATTTAAAAATATTGTCACATTATAGGTACTCAATTTGTATATATTTTCAATAAAAAGTACAGATTTTGAGGTTATTTTTTTGTTAAGGGGTTGCATAATTTGGTATAATCATATACATTAAAAAAGTACATTATAAAAGTGTATTAAAAGACCAAATGTAAGACTAGCTTAACATACTCAAGTGTTAAACGAATACAGCCCGCATATCAATCAAACGACAATCTTTTAACTTCTATAATTTTATAAAAAATTAACCAATTGAAAGGCAAAACTCGTAATAGAACTAAGGGTTTTTTTTTCTGATCTATGACTTTAGTATCGATTGATATACCGGCTGTTATTGTTAATCAAGACTACAGGGGAAAACGATTTAAGTCGCAAAAAAAAATCAGGAAACGATATTAAGAGTTTAAAGTCCAATAGATCTAACAGAAATAGTGTAGATGTTTGTACGTATTTAATATATTCTTTAGAGTACGTATATACAGTATTATTATGAAGCAAAATAACTGTATTTCATTGAGACCTTAATAGTATTTATTTAACAAGGTAGAGAAGACATTTTTTATAGCGGAGCGTATTATATCCCCCCATGCGTAGCAGCGAGGGATTTAAGAGTGCGAGGCTATAATACTCTCTATACCGGGTGTCCCAACTCTATTTACCCAGCGATTTTCGCGTAAACTAAAAGAGATTGTCAAATTCTGCGAAAATCATCTTAAATTAGACAGCTTAAACTATCATTTAGCATATATTTGATACTTTCAGCTCTTAAAATGTGGGCATGGGGGTGGAGTTTTTTTTTAACGGAAAGGGGGGTCGTACATAATTTTAAAGCAAATAAAATTCTCTATTAGATTGTATATTTTTAAATTTTTTAAACATTTTTTTAAGGTCCAAAAAGTCCAAATTCTGTTTTGATTCTTTAATTTTTTGTTCTAAAAAATGCGATTTTTTTTATTTTTATTTCTGCCAATTAAAATTAGTTTTAAAGTATAATTTACGTTCTTTATCATGAAATTAGTAACTTTTAAAAAAAAATTTGATTTTTTTAGAGTAATTTTGACAAAAATACCCATTTTAAACCCTATTTTAAACCCAAAACAAAAATAAAAAATGTATAGTTAAATGGAGAATTTAATAATTAAAATGATGTATCACCCCTGTCCACATTATGGGTATCAAATATATGCTAAAGCATTTTTATTAATTAAACAATTTTAAATCAATAATTAAGTAAAACGCGAATTAAAATCTTTGTCGAAGTAGCACTTCACGCATCACTTGAGCAACGATCTTGATTTGACTTCCAGCAGTTTTCCCTAAAACTCTCTACCAAGGTAATATTTCGATGGATATGAGAAATGAGACTACGCGTTGTGGTACACTTACCGTTTGCCTTAGAACAGCGTTTTTTAACACGTAAACGGACACCCGCGACATATGACGTAATGGTACTTAAAATAGAGGTGTCACCCTAAAAATACACCTCGATAATTTTGTTGGCTTTTGACATGCATTGGTCAAACTTGCACAGAAAAAAAGTTTAAAAGCTATATTTTGTGTTTTCGAGGTTATAATTATTATTATTATTAGCTTATTAACCTTATTTATTATAGATACTACAAAAATAATATTCTATTCCAAAAATATAGTATTTATTTTGCTAAAAATGAAACCAACCCAATGGCGATTTCTCCCGTTAGATTAGACAGGGACAAAAGTTCTACCCAAAAAGGATAGAAGACACATACACTCCCACTTCCACCCAACCAAACAAATTCTGTATTTGTTCTTTGTTGAACAAATACAATATTTACTTGGCCGGGCGAAAAGTGTAACTATATTATTTTTATTAAAGAAATTACTATGAAGCTGAAGTTTGCAACGTTTTTTTGCATCGAAAATTCAAATAGTATATTAAAGCACTTATTCCATAACACGTTTTTAGCGCGCTAGTACTTTAGAAAAATCGCCGCAAGCGGCTTGTTTTCTAAACTTGTACTCGTGCGCTAAAAACGAATGTTATGAAACTAGTACTTTAATATACTATTTGAATTTTCGTTGCAAAAAAAACGTTGCAAACTTCAGCTTCATAAATTACTGGCGTCATCTAAATTTTAGTAGAATTATCTTATTCTACAGATTCACATTAGCTATGTTCATTCGTGCCGCTCAGTGCTACACTTTCCGGCCAACCAAATAAATACTGTATTTGTTGTATGAAAAACAAATACAGTATTTATTTGGTTGGCTGGAAAGTGTAGCACAAATGAGACAGAGATAGGGTAGACGTCTTTTGTTTCATAATTCTAGTTGTAGACCTCCATTGCGGTATATACCGCTAACGTTTATTTGGAGTCATGGCGTTTAGACCGGTGTCCGTCAACGTGTGAAAGACTTATAACGTTATACAAGTGAACTTTTTGCTATTTTGCTTTCGTCAAAAATGTGACCGATTTCAATATTTATTGCCACTAAAATCTCATTTTTGGAAAAAAAATGCCACTGCTCGTTTTTCCCCTGTAGTCTTGAAATGTAAGGACAATGGTCTGTTTTTATTCTGATCAAGATAATCATTGACATTAATTTAAGTTAATTAATTATAATTAATAACGAAACAATGATAACAATATTTATTTTTATTTATCACTTTGTCTTATATGTAGCTTGTCACGCGCGTGTTGAACAATTCTATAAAAAAGTTAAAATCAACTAGGGGAACGTTCAAGTATTACGTAACGCAAATTTTGATAATTTTGGACCCCCCCCTGTAACGCTATTTTCCTATACCATTAACATGGGCGTAACACTTCAAAATGACCATAACCCCCTAGGAGCGTTACGTAATACTTGAACGTTCCCTAGGTAATCCCACCGTTATACACAGAAAAAAAGGTTATCTTGGCAGAAGAAAATAAATTATCTTGGATCTTAAATCGAGGTAATAATCTTCTTTTAAGATCATGTATCCTTGGTTTAAGATTATCTGTGACTTTGGTTTCCTTTAATTTTTCTCTTGGTAGAAAAATCCTTGTGTCAAGGATTTTTTCCTTAAATGCATGACATTTAAAACAGAAACAGAGACTCAAGAGTTATTATCTTGACTCAAAGCCCCTGTTGTCTTACGGTAAAGAGTTTGCCGGCCTCACCCCACGTAGATATACAGTAGACTCGCCCGTTGTTATTGTTGGCTGGCAGACAATTTGCGCAGTAGTTCAAGATATGCGCGGGAGAGAAATTTGGTTTGTTTTTTGCCGTCATGATCTTGAATCAAAAGAATCATAATCTTAAATCAAGATTATAATTCTCTTCATTCAAGATTATATTATCTTAAACCAAGACTTGGTGTAAGATAATATGATATTGGATAAAGATAATATGATCTTGAATCAAGATAATTACATACTTGGTTTAAGAAAATATGATCCTAAATAAATGGTTTTGATTTAAGGAAATGTCCTTAAATCTAGGACCTCAAATGCCAAGATCACGGCGGACTTGATCCAAGACAGTCATGGCATTGAACATATCGAAAGCCATGGCGGCCTTGGTTCAAGATCGTTTTGCTTTGATTCAAGATATCCTTTTTTCTGTGTACCTACAATTTTGTGTCGAGTCACACGTCTCAAGGTATTCTTGAGTTATCGTTTTTGTGAGCCCGCTAGAATTTGGGGGGAAGGTTAGAGAAACAAAAATTTTCCGGTTTACTGACATTGTCGCGCATTTCAAAAACATTAACTCATGTCGTGAAAAATACCTTTACAAAATTCTGTGCCAAATTTCAGCTCAAAAAATTGGGGTCCGCCACACTTTATAAGGAACGATAATATATTACACGGTTCGCAAAAAAAGGTCAAATAAAATAAAAAATTGCCCAAGAACTTTGAAAATAAAATTTGATTCCTGGCCCTTTCCTTAAATAGAAAAAGCAAAAATTAAAAAATTTCAACGACAAAATTTTTTTTTATCGCACTTTTTTGTTTTGAGTATTATAGAATAGATACACGCTGATTTATAATTTTCCCAATTCACCAATATTCGCTACAGTTTACTTTTTTCTGCTTAAACTTTTTACCTGTAACTCAAAAATTAAATTTTAAATAATATCTAACAAATAGGACCCCCTTGGGGGGCCTTAAAGAGGACGAAAGCCTAAATTTTTAAATTTTACTGGGTTTATCTTGTATGCTCTATTTATATACCAATATAAGCTATTCTAGTAGTATATTAAATATTTTTTTTTAAATAGGGGGGTTTGGGGGTCTCGAGCTAATTTTCAGATTTTTTTTTTAGAATTTTAATGTACAAAAAATATTATATTATAAATATTTTCTAGATATTGTAAGAGTGTTTAAAATGTCGGTTTGGGGGAAAATTATTATATAATATATAATATATATTATTATATATTATATTATATATTGTTATTATTATTATATATTAATATAAAAAAGATATATAATAATATTATTATATACGCGTACGTGCCAAATTTGGTTTATATTTCCTGAAAGTTGTTAAAGAAGTCTCTTATAAGAGACTTACTTTATCTAATAATTATACATACATAATTAAGTACATAATATTTCTATAATACATTATGCCTAAAACTTTAAAATCTCTACTTTCGGCTTAAAGAAGAGATATCAGACGATCGGAAGAAAAAGAAAAAACATTTTAAAACTTACTTTACCAATTAATTTTTTTTGAAAGGTTTGAAGGGATTTTTTAATTTCAAAGGAAAGGCAATAAATTAAAAGCAAATAAAGTAATAAGTGGAAATTATATTTTGTATTAAACAAAATTGAAATATAAAAGTACAAAAAAAAAGCAAAAATATTTTTTTTTTAAAGCTGGGTAAATAAACATAATAGAGAGTAGAGATTTTAAAGTTTTAGGCATAATGTATTATAGAAATTTTATGTACATGATTATGTATATATAATTATTAGATATAGTAAGTCTCTTATAAGAGACTTCTTTAACGACTTTCAGGAGAAATATAAACCAAATGGCGATTTCTCCCGTTAGATTAGACAGGGACAAAAGTTCTACCCAAAAAGGATAGAAGACATACATACACTCCCACTTCCACCCAACCAAACAAATTCTGTATTTGTTCTTTGTTGAACAAATACAATATTTACTTGGCCGGGCGAAAAGTGTAACTATAATATTTTTATTAAAGAAATTACTGGCGCCATCTAAATTTTAGTAGAATTATCTCATTCTACAGATTCACATTAGCTATGTTCGTTCGTGCCGCTACACTTTCCAGCCAAACAAATAAATAGTGTATTTGTTGTATGAAAAACAAATACAGTATTTATTTGGTTGGCTGGAAAGTGTAGCACAAATGAGATAGAGATAGGCTAGACGTCTTTTGTTTCACAATTCTAGTTGTAGAGAGCTCCATTTGGCACGTACGCGTACATAATAATAATATTATTATATATCTTTTTTATAATAATATATGATAATAATAATAATATATAATATAATATATAATAATATATATGATATATTATATATTATATATTATATAATAATTAACCCCCAAACCGACCTTTTAAACACTCTTTTACAATATCTAGAAAATATTTATATTATAATATTTTTTGTACATTAAAATTCTAAAAAAAAATCTGAAAATTGGCTCGGGGCCCCCCAACCCCCTTATTTAAAAAAAATATGTAATATACTACTAGAATAGCTTATATTGGTATATAAATAGAGCATACAAGATAAACCCAGGAAAATTTAAAAATTTAGGATTTCGTCCTCTTTAAGGCCCCCCACGGGGGTCCTATTTATTTATTGTTATTTAAAATTTAATTTTTGAGTTACAGGTAAAAAGTTTAAGCAGAAAAAAGTAAACTGTAGCAAATATTGGTGAATTGGGAAAATTATAAATCAGCGTGTATCTATTTTATAATACTCAAAACAAAAAAATGCAATAAAAAAAAAATTTGTCGTTGAAATTTTTTAATTTTTGCTTTTCCTATTTAAGGAAAGGGCTAGAATCAAATTTTATTTTCAAAGTTCTTGGGAAATTTTTTATTTTATTTGAACTTTTTTGCGAACCGTGATTATCTGCAGATAATGTCATGTAAAATGCAAAAAATTAAATCTGAGCCAAATTTCAGCTCAAACAAAATTTGGCATGTACCTGTTTAGATTAACGTACTTGAATATCTCTCTATTGACTGCTACAATTTTATGTTTTTTGTACACGAAATTGTTTAAAATATTAACATTCTTGTAATATAAATTAATTATAATTATTAATATTTTACCGAGTATTTTACATTAAGAATATTAAATAAAACAATGCATAATGAAACTGAACAATGTATGGGAAAGCTCTCGAAAGCTCATAAAGTAGACTGAAGGGAAAATGAGGAAATTAAAAATCGCATAGTTTGACGAGCACAAAGGTTTGTATTAAAGCTCTCAAATTACAAAAGTTGTCATTAAAATACACACAATACTTTTTTATTTTTATTATACCCACTCTTCGCAGCGCGTTTAAGCTTTAGAAGAGTATAATACGGTAGTTTCGAATTTTCCAAAATCGCCAAAAAACGTCATGAAAAAATAAGTAACTGAAAATGTCTGTCCATCCCTCCGTCCATCCATTGTCACGTTTTTTGTACTTCAAGGACGAATTATCCAATCAACTCAAAAATTTCAGGAAAAATTAAATTCTATGCACGGTGGTTTTTTTTTGAAAATTTTAACTTTTTGTTTCCGACCCCTGATTTTATTTCATAAATTGTTTAAACACACCATAAAAAATAATTTAGGCAAATATAAAAAAAATCGTTCGGATCGATCGTTTTTTTTTACGTTTTTTTTTCTAATTTATTACAATATGTACATTATGTAATATTATTATTGATGATCACTACATTACCAAAATGCTTATCTCTAACGCCAAAGGGCGTATATTTTTTCTAGCGATTTATTGTTTTAGGGGCGAAGTCGACCGAAAAATCATTTTTTTTTGCACATTCGGACCTAAAATGCCATGAAACGTCGACTGTCTGTCCTCTGACTAAAATTTTTTTTAAATTCCTTCAATTTACGATTCAGGACCTTCGTAGTTTTTCTGATTTTTGAAAATTACTCCCCCAAAAACAAAAAGTTATTGGGGGTTAAATTTTTAAATAAAATCTACTAAACCGTCTTTCCTATACATTTTTTCCTCAAAAATGTTTCGTTTTTCGATTTTTTTTTTGATTATTTTTTTTTTTTTATTTTTTTCTGTTTTCGATTTTCTTTTTGCCTACTTTGTTTTAATGAGCCCACAGCGAAAGTCTTCTTTTGTTAATAGCAATACATTATTTTGCGTTTTAAATAATTTTAATTTGCGTTTAAGTATTTGGAAAATGCAATATACCATCCACTGTGAAGAGTATACATTGGAATTTGTAGCATTACATGCCTTTACAACTTGTTTACTTTTGGTATGGCGAATAGTGCAGGACAATTTTATATTGTACTGTAATAAAAAAGCTCTTTTATGTTTTGATTTAATCTTTAATACGGCTGTTTTACATAGGTTAAGACCTATCCAGAAGCTTGCATAATAACATAAAATATAAGAATGCGATGTCGTGATTGGCTTACAAGATACATGGCGGCGCATCAAGCCAATCACGGCCTCGCATTGTTATGTACTATGTTGTTATGCGAGCCTGTGGATATGCCCTTAATAATATGCTTAATAACTTTTATGGTCTGAACTTCTACTGCTGCAAAGGTGAAACAACTCTTTAGTAGTGATTTTTTTACATAACCTATTTTCTACAAAAAAATTAAATTTATTAACCGGCAACAAACATCTGCAATAATTGGAATTAGAACGGGACATTGTCTAACGAACACATATTTAGACTAGATGAAACGTTGCAAGCACCCTGTCAAAACATCGGCAGTATTGTACACTAGAGCCATCTAGTTTTCAAACTAGGTGTTTTGTTTGATTTTAAATTCTGTATCTTTAAAACATTATGTTCTAGCAAAAAACTGTATATAACATTTTTATAGGGCTTAAAAAGAGCTTTTATTTAAAATATAATTTTTTAAAATCGGGTTATAAATATGTGAAATATGCTAAAAAAAACCTTTTACTGCTTTAAACGCCAATATCTCGAAAACAATGCGTTTTAGGAAAACGTTGTTTATAACATTTTTTGACCAATTTAAAATTATCTTTTATACAAGTGCTAAATTAACCAAATACAATAATAATTGCCTTAATTATAAACAAAAAACGCTAAAAACAGGAGTTTTACCCTATTTTTACCCCCTTACCCCCAATCGTTTACCCCCAAAATCTAATCAGCTCTTCGGAATACGATAAGATGTAGAAATGGAGTTAGAGAGTTCACACCCAGACAGACAGACGGACGCAAAAATTTTTTTTACTGATTTCTAAATGGTCTAAAACGTCGAGAAATGTGAAAAAAACATGGTCAAAGATTTTGACTTTTCGGCGAAGATTTCAATACATCGGCACTCTTAGTAGCACTAAGTGCCGATGTAAAAAGGGTCCTATTCCCAAACCCCTAGGGGTCAAAGATGATCCATATTGCGAATGCGGGTCATTGGGCCCACATAATTTTAGAGTGTTTCATTAACATAATACCAGGGTTGGACATGTATGATAAATTGTATAAATTAGGTTTCACCAGACCATTCAACTTGGCTTGCGTCCTTCAAAGTAAGGTTTCAAACCTTATAATGAAATGTTTAAATCATAATAGGATAATAGTTTAATAAAGTACAAGTTTCATAACGCACTAGTACTTTATAAAACTCGCCGCAAGCGGCTCGTTTTCTAAACTTGTACTCGTGCGCTAAAAACGTGTTATGAAACGAGTGCTTTATACAATGTTTTCTATTTTGCTCTAAAATTATAAGAAACTTACATTTAAACGTAATTATTGTAATATTTAATAGTATAAAGTATAAAATACCTTCGTAGAGGGTCCCTATTTCACTATAAATAAATACTGATACATAAATACTAATACTAATTTAAATTGATGACTGATTTAGGGATTTTTGTTTCGGGTTGGCATTACAGTTTTTGCCATGTTTAAAATTCTAAGAACAAATGACATTTTGATATATTCTATAGTTATGTCTTCTCTTTTTCACTGCAAGTAACCAAGCCACAATTTTAACACGGTAAAAAATAACCTAAACACAAAACTTTGTAGAAAATTAAACTTTAAAATTACGTTTGACATTTTGCACGGAAAATGTCAAGCGACCGGCTTTTGTTTGTTGGCAACCCAAAAGAAAAAAAAGTACACACCTCTTATGTGCCTATAAGAACACGCAAAATGAGTGTGATTATGAGCTTGTAAGAGTCACAAAATAGAAAAAAATATAAAAAAGTCGCTAATTGATCCATTTAAATATTTGTTCTTTTGTTTCCTGACTTGTTTGTGTCTTAGTCACACAGTGTATTACGGTCGAAGGAAGCAATTGTTTGTTACTGTAAATGTCTTTGTCCTTGTAGGTACAATGTTCTGTATGTTTCATGTAAAAAAAAGAATAAACTTAGAAGATAAAAAGAGGAAAGTTAGAAGATAAAAAAAGAAGAAGGAAAAAAATATTATAGAACAAGATGGGGGTAAAAAAAGGGACTGGGCTTGGGTACGTAAGACGGTTCCCAATTTCCGAGCTCAACTCAAAGAATAGCAGATGTTAGTGGCCAATTGTCCGGGAGAAAAAAGCCATAAACTAATTTGGGATTGGAACCTATTTAATTAAATATTCCATCAATCTATTTTTTCTAATCATCGTACAGACTGATATTGCTAGTTGCTGGCCCTCTTCAGTACCTATTTATTTGAAGTAAATACTGCTGCCAACAAGAAAATACTTTCCCCTGTGGGGCTAGGTTTATTAAAACAACAAATTATTTTTATAAATATTTTTTTTTCGAATAACATATCAATTTAATTTTTTTTCAAAATTATTTGAATATTATAATCGAATAACCGTCTCCGTAACCGTCCTTTAACAGTATTTTTCCATAATTTATAATGATTAACTGTTTTGCATTTTTTTTTTCAATTCTTTTGACATTGGACATGTCAGAACTCAAAACCCATGAATTTTGTCACGATTTTTAGTGGCCTAGGCCATAGACCATCATGAAATGCGTTACCATAGGCCGTTGATATCGCAATCATCAATGAATTTCCCATAAGACATTTTCAATGCCTATCGTTTCTCTAAAAAACCTGCTGAATTATTTTTATATATACCTACTTAATTTTTTATTTTTTTTTGTAGCAACTCCTAAATCTCCAGTTACCATTTCTTACAAAAATTCGGCAAAAAAAAAACAAATTTCGAGGGCGCTAACCCCCCCCCCAAAAAAACACTCTTAGTGACCCCTATTATCCATATAAAATCATTTACGAGATATTCATATAAAAAAGTTCTGGCGAAATTTTCAACTCAAGGTTAAGGCGCCTTTTCACGGAGCAATTTGTACGCAAGTTTGGTGCTATGCAATTTTGTTGCAAGAATGATTCAGTTACTGCGCATGCCTTCAGGAAAATTTGAGGCCATTTTTGAGCCATCAAATTATTAGAACAAGTTCTATTTTTCAACGATTTTCATGCAAGATTTATAGTTATTTTCGTGGTACCAACCTGGAAAAAAAAATCGGTTTCTTTTTACTAATATAGTAGCAACTGGACTTGTTAATAATTATTATTATTAATAATAGGCCGGTCTGTCTAACTAAAAGGCTTCCTTAAAAAAGCAAATGCTAGGTTATGTTTTTGTCAACAAATGCAGAGACACGTCAAAATTGTCTGGTTGGCAGCATTGTTTAACTTGCAATATATAGGGTCAAACTTGCTTACAACTTACTCCGTGAATAGGCAAATGAATGTGTAATTGTCCTCATGCTATATCTGGCAGCAAACTTGCATAGCACCAAACTTGCGTATAAATTGCTCCGTGAAAAGGGTGGACAGACCGACAAACGGGCTAGATGTATATTTTTTGACGATTCTCCACGAAAAATAGCAAACAAAACGAAATTTTATGGCGATCACAAATGGCGATTTCTCCCGTTAGATTAGACAGGGACAAAAGTTCTACCCAAAAAGGATAGAAGACATACATACACTCTCACTTCCACCCAACCAAACAAATTCTGTATTTGTTCTTTGTTGAACAAATACAATATTTACTTGGCCGGGCGAAAAGTGTAACTATAATATTTTTATTAAAGAAATTACTGGCGCCATCTAAATTTTAGTAGAATTATCTTATTCTACAGATTCACATTAGCTATGTTCGTTCGTACCGCTCAGTGTTACACTTTCCGGCCAAACAAAAAAATACTGTATTTGTTGTATGAAAAACAAATACAGTATTTATTTGGTTGGCTGGAAAGTGTAGCACAAATGAGATAGAGATAGGGTAGACGTCTTTTGTTTCATAATTCTAGTTGTAGAGATCTCCATTGTGATTTACAATACTTTCCATCTGGAAAAAAATAATTTTGAATACATAATACGTATTTCACATACAACTTGGTAAATCTAACCTAACGACATGCACTACATGTCGTCAGGTTAGAGTTACAAATTGTACGTGCAATCCGTGCAATGCAAAATACATTGCGCATACAACTTTGTAACATAGACCTTACGATATGCCTTCAAGTTTAACGGCCAAATTACAAGTCGACGGTCTGTTATTATTTGGTTCAGTGCATATGTTTCTCCGACTGCTTAAATGAAAATGTCAGAGACAAACAAAATATTCGTAAATAAAAATAAATATCTTTTCAGCTTCCAATAAATATTATTTATACAGAGTGATATATAACTGACATGCCAAAATTTAAGAGGTGATTCCGCATCCAAAAATATCAAAAAAAGTTCCTATAAAGGTTCTTCCGAAAATGAGCCCTAAGGGAGCTATGGCCCCTTAAAACTGTAATAAAAATAAGATTTTTAATTTATAACTCTAATACCCTTTAAGGTAGAGCGACTAGCTTTTGCGTGTATACTAGTATTAATAAGAGCAATAAGTTTATTTTAATTTGTTTTTTTGAATTTATCCAGAGGCGTCCCTAGACGGAAAAACGTATTAGGCTTAACACATTTTTGCCCCAAACTTTTTTATGTGTACTGCATGGCAGTTACTGAACACCCTGTATAAATTGTACCTGATTAGATAGGAAGTTTTACTAAATTTGTTGAAAGTAAACGTGCGATTCATCCCTATTGAAAATGACGGGTCTGCGCGGGTATAAATGGTGCACAAACCGGACATAAGCGGGTGACTTTCATCCGCTCAAGTCCGGTTTATGCAACATTTATACCCGCGCAGACCCGTCATTTTCATAATTGATATTATCAAAATTAACCCAGATGAAAAAAGTTTTTTGTTTTAATGGAGAGCCCCTAGCACAAGCATATGCTTATTTGGAGCTTTCCATGCAGTGTTGCCAGGTCAACATTTTAAATGAGCAGTTGAAAAGCAGAATATAAGTTTATATTAATTTATTTATTTGATTTAAGTATTTAAACAAATATAAATATTAAAATTTTAATATTAAAATAAAATATGAATAAAAAAGAAACAAACTAAAATTTTGGAAAACTGTTAAAATAGACCACCAGATTCGCAAAAATTTTCGCCTGCGGTGCGAATCTAAGGCTTTTTTTTAAATGTTTAAAACCTGTTTTAAAATTAAAATATTAATCCAAATATCGCCAAATATGTAAAAATTTTCGCCTGTTGCTTTGCGATTTCACATTTTGGTAAAATTTAAATTTATATTACTGATTATATTTTTCAAAAAAAAAGTTCAATTTTTTTTTTTATATAACACCAGCCGGCTGCCGCCCCCCTTTTTGCAATATATTGTTTTAATTTTTTTCAGCCTTGAAAAAAAAAGCGGCTACGAAACTGAAAATTGATAAAGCCATTAGTACTCGTTTTGCAGTTTTTTATTAAAATAAAATAACCCCTGTACCAATCAATTTAATAAACCTAGTCTTGAAAATTATTTTGACGTTACTTGAAAATAAAAACTCTGCTTGTGACTGAAACTTGATTGGTGAATTCTTACAAAATACTTGTACCAACGAACTAATAACTCTTCTCTCTAGAATAGGCATTTCATTCGTTAAAACTGACAAAAACGTCGGCAACATAAACATTCGTCTGTCTTACTCGCACATCTTTGTTCTAACAGAGACAACAATACCAGTTACTGGTAACTGTTATTGTTTAGGCCTGAATATACATACTATTTGTTATTTTAGATTTTAAGCTTTCACGGCCATTAAGATATAAAGAACTTTCACTTTCGGGTTTAGACCGTGTTAATGGATTTTCACTTTCCGACGTTTCGTCTCTTACTACTAGAGACATCTTCAGGGATTAATCTGAAACAGTTTCAGATTAATCCCTGAAGATGTCTCTAGTAGTAAGAGACGAAACGTCGGAAAGTGAAAATCCATTAACACGGTCTAAACCCGAAAGTGAAAGTTCTTTATATACTATTTGTTTACAAACAAACCGAGATGTTGGCGATACTTTATTTTAACGGTATGCGAATTCTAGAAAGAAGAGTTATTAGTTCGTTGACTTGTACACGGGCTTTGTATGACTTCCGAGAACTTCGACATAAAAATCTATAATTTTTGACATTTTCAGTAAGATTTCTAAGCTTTCTGAAAAATCTTATAAAAATTACAGAGATTTTTGCCAAGATTTTGAGATTTTTGAAAGAATTCCAAAATTTTTTTACACGGACTTCCTTTAGTGGTTCACCCCTTATTAAAAATGAAACTGGGTAAATTCTCCTTAAGTGAAATGTCTGTATTTTTCATTTTTATGAAGGTAGTGATATCTGCAAGAAATGTACTGAACCAAATGATATATATTATTTATATAATAGCTTGTCGTAATTTGACCGTTAACCTAGAGGCATATATTGTCGTCCGCATGAAAAAGGTCCATTTTGTCGGTATGGAGAAGGGCGGTACTTTAGCTTCTTCAACGAGGGTACTTATAAAGTAAAGTGCCTTCGCTACAGAAGCGAAGGTGTTTTATAAATATCAATCAAAAATCAATTTAAAAGTAATTCTACATCCAAAAATATGAAAAAAATCTTATACGGGCTGGTCCGAAAATTAGCGCAAGGGAGCTGCGTCCCTCCTAAGGGTCTGCCTAAAATAGGGTTTTTAACCTATTACCAGTAAATTTAAAAAAAAATTATAGTTCTTACAAAACGTTTATCAAAAAAATTAAAAACTGGATTAAACATACTAACATAAATTTAGAATAATACAATTTAATCCTTTATTTTTTTTATCAATATTTTAAATATAAAATAAAAATATTAAGAAAAAACGCATGCGAGACGACATTAACATAAAAATTAATGTATACTATCCGAGGGCCACGCACAAACTACAAGTAGCTTTTGTGGCCTTAAATGTCAATTTAATTAGTAGAAAAAAACAATAAATTTTTACGTCTCACTTAATAAACCGTCTACTTTAATTTTTAAGTAATTATATTTATTAGTGTTATTATATTTAAGAATTATATTAATAAAAATGTAACTTACGAAGTGTAATAATTGTAATAAATAAATAAATAAATAAATAATAAAAAATTAATATCTCTAGAATCCGAAGAATTACAGCAATACAATTCTGCACATGCCTTAACATTGATAAAGGAAATATCTTATCTAAAATATAAAAGATAACAATATTCCTTGGTAAAACTATATAAAAAGTCATTCTTTATTTAACACCATAGAGTCAACCGATTTCGATAAAATACGTTCCGATCATCGGCCGAGCATCAAAAATAGGAACAAAAAAAAATGCGCCCTTAAAAATTTTAATACTGTAGGGTGCTTTAACCCAAAAACTGTAACAACTAACAAAAAATCCTGTACCCCTAGGCCTGAAATTCAGTTTTAAGAGCCTCTCAAAAAATTACCGATGTAGCTTCCTTAAAAGCGATATATATATATATATTTTTTTTTTTGAGGTTGGCAGTATTTTTATTACAACGAAAAAACTTGTTATTTTGTCTCAGGTTCGAGTATTTGTGAAAACAGAATATTTTGGTCCCGGATATTTTGTTGCCAAGATATTTTGTTCTGTCGGTAAACAGTAATTAGACGACATGGTCCCTTTTAATGTGAATATCCAAATGTTATTTTATTTCCTCGGGTTGGTTTTATTGTTTTTAAATTGGGAAAAATACATTTCGGGATTGTTATTTCAAGCTCTACACTGCCTTGTTAAATGGAAATGTCATATTTTAAATAATAGTTTTTCCTTTTCTTCAAGCGATTGTTTATATTTCGTTAAAATACTAGATGGATTCGTACAAACAAATACATTTTTCTACATAGTTCAATAATTTTAAATTACGTATGGTAAATTTACCCTAGGCGTCGCTACGCGTCGTAGGGTAAATTTAACCGTTTTTTACTTATGAATGTAAAGAACGAGTAAATTTACCATACGCGTCCTATGGTGATTAATTATGGGTAAGGGTCTTTACCTCGAAAATATTTACCTCGCAAGAAATTACCTCGAAAATTTTTACCTCGAAAAAAATTACCTCGAACACCGTTACCTCGAAAGCCCATTACCTCGCACGAAAATTACCTCAAAAGGACAACATAGGAACTGATGGGTTAAAACCATAGGAGAGAGTTTTTTTTTGTAGACTTGTGTTATTGTAAATAGCAAAAACTTGTCTGATATATGATATAAGGACATTTCGACGCGTGATACTAAAGTCAGCCAATCCTGCAGAATGGCAAAAGTCTTGAAAAACATGACCCTTACGAGACAATTCAAGAATGTAATCTCCGAGACTTTCGCCAGACGAGACAACAAGTTAATCATTGAGAAATTTCTTCTTCTTCTTGTCTCGAAAATCAAGACTTGAAAATCATGACTTTAAAATCGGGACGAGAAGCTCCTTTTTCGAATCTCTATAATATATAACATATTATGTTTCTAATTAAATTTTAACTAACGTAGTTTGTTCAGCAAGCAAACTTGTTAAAAACTATTTCAAATTTAAATCAATATAAATGTAAATTGTGTCAAATAATCATTGTGGGAATTTCCGCAAGGATTCCCAATTTAATTTATGGTCAAAAAGTTTCTTTTCGGTGCATAATTCCCTAGAAATAATCCCCAAGAACAATGGAAAAGAGATTACCAATTATTACTAGACTTACTATGTCATTTTGGATTTATTATGTCAAGAAACATTAAGAAAATTTGAAAAAAGTGGGTGTTCGAGTAATTCATAGATTACTTGGGTGGGTAATGTCGATATTTCTGTCCGCGTGTTTCTATGTAAACCTTATAACTTCTACATTAAATGTCCGATTAAAAAATAGTATATTGTTTTACTAAGAGGAAAATTGAAGCTTTTTTTTACTAGTCTGTAGAATTTACGGACGGCGCGAAGCGGAGTCCGGAAACTACAGACGAGTAAAAAAAGCACTTTTCCTTTAAGTTAAACATACTATTTTTTCTTCAAGCATCCTATATATTTTTTTTAAATATTAAATTTTGAATTTAATTTATTCAGTAATAAAGTATGTTTTTTTTATTAAAATAGGCCAATAAAACCCTTTCGGAATAAACTTAAACCTTCCTTAGCTCATTTTAATTTTTTTTCGTACACTTTTCGCGATTTCGATGGTAACTTGTCTAATGTAGCATTTGCAATTTCGGAGAGATTTGTAGGTGTATAAACCATATATTCTTCTTCAATCATTTTTAATCAATTTCACACAAGGTTTTTGCACAGAATCTCGAGTCAACCACCTGTTTACATAATAAACAAACAAGTTTGAAGTATTGTTGTCATCAAAGTCAAAGAATGCTGCCACCAGTGGTGGTTTTTCTAACTAACTTTTTTTTACGGCGTACAACAATCAACTCATTTTTTTACTGTAAAAAAATAGATCACTTCTAACTAGTGTGTTCAGTTATAAAATATGAACGTTTTAGTACGCTTGAAGAAAAAAAGTAAAAGTTCCTAAATCTTTTAAAAAGATTTAGGACCTTTGTAGTTTGTGTTACCTGAAATATCGTCACTTGAAGTGCAAAAGATCGTAAAATCTTACGTTGTTGTTTTAATTGTAGGAAACCTAAACTTAACACTTTACACTGTGTAAAGTTTAATGTACACTCTATACAGAGACCCTACTGAATTGTGGCCTTTTATTAAAATACCACAATTTAGCACCAAAATAAAACAAAGTAAAATTTTGGCACACGATCTTTTGCACTTTGAGTGACGATATAGTTAAAAGTAGATCTAGATAAACTTCTGTGTTCACTTTTGTGTTGGGCCAAATTTTGTTTATAAATACTAGGGGTCAAAGTAGGTGTTGATGCCGAATCATTACCAGAGTGGAAAACACTTACTCTGAGCTCTTCTAAGCAAAATTTGTCCCAACACAAAAGTGGACACAGAAGTGTATCTAGTTCATGGACTATAATATTATTGTGGGGTAAGGGGCAAAATTATGCAAAAATTAATATTTTTGGCGATAACTTCTTACGCAGTTAAAACTCATTTCAAATTTTCTACAAAATCATTCTTTTATCGTAGACTATTAGTTTCTAGATATAGCCATTTATAGATATGTTGTTACCCGTCTAGAAAGGGTACCCACTTCAGCATTTTGGCTTGAAAAAAACAATATGGGGTTAACGCAATATTGTTTTTTCAATATTTGTCCCTATATTATTTTTTCAATCCAATAGTTATACGCTTTGTAAAGCAAGTTTACTTTCCCATCTGTATTATTCCGTATAGAGAACCCTATTTATATTATCATGCCCACGGTGCATTTGTAGATTGTACAATTTAACTAAAAAGGATACCCGTATTAAATTTTGTGGCTCCCCCCACCCATCGCTGGAATCGTTTGCCATGTTATTTTTGAGGTGCTGCACATTTATTTATGACGGCATAAAAAAACAAAAACAAAATTTGTGAAGTTTAAGAGTTGCCTAGTACTTTGTAAAAAGTTTTTTACATAAAAGTATTACAGGTCGTCTAAAAAAAAATTCAAAAATCGTCAATTTTTTGCCTCAAAAATCAGAACAACCCATTAAAGAGTTTTTGAGAAAAAAATAAATATTATTAATTAATATATGATGAGAGACTATATTTGGAGTTTAGCCATTCATTCCTAAACTTTTTTTTATAATTTTGTTTACTAATATGATAATTAAGGCTATTAAATAAATATAAAAATATATTTGTTTTGGTTCTGTTAACAAATGAATGATTAAAGTCATAGATTTTCTTAAATTTTGAAATAATCTCGTAAATAATGTGTTTCTTGCTACAAAAACAAACTTTTTCATGAAATATTATTTTTTTTCGGATTATCATCACTAAACCTATAGTAATTACGTACACTAACCCCAGGCACAAAATTCATTTTGACTTGTGTAATGGTAACAATAATTTTCTGGGTGTAAATTTTGCACTCTGAATGGTAAATTTTACACCTAAACTTGTTAAAAAGATTTGGATGTACGTATGGTAAGTTCGCCACATTTTTTATCCACCTGCTGCGGAAATGGTATTTACAGTCTTGCGGTAGCGAAGATTTGGTGGGGGGGAGAAGGTCAAAAATTACAACTTTTGTTAGCCTAAAAATACAAATTTTTCTGCTCTAAAAATAAAACTTTTCCTCCAGAAAAAAGCTTCGTCCGCGACAGTTTCTGACCAAAATTTTGATGACTAAAAAAAAAAAGTTCCTCACAAACCTTTGAGCTTTGTCCCTGACGGTTCTGCCAAAACTTGGCTCCTCCTGACAGTTCTTCTGCTAAAACTTGGGGCCCCTTTAACTTAAAGTTCTTTGATCTTGTGTGAAATGCAAGTGGTCTTAACTGAAAATAAAAATTCTTGAGCCAAAGTATTTAAAATTATTTAATTTTTAACAATCTTAAAACAAGATAAATGGTTTTTGCCTCATGTGTCAGGTCCAAGAGAATTTTAAAAATATTTCAAAAGCGACACTTTTCTTGGGACAAGATAAATACTTTTGTTTGAAGATACACATCTTTTAAGCTAAAAGAATAACTGCCAAGTTTTGACTACTTTGAGCCAAGAACGTCATTTTTTGCAGTGTGACGGTTACTACCAGGACTTGGCGCCCCGCCCTAAAAAAGGCTTTGTCCCTGACGGTTTCTACCAAAACTTGGTACGTGTCCTCACCTTTTTGGTGTAATATACAAGTTTTGTATTTTGAATCACTGCAATATACGACTTTTTTTGTGAAATATACAACTTTTGTATTTTGAATCCATAAAATATATAACTTCTTTTGTTTGGATCAATAAAATATACAACTTTTCAAGATAGCTGGGGGCGCTCCCCCCCCCATAGCTACGACCCTGCAGTCTTGTGAGTGTTATATACGTACCAGTTTGAGCGAGTGTAAACTTTACACTTATATTAGTGTGCAAAGAGAGCATCAAATTTAAAGTGTGAGGCATCGTTTTAAAGAATTATATTGTACTTTATCACTACGTGCTTCACAAAATTGACTTTAGGTCCTTAAACTAGGAAAGAAAACATTTTGGTTACTTGCTAGGTTGCCATTAATGATATTCGGTAAAGAGTCCTATTTCTCCGCGCGGAGTTCACGTCAAATATAAATCATCAAGGGCCTCTAATAATAACTAATGAACTTAACTTTTAGACGGTATTAGGAAACTTTCTATAATCACTTAATACTATAAAACTTTCTGATCTTGAAAAGCTGCTTTTTGTTCAAGGAAAACCGTATTATATTTCATAAATGTTAGATTTACGATACTTTAGGAAAACTATCGATAAAGTTCTATGATATAAACCATGACATGACGAAGCGTTAATTTAACTAGTAGAGTGTAGACTATACTATGGTATGTTTCATCAAGCAAGATAGTAAATTAACAATCGCACAGTGAATATTTTCAAAACAGATTCGAATATTGGATGTGCGAATATACTGAGTAGTTTATTTTATAAAACATAACTATATTCTATACAAAAATATATACTATTCAAACCTGTTGTAAAAATATTTACTGTGCGATTTATAATTTATTATCTTGCTTGAAAAAACAGACCACAGACCAACACCACTATTTTCACTCCAAGACCAAGACTTTGGTGATAAAAACCAGACAAGAGTCTAGTCTTGTCACAAAAGTCTTGTGACAAGACGAAGATCAAACACAAATCTCCAAGACTTGGTCATATTAAGATGTACTTTTTGTAGTCACAAAAGTATTGTGACAAGACGAAGATCAAACACAAATCTCCAATACTTGGTCATATTAAAATGTACTATGGTCTGTTTCATCAAGCAAGATAGTAAATTAAAAATCGCACAGTGAATATTTTCAAAAAAGATTCGAATATTGGATGTGCGAATATACTGAGTAGTTTATTTTTTTAAATGTAACTATATTTTATATATCTTGCTTGAAAAAACAGACCATATAGGGAAAAGGGATAATAAGTGACAGGGTCCCTGTTACAGGGTATATAAGAGGTTTTGGAGAAAAGAACTAATTCTTCTTTAACAATTCTAATAGTTATTTATAATACAAGGGCGAAAAGTTTAATTTTTTGATTAAGTAGGTTTTTAGAAGCCAAGGGCCGGTCGATGGGGCCGGCCCGAGGGTTATTAACCTACGAAATCGAAATTTAACTTTTTGCCCGTGTATTATACAATATTTTGTATTCGATTGTTACTAATTATAATAAATTATTAAATTATACTTAATTTTAAATCGCAAAAAATATTTCTTTTCATTGTCGTATTACTTCTAGTTATCTAGTTATCCATGACAACTTGCTATCCAATCAAATCGCTATAAAAACAACTGAATCGCTTCTTTTGCGTGCAGTTTCATTTTCAAATTAGCTTGGTGTTTGGACTAATTTCTGTTAAATTTTAACAGTTAAAATGTGATTGTTATAAAAATATTAATACTTCTAAAACCTTTCTATGAATATTATAAATATTGAAATTGATTTTACAATTGAAATTTTTTGTTTGTAATTTATTTTACTGGATAAATACAGAATAATCGGTTAACATATATTTTGAGGTTATGTTATAGAATAAATTTTTATTTTGTATGAATTGATTATAATAACTGTATCTGGTTAAAAAGAACATATAGTTCAAGACCAAAAGTGACCAAAAGGTCATATTTCTTTATAAATATTACAATAAAGCATCTTTTTTAAAAAAAAACTTAAGAATAACAAGTTTTAGTTAGCGGGCCAAAAAACTTTTTGGCCCTAGGGCCACAAAGTGCAACTTTTCGCCCGTAAAACATGAACAAAAAAAGTGTCGCTTTTAGAATCAATCGAATAAAACAAAAAATAAGCATAGAAAACAAGAAAAATCAAGGATCTCTAACATGTGTGTGATATGATACATACCAGACGGTCCTGAACCCACTTTGCAGCCGACTATAATTATTATTGTTCTCCTGCTGTCTGTGCAGGACATATCGACCCCTTGGTGAAAAAAAAGGGGAGATATTTTCAGATCTGTATGGTTGAAAAGAAGTAAATCTTGTACAGAATGCGGAATTTTCAGTTAATCCTGTAATTATATGGGGAAGTTCGACAGATGAATTTACAAAAGGGGCTTTCTGCGCCACGTCGATCAAGATTCTGCCTTCATATGGATTTTGACAAAACCGTAATAGCTATAGTTGTACAATGTTAGAGTTAAATAGTTCAACTATTAGAAATATTTTTTAAATTGGAAAAATACAAGCCAGAGTTTTTTGTGCATATTTTCGTGTAAAGTAGCTGATTAGCCAGGGCTGAGTAAAAAAAGTCCAGAAAAGGACACTTTTTATAGAAATGTTGACAAAAATATTGTAAAACATTCAAAATTAACACGTTGGCTGCGGTACAAGTCCTCGGGGAGTCATAAGTAACGTTTTTGGTATGCTGACCCGTAATTTTATAAATTTTTAATATATTTTAACGCCAAAACTAGCTTTATAAATTTCTTAATCATAATTATTAATTAATAAGTTTAAGAAACTGAACAAGTCCCTGGGGGCATGATCCGCACACAAGTAGTAAGATACTCATCAAAATACGCGTCCGCAGCCAACGTGTTAACTGAAATTTCGCGGTTCTTTCACACGTTTTTTTTTGCAACAGATCTTTAAATCGCCTGAAATTTTTTTGTGCATTCCTACATGCAATTTAACCATATTGCTAAAATTTTTTCTTAATCGGGCCCTAGATTCATCACCCAGCTACTAAAACATTATACCTTGTCAGAAAAGCCCTATTTCCTTAATTCTTTTATATCATTGTTATTATTTAATATATAGATCTAAAATTTGGACAACATTTAACGCTCATGAGTGAATTTTATGAAAATATATATATTTTTTTAACCCATAGGGGGCGCTATGGTCAATTTTCCTTAAAATATACCTTTTTTCTAGAGCAAAATTCTATTGGGGGCAACGATGTTCAGAAAATCCATGATATATGCGTGAAACTATAGGTATTCAACTTTTTAGTTCTATGGTATTCCACAGACTAACGATGCCCCCGCTTGCTAGATCAATTATAGTGAATGACTTCACGTATATCATTTTCCCTGTGTTTTTTGGGTAAATTTGGTCGATTGGAGTCTTAATGAAAACAAATCGTCGTATTTTCGACAGACATTTAACAAAGTTTTGGAACTTTCATAATGTGGGGTGAAAAAGTGATTTTTTTCTATTTTTGAATAAAAAGCAGTTTTTTTTGTCATTTTCTCGTTAACGTTTATAAATATTATTAAAATTTAAAATAAAAAACTTATCTTTTACTAAAAAAAAGGTTTCCTAATTTTGTTTGTCAAAAATGAGCTAAGCGCCAAAACTAGGTCGACAAATATTTTTTTGGTAACTATCCAATTTTTATTAAAAAATTTAAAAAGCTAATGTTTTAAACAATTTTCTATTTTAAGATTTTTTCTTACTTCATTAGTTTTTAAAATATGACTATTTTTGCAGTTTTGCAACTTTGACGTGCTATAACTCGAAAACCAATTAAGTAACAAAAAAACTCAATAAAACAAAATTGTTCCAAAAAAATTGCTTTTTATATATTTTTAATAAAAATTGCAAAGTTACCAAAAAATATTTGTCGGCCTAGTTTTGGAACTTATCTCCTTTTTGACAAAAAAATTAAGAAACCTTTTTTTTAGTAAAAGTTAAGTTTTAAGTTACATTTTTTGAATTTTAAAAATATCTCTCACCGTTAACGAGAAAATAGCAAAAAAAATCCTTTTTTTATTCAAAAATATAAAAAACTCACTTTTTCACCCCACATTATAAAAGTTCCAAAAATTTTTTAAATGTCTATCCAAAATGCAACGATATGTTTTCAATAAGACTGCAATCGACCAAAATCCCAAAAACACAGGGAAAATGGCATACGTGCAGTCCTTCACTATAACTGATCTAGCAAGCGGGGGCATCGTTAGTCTGTGGAAATACCATAGAACTAAAAAGTTGAATGCCTATAGTTTCACGCATATATCATGGTTTTTCTGAATATCGTTCCCCTTCCAGAATTTTGCCCCAACAAAGGTATGTTTTTAATGAATAGTCACCATAGCGCCCCTATGGATTAAAATAAAAATAAATCATAAAATTAAAGTTACTCATTTGGGGGCCCGATCAAGAAAAAAATGGCAATAGGATTGACTTGCATGTGGGAAAGCACAAAAAATAATTCAGAAATTTCCAATCACCCGTGCAAAAATATACCCCAAAATAGTGTGAAAGAACGGCGAAATTATAGTTAATGATTATAATTATACATTTTTCATACAAATTGGTAACTAGAGGTTTTTGGAGTCGCTGAAAAAGAATCGGATAATAAAAATTTTCGAACTCCACACCAGGAGGTTGATTTATGGAAGACATATATTTTTAATTATTCTTTTTTTAAATTGTGGGTTTGGGATTAAAGAAACTAAATTTGATTATAATTATTGTAAATTCAAATTTCATAAAATTTGGGGATTCTGCTTGCGTGTGAATGTTTATGTTGATGCCAGTATTAACCCATAATAATATGGTGTGGGCCGCACTATTTATAGTGATATCCATAATATTTTACTTCAAATTACTGGATCCGCCAGTGTCCTTAAGGGGTCTTTCTACCTTCAAATTTTAAAAATATTTTTTTAAGCATTCTTTTTTATAGAAAGAGAAAGGATATCATTGTGAAATTTTGTAGGTATGTTTATTTATATCCAAAAAATACAAGAAAAATAATATATTAAAGTCATTTTTTTGCCATAATTTTTTTTTTGAAAAAACATCAAAAAACGGTGGTCGCCATGATTCCGGCCGTTTGGATCGACTGAAAAAAATGAGATATTATTAGGTATTGAATTCGCTATAGCCCGAACTAGAAGAATTTTTTTTATCCAAAAAATAATAAAATGGGACGTTTTTAACCGACTTAGAAAAAAGGAGGAGGTTATCAATTGGACGTGTGACTGTTTTTTTTATGTTTGTTCCCGCATAATTTTGGAACGGAATTTGATGAAACCTTTTGCTACTTAAAGAGGATATTCCTGAGGATAAATCTAATCGTTTTAACGCAATTTTACTTAAAACCGGCTTAATTTGGTTCTAATATCAACCAAATTTTTAGAAAATGATCGGACAACTCGGATAAGTCGAATAACTTGAATAAGAGGTCAATAAAATATTACAGCAGGCTAAAAATCTTTTAAATGCCGCCAAAATTAATTCTGTGGACCTTCAATATTAAGAGAAAATTATAAAATTTGTGGTTATACCATAAGGCGTTATTTGATTATTACTTAAAGCTTAAAGTTTTACAAAGATTTTATTTAGTATTTCGTTTAAAATAAGGTTGGTTGGACTCTTGGTCGCTGAAATAAAAATACTACTAAATTTATTTTTTAGAAATTTATCTTTAAGATGATAACGCCACAACACACTAATAGTGCGTTGTGGCGTTAGCAGCTTGCCGAGATGGAAGGACAACTATAATTTAGCTTAGATGACCTTAGGGATCTCACGTTCTGTGTCTCTAAAAAGTAAAAAATAAAAACTTTTCGCAAAAAAATGAACCGACTTCTGTCTCTAAAAGTAAAAAATAAAAATAAGTTGGTGCCAATTTCACAGCAAACAATTTAACAACATAAATAATTTTTAGTATTTAATTTAGGGAGTGGTGAAATTGACATCGGCTCATTTTTTATTTTTTACTTTTTAGAGACAGAAGTTGGTTTATATTATTTGCGAAAAGTTTTTATTTTTTGAACGCCTTGCCAAGTCGTTTTTTGTGTGTAGTTTCTTGACTAAGTCAAGTTAACTTTATAACTTGTGGTATAACACCGGATGGGTACCCTGAAGAGAAATAATACCGGATATCCACTTTCTTATCTGTAACATAAATAACAAACTAATAAACCTTTCTTGTTTCAGAACACCTACACCAACGCCGACAAACTCCTGGCCGCAGCGGAAGAGCTAGCCCACACGGGCGAATGTGACCCCGACGAGATCTACTCCGTAGCTCACGAGCTGGAGGCCCATGTGACATCATTCGCGGCGCGCGTCGAGCAACGGCGTCGGCGGCTCGACTTAGCCGTCCTCTTCTACACGCACGAAAAGGACCTGTTGAACTGGGTTGATGACCTCCGCCAGGAGTTACAGAGCGATGAAAACATCGCCGAGAGTTTAGAGGCGACCGAAAGGCTGCTGGAGCAAACTGCGCAGCACCGAGACCAGAGCTTGGATGCCTGCGCATCGACCATCGTGCAAGGGGAGGCCTTGTTACAAGAAATTAGGTAAGCACTTTAAGAGTGAGGATTGAAGAGGTGCTATTTATTTAATATTTAAAGGTTTAAATGCATATTAGGGTGGACCGAAAAATTGAAATCTGGAATTTCAAAACGCAATACCCGCCAAAATATGCCTTTCAATCAGGCCTATTCACACGTACCATTGATATTGAGATTTGTGGCAATATTGACGAAAATTTCAAGGTCATGTATTAAAACTGCATGGGATTGTAATTTTTGTCAATATTGAATAGATTTCAATGGTACATGTGAATAGGCCTGAATATGCCTTATGTTCGTGCAAAAGCAGAATCAGATTGAAGGTCATCTTGCGCTTTCTACAAAGCCTTTAATATAAATGAAAATATCGTATTTCTTCACATTTGTAATGTATACACAGCGTTTCAAAAGTGCGCCTTCCACTTTAACTTTTGAACGGCTTAAGATATCAACTTGAAATTTGGAACAGATAAATAACATAACTCAAATACTTTTTTGGTATATATTTGGTATTTGGCACGATGGAGACAGGGAGGCAAGGGGGAAAAATTTTAAACAGAGAGGGAGATCGTGTGATACATCATTTTAAAGCTCTCAAGATTCTCTATCAACCTAAAAATACGAGGCATTTTAAGAAGACATCAACCTATAAAGGGTTAAATCCTTCTCTACAGACCTTAGTCATTTTTGAGGTGCCTATAATTAAAAAATAACCAACACAGATAAAAAGGCTTTCCCATTTTTCCATATTTCCCCTGTCCCCCGAGGGCGGAATTAGATATTTATTATTAGAATCAATTTCAAATACCCGGGAAAGCAATATTTTAAATTTTCTTTCAAACCGTGTATCACACTTGAGGGATTGTTCTGATTTTTGATTTCAAAAAATTGATTTTTTTTTGTTTTTTTTTATACTACTCAATACGTGTAGAATACGCTCCTAAAATACATTGACGAAATTTGTCTTGTTTAAAAAATTATACTTTAAAAAATATACATAAAAAAATAATAAAATTATAAAATTTTAAGGGGTGATTCTACATCATAAAATATGACAAAAAGTTCCTATAAACATATGTTTAAAAATACGCCGTAAAGGAGATACGCCCCTTTGAATGTGGCTAAAAAATTCGGTTTTTATTTAATAACACAGGAACCCTTTGAGATACAGCAAGGAGATTTTGCATATGAACTAATCTTAATAACGCCCATCTTCGTTTGTTATTTTTATGTACTTATTTTAACCAGGGGCGTGAGAAACGGGGGGGCCTTATCAGTTTTTTGCCCCAAACTTTTTTATGTGTATCTTTTTTTTATTAGCGATAAGAGATACTTTATATCTGTGTTACTTGGATCAGCAGCTACCAATTTCTGTTACAATAAGAGTTAATTTTACGAATTCGGTCCGCCATATTGGATCCGCCATCTTGAGCTTTAAAAATCTGATAACAGATTCGTAATCAGCGACCCCAAAAACCCCTATACCAATTTCTATTACAATCAGAGTTAATTTTACGAATTCGATCAGCCATATTGGATCCGCCATTATGAATTTTTATTGAACAGCGACCCAAAAACTTATAATGCAACTATTTTTATAGATATACAGTCGTTAGAAAAATGCGTGCTTGAAAGGGTTAAGCGATAATGTAATGGTTGGTTTACCAAGTCACTTTACATGTCAGAATTTTTTGACACATTTAATTTCATTGGTTAAATTCTTAAATCAGTTTAGTGTAATAACTGGATAAACTAACCTTAAATAGATTTAATTAAAACTAAAATATTTGGTTTTAATTTTAGTCAAATATACACTTTTTATAATTTTTTAAAATTCTCCATTTTGTCTGTTAAATAGTCTATAAGTCTATTACTCGTGAAAATCCATGACCTGCTTTTGTGACTTTGGATCTTCCGAAAAAGAAAAACAATATTAAGATGTCTCCTATAGATACAACCTTATTTAGTAGGTATTAAGCACACTTTACAACCTTGGCATCAAACATGCCTTATAGAAGAATCGCAGTGAAATAATATCACAGCTCTACGAAATAAAACACATTTCAAGGTGCCTGGATTCTTTTAACGGATTCTGACTCTACCTAATACCTAGTTACTAGCTTGATAACTAAAAGTTTTTTACTACACACTGTTTTTAAAATAATTGATCCCAAACTTGTTTAAATAGACAAATTAATTAGAATTTTGACAGATTACACAATATCTTCGGCTTAAAGTGTTAACCTGCTAACTCCACTTTTGGACGAATTATCGTTTTTGATACCGTTTAAAAGAGGGCGCTTAGGAAACGTTCAATTATTACGTAACGCAAATTTTTAACGTTTTGAGATGATTAGTTCTGATTGATTTTATAAAAGCGCGGGAATGTACTTTTTGTGTTTAATTGATAATTATCATTTAATGACTTTTGATTAGTTTTGCTGTTTTCATTGAACGCAGCCAAACTTTCCCTAAAACCTGCCCACTTCTTGATGAAGATTTTTCCCAAAGGTATAAACCCTGCCAACTCCTTTTTAATTCAATAAAAATCAATCCAAATTATTTTTTTATAGTTGATAGTTGTTAAAACGTCCAAAACACGCTAATAAAGAAAGCAGATTTTTCATTTTGTTATACAATAATTATAGAAATAATTATAAGGTTTTTTCGTCTCCTGTAAAGTTTGGTCAAAAGGAGTTAGCAGGTTAACACTTTAAGCCGACGATATGTTTAAAAATGTGTATCCTAGGGTTTTTAAAGTTGCTGAAACCGAATCCGATGTTAAAAATTTAAAATTCAAATGACTGATCCAATATGGCGTCGAAACAGAAAAAGTTATATGGCATTTTTTAAATGGTTTTAGCGACCTCAAAAATATTTAATCACTAATTTTCGGCAAAAAAGTATTAAAAATTTATAAAATTTAGACGTCATATTGGATCCGCCATTTTAAATTTTTAACATCGTATTCAGTTTTAGCAACCTCAAAAACTCTAGGATACCTTATTCAAAAATTTTGTGTAATTTGTCAAAATTCTAATTAATGTCTATTTTAACAAGTTTGGGATCAACTATCTCAAAAACGGTGTGTAGTAAAAACTTTTAGTTAGCAGGCTAGTAATTGGGCATTAGCTAGAGTCAGAATCTGTTGAGAGAACCCAGGCGCCTTTCCAGCTGTAGACCTGTTCATTTTTAAAAAATCACACAGACCTGCATTTAAAAAGAATTTGCCGAGGATTTTGCATATATAATTGATTTTGACTAATTGACCATTACTTTACATGCTGATTTTGAACCTAGGTATGTAACTTGTTCCTTTTTAAAGTTCCGAAGAAGCCTATTGCTCTTGTTCGAGCGTGCGTATGTCTGTCCGTCCGCAGTAATCGTTTTCTAGCCGCTAAACTAAAAACGCGATTAAAATGATTTTTGCACCTGTTATGTAAAATGGTATTCTAAATCTATTGGTAATTTTATTTTTAACAACTTTTTTAAAAATACTCCCATAGGAGGGGGTGACATAAAACCGTAAAAAAAGGATGTCTAGCTATCTATTGCTCAAAATATTGAACAAAACATTTTTAAAAATATAATTAATTATAGCCCTAAAACAAATACAATTGGTTTAAAAAAAATAATTAGGGGGGTAAAATACACAAATAATTGGGGCGATGATTTTAGAACTTTTAGAGTACAGTCTTAAAATACTTTTTAATTTTTTAATTTTCGAATATGCGTCCGTGGTGGTTAAAACTGAAAAAAAAAATTTGTTTCCCCTCGAGATGGCCTCTCCAAAAGTACGCAACCGAAAATGTCGAAAAAAATTATGGTTGTAGCCCGAACCAATAACAGCAACAAATAGGTGCCTTTGTTTTTACACAAGGCAAAAAAAAATCTGTATTAGTTAATAAAATAAACAGATTACATACAAAGTTTTGATCATGTATATACAGCCTGTTCCAGAACTCGCGTACCGAAATTTAAGAGGTGATTCTACATCCAAAAATATGAAAAAAAGTTTCTATAAAGGTTGGTCCGGAAATGAGCCCTAAGGGAGCTACGGCCCTTCAAGAATCAAGAATCAAGAATTTATTTAATGCTAATAAATATTTACATTTTTGCATTCGTCAGAAATATAGTTTTTAAAATAAATATACAATATGTTTAGACAATACTTGACATATAACAATATAATAAATTAAACATGAAATACAAATTTAGGAAAATATATTTCCGTCATCCAAGAACTCCTGGATATTATAGTAGGCTTTTTTCATAAGCACCGTTTTGAGTTTTGTTTTAAATTTTTTTGAAGGCAACAACTGTAGAATCGCCGGTATTTTATTTAGGAATATAGGGCCATAGTAGTTTAGACCAAAACGACTAGATTTAAGTCTTAAATGTGCTAGATGAATTTTGTTTTTGTTTCTTGTATTGTAGTTGTGTATGTCTGAATGGCTTTTATAATCTTTCAAATTCAACAGGGCTTCACAGGTGCACTCCAGTATATAAACACAAGGGAGGGTCAAAAAACCATGCGACCTAAATTTGTCTCTAACGTCATCTTGATAATTTAATCTAGTAATTACCCTAAGGATTTTACGTTGCAGGCTGAATAATCTGTCTAGGTGACAGCTTCGAAGATAACGTTTTGAATGGGGAACAAAAAAAAGCACCAATAAAATTTTAATGCTGCAGGGTGATTCTTCATTTAAAACTGAGCAAAAAAGTATCATACACCAAAACACCTAAATTTAATATTAAAGGAGTAATAGCCTTTTAAAAAGTAACGTTTTTGGTGGCACAAAATGTTACTTCCTCTTAATTGCATTTTTTTTTGATAACGGTTGCTCCTACGGTGTTACACTATATGATATTTTATATGTATTTTTACTCTAGAAATCTATATTTTTTACAACAAATCCAAAAAACATACACATAGAAAAGTTTGGGGCAAAAATGTTTTAAGCCTCATATATTTTGTCCGTCTGGGCACGCCTCTGGATAAATTAAATAAATAAATTAAGATAAACTTATTGCCCTTATTAATACTAGTATACATACAAAAGCTCGCCGCTCTAGCTTAAACGGTACCCGAGTTATTAATTAAAAACCTTATTATTATTACAATTTTAAAGGGCCCTAGATCCCTTAGGGCTCATTTCCGGACCAACCTTTATAGGAACTTTTTTTATATTTTTGGATCTAGAATCACCTCTTAAATTTTGGCATGCCAGTTATGGATCACCCTGTATAAAGCATATAAAACATTTGCCTGTTCAAACATAAAACTGCATTTTACGAATGAGAAATTTACTGCAAAATAGCTGTGGATACATTTAAATAATTTATGTGATATACGTTTTAATAAATTATTTGATAAATTCAAGTGCACTTTGAATAAAAAAATATATTATCGGACAGAAAGAAAAGTTTAAATAAGTCAAGTCTAGAGTCCAGAGTCCCAGGGTTTACGGCCCGGTGCCTTACCAACTAGGCTACTAAAACTTCTATTCTTCTCAAAATTGTTAGTTTTTAATTAAAGCTAATAACAATTTATCTACTTTATTTTATTATTTTCTCAAATTTTGTATCATAGGTACCTTTATTCAATATCTATCCGAATATCTATAGTATATTCAACTTCAGTATGCAGTAGAAGTAAATAAAACAATCGCGCTCGCGGCAGCTGACGCGTGGTTTCATTGGTTAGAACACTCGAATGTTGCGAGAGTAGGGATGTAGAAAATTAAACAGGTCAGTACGTGAATACTTGCGAAGAAGCGTGCAATGCATTGCAATGGACCGTTATATAGAAATATTTTGTTTTGAGTCCTACCCTGTCACTAAATCCGTTTTGTCACGTGCGTTTGTTTACGCTCACTGCATTTTGAAGTTGAATATACTATATCTAAAAATAATATCCTTTACCACAGATTAAGGTCTGTGCCTTTACTATTTATATTTTCCCTTTTCCCATTGGTTGTGCGATAAACAGGTGTTACTTTTACTGAATGATACTTACCACATAATACACCCCACATGTGTACAATTTACTAGCATAATATTGATAAACCCACAAACCGAGCATAACCAATTTGCTTATAATAAAACTTGTAAGTTTTATTATTTTTTTATATTGGTTAAATGTGTTTATTATTATTAAGAGTGGGCCAATTGTTCGTTCGTTGCTTTGTTTAGTTCGTTTCCTTCTGTTTTGACAGTTGGCAGCCTACCAATGGTAGTCTACTAGACCGACCAACAACAAAAACTAAGATTTTAAGGTTTAAACACATATTTTCTAAATGTTTGGGTTTAAACCTTCACCAGAAACTCCTAGGGTCGCTTCATCTTTGTTCTTTTTTTTTTCGCTTTTTTGACGAAAACGAAAACTAGAGCAAAAACAAACCAAGTACAGAAGAACAAAGTCAATTCAGATAAAGTGAACCTAGTAACTCCTTAAATATTATCCTATTTAACTTACTAGTACCGTAAACAACTATTGATATTTATAATTAATTATATATAGATCAATTAAATAAATAATCTTTAATTGATTGATAATAGGCCTTCATTATATTTCAGGTCAAGTAGTAATTTGATTAATTACATATTTTCATATATACATTATACATTCATATTTAATTAAGTAATTAATGTAAATTACTGGTATTATAAGATACTAATAAACTGTATTTAATATATTTACAGGATCATTACTGAAATTAAAGCAAAATGTTAATGATGCAGTAGGTAGGTTACCTACATAAATTGCAATGTTAATATTTTATTAAACTCGTCGCAGCCATATTGTTGAAAAGGTAAAATTTCGCGCAAACTTAGTTTGAAGGCGGACCTATTCGAAGGCGTTCCAAAAACATTTACTTCGCTGCTGTCCAAAACAATAGTCGATATTTTTAGAACTTTTTAGAAATCCAATACTTTTAGCAACCTTAAAAATATACCAATTTTCACGAAAACCACCCCCCGCCTCTTAGGGGGTGCAGTTGGAACTTTTTTATTATCATATTCTCTTTCAGCAACCTTAAAACCCACAATACACTAATTTTCATAAAAACTACCCCCCACCCCTCAGGGGGTAAAATTAGAAAAAATTTATTAAAAGATTCAGTTTTAGCGACATCAAAAACCCCAATATATAAATTCAAGAAAACTACACCCTGCCCCTCAGGGGGTGGTGTAAGATTTTTTTTATTATCAGATTCACTTTCAGCAACCTCGAAAACCCCAATATACCAGTTTTCACGAAAACTACACCCCACCCCTCAGGGGGAAATTAGAAAAAAATATCAGGTTCATATTCGCCAACCCCAAAAACCCCTGAATAGCAATTTTGACCAAAATATTAAAAATATTTAAAAATATTTGCCCACTCATCTCCTCGGGGGTGGAGTTAGAAAAAATTTATTATAAAATTCAATTTCAGCAACCTCAAAAACCCTTATATAACAATTTTCAAATTTTTCTAACAAAATGTATTTTTCCCCATTTGCCCCCTTGCCGCACCCCAATATTAACTAAAAACAACTAGCTAGAACTTTTGGTAATATACCCGAATGTCAAATTTCAAGTCTCCAGCTTAACCTCTTCAGGGACGAATTTTTTGTTTAAATTAATTTTGTAGCAAAAGCTAAAAATGCTTTTTATTGTCAAAACAAGTAAACAACTGAAGATGTGCGAATCTTGGCCATTGGATGTCGCTTGTGATTGGAAACAAAGCAAATGGCAACAGCTATAGCCACTGAGCAATAAGAAATTCGGTGAATTTCATTTTGCGGAATTTATTTTTAAACGTACACGTATGTGCCTATGTCCCTGAAGAGGTTAAATCGTGCCCACAAAATTTTCCGGACAGACCGACCGACCGACAATTTTTTTTAAAGTCCAAACGCAAAAATACGCAAAAAATAAATTGAAAATTTTTGCACGAATACAAGGCTTTCCAAAATTTTTAAAATGGGAAAGCAAAAATGTATGTAGAAACATATTTAAAAGTTTTTTTTTATCGTGAAGGGGGTAATTTATAGCGTGACGTAAATATTTAGGGGGTATTGGCCAGGTTGACGTAGTGCAATGAAGGGGAGGGGGCCAAAATGGCAAAACTAGCGTAATTAATGGATGGTCCCTAAGGATTTATATTTAATGGTACTAACAAAATTATTTTAATTGAAACACATAATTTACTTCAAACCCAACAATTTCTACATAATAATTTACATATCCAGATATATCTATTTTTATTATATCTGACTCTGGTGCAGTTACTTCCGTTGTATGTACGTACGTATGTGTCAATTATAAGCAAAGGGAATGGTCTGTGACCAGACGAAAAAATGTTCGACCATCCCACACTCTTCTAGAGACGTCCTTTTTTAATCGCGAGATGCCCAGCCGGTTTGGCATGGGATGAATCATTCATTAGGCCATATTTTCGCTTCTGTTTTACACATGAATCGTTTATTTCTAAAAGGATTCAAGTTATCTTAAACCATAACTGGTCCGAAGTCGCGTCGTCTACGGGATTTAAATAATTAATAATAACTTAATATTATAAAATTATACATTTTTCACTTTTTTTATTCTTCATAGCGATATAGCGCTTAGTTAACAAATATATTTTTTTCAAATTTTTCTAAATGTAATTTTATTTGGGTAAGTATTTTATTATGTTTTGTGACGATATCCTATTTTAATATTGTTTATCATATCCATTTTAAAAGATTTAGTTTATTTTCTTTTTCTATTTTTTTTGCATCTCCAAATAGTCTTTCAGACTACGCCAGACCGTTTAAATATGGACCGGACCAGTTAACACCAAGGCATTTTTTAACCAGTGTAACATCCTTCATTTGTGAAGGACGCCTTGGTAACGTACAAAATATTTGTATAAATAATAATAGTTTTACTGACCTAGGTCAGTCAATTAGTTTTAGCAGCGTTACTAATACATGGTGGAGGGGGTTCAAAATTAAAAAATTTTGCGTTGCAGATACGACCTTCTAGCTGAGAACGTCAGAATATTACATATAAATCGCAATTTCCTTTTATATCAAAAAGTCTGTTAATTAAATGGAATTAAAACTTTTGAGGTAGCAGTTGACGCGGAATAAACCAATACGGAAAATCGCTGCTATAAAAAAATACTGCTGCCAACAAAACAATACTTTACCCTATAAGTCTAGGTTCATTAAAATCAAAAACGAAAAAAACAAAATAAAATAAAAAAAAATAAAACAAAATATATAAAACTTTTTGGACTTTTTTTTTCAAAAAAATTTTTTTTTTCGTTAATCAAAAATAAATAAAAAAAAGTTTTAAAATTTAAAAGGTTAATAAAGGTAGTCTTTTTTCTCCTATTTTCTTTATTAATATGGGAACATGTTTCGAAGTGCTTAGTTCACTTCATCTTCAGCCCGAGACTAAAATAAAAATGAAATATGAGACATTTACATAAGAAATTATTATTTTAGTCTCGGGCTGAAGATGAAGTGAACTAAGCACTTCGAAACATGTTCCCATATTAATAAAGAAAATAGGAGAAAAAAGACTACCTTTATTAACCTTTAAAATTTTTAAAACTCCTACCTGGGTATTATGGCTCAAAAAAAAGTTTTTCAAAAAAATTGTTTTCACCCCATTTTTTCTCCTTACCCCAATCCGATTTTTACCAAAAACAATCCCAGCCTAGAACTTTGGATAATCAACCTATGGTCCAAATTTGAAGTCTTTAGCCCGAAGCTTTCTTGAGTTATCGTAGTCACAAATTTCCCGGCCATTGACAGACAGACCGACCGACAGACCGACGGACAGAAAAAAAAATTGACAAAAATCATATTTATTGGTTATAAAACGTCCAGAAAGCAATAAAAAATTTTCGAATTTTTTTACTAACGCAAGACTTTCCTTGGGGAAAGTAAAACAATGAATAGTGAACTATTATTCCCCTAGGGCCCTTTGTCCACCATTGCCCAGCCTGTTTTTTACCAAAAACGGGTACCGAAAATTTGCTAATAATCGTAGTCAGGTAGTAGGCCAGCAGCTAGCAGCTAGCTGTTGCTAAGAAAACTAATATGTGATTGGTTGTACCATAGCAACTGCGTATGCGAAATATTTTGCGTATGGTCAAGAATAGAGCTGTTCAGGAATGAGGCAATGGCGCACGCGCATGCTCTGACCGTTTTCAATATGTTATTTTAAATAAAAAACATTTTTTTACAACAAAAAAAAACACCAAATAGACGCCAAACCAACGTTAACGTAAACCAAGGCCCCTCATTAAAAAAAAAGACCAAACCAAGAAAAAACCAAAACAAACTCTTGTATAGAGTCCTGCATTTAGGCGCTTGTTTATGTTTACCTACCTAAAAAAAAAACGTCAGCAAGTTGTAACATCTGATTTTTGCTCAAAATAGTTTCTGCATTAAAACAGTTATTTTAATGTAGAAAACGGCATAAAACGTAAGAATAAACAAAAAAAAAATATAATTTAAAAGCAATCGCAACCGCTATCATTTATCTCTGTTTCCCGCTTAGACCATTTTTAATGGCTTAGATCCTTTTTTCGATAAACATTTCAAATACTAAGAACTGCAAATTGCGGTTTATGAAATTCGCTTTAAATTGCGACTGGTAAATGGCCAATTAAGAACCATTTAATTTGATTTTTAATCTTAATTCAAAATCGTAATAAATTAGCTTTTTACTTTCGAACTACCCCCACATTAACAGTTAATGTTTGCATTTTTTACAATAAAATAAACATGTTGAAGAAAATTTTAAAATATGCAAATATTCTAACGTATTTTTTTTTTTTTTTTTTAAGTTATTCGAATAGAAATGCAATATTATAGATTACACAGCCCCACAAACAAAAAAGTCCGGATCTCTAGACCAGACATGTGTATCCTTATGTATTTTGGCCCGCTGAATCCGAATCCGAGGTCAGAAAAAGCCCTACACCCCAGGAATTGGCCCCAGAGGCCGAAAATGGCCGCTGAAAGGTGTGAAACGGGAATTCCGGCATGACGGATGCTCAGGGCAGGTTGAGATTGCATTCTCAAGGCAAAGTCGAATTAGTGGGTAACCGAGCTTAGATCCGACAGGCATCGCGGCCCCTGAGGCCGGAAAATGGGCCCCTGGGGGCCGAAAAATCGAGATTTTCACGTCGGGATCGCAGCACTTCGATTTTCTTGTAACTTCAAACTGCAGCAACGTAAAGAGGCTGGAACCTCTTCCAGGCCCATTGAAATTCACACCCAGGGTCCGAAAAACGGGCGGGAAAATCAAGATTTCCACGTCGTCATCACCGCACTCAAATTTCTATGGACTATAAAACTCACGGAAACACTGGCAATGTAGCAACATTTCGAGGCCCATTGTAATTCATGCCCGGGCTTTTTGGGATTCTCGATTTCCGGCCCTTCAGGCCCATTTTCTGGGCCTCGGGCATACATTCCAATGAGCCACGAATTGTTCCAACATCGTCAGTGTTTCCTGAGTTTGAAAGTCCATAGAAACGTCAATGCCGTGATGACGACGTGGAAATCTTGATTTTCCTGCCCTGAGGGCCCATTTTCCGGACCCTGGGCGTGAATTTCAATGGGCCTGGAAGAGGTTCCAGCCTCTTTACGTAGCTGCAGTTTGAAGTTTCAAGAAAATCCAAGTATTGCGATCCCGACGTAAAAATCTCGATTTTTCGGGCCCCAAGGGCCCATTTTCCGGCCTCAGGGGCCGCGATGCCTGTCGGATCTAACCACCGTTAGCCACTAATTCGACTTTGCCTAGAGAATGCAATCTCAACCTGCCCTGAGCATCCGTCATGCCGGAATTCCCGTTTCACACCTTTCAGCGGCCATTTTCGGCCTCTGGGGCCAATTCCTGGGGTGTAGGGCTTTTTCTGACCTCGGATTCGGATTCAGCGGGCAAAAATACATAAGGATACACATGTCTGGTCTAGAGATCCAGACTTTTTTTTTTGTGGGGCTGTGTTATCTATTGTATCTATTTGTAATAGATACAATAAAACATATTGAACTGCAGCCAGCTTGTATAGTGTTTCAAACCAATTCTAATTATCTTATTAATTAAAATGTAAAAATAGTAAAATAAAATACATTAAAATTAAAATTACAATACAAACATCTAAAATAACATTTACAAATATTTTTTGTATTCCAGGATCTAGATACACTTCAGAATCTATGTCCACTTTTGCGTTGAGACAAATTTTGTTTATAAGTACTTACATTGAACCCTTCTAAATAAGGACACTAAATCAGTGGCGCAACTGAACTAGAGTTTACAGATTAATTTTCCTTACGTGTAAGCACTTATAAAATAAACAAAAATATGTACCCACACAAGAATCGTCACAGAAGTGTATCTAGAATCTATATTCTAGATCCTGTGCTAGGATAATATTATACGGTAGTTTCGAATTTTCAAAAATTTTCGTTTGGATTTATTTTTTTTAAATTTGGGAAAATGCAATATACCATTTACTGTGAATATTTTATAATGGAATTCGTAGCATTCCATATCTTTACGTAAAATTATAACTTTGTATTTATAAGAAATGTCTTGCCAAACTCGATGAGAGAGTCTCTAGCGCAATTTATGCACCTGCTCAAAGCTTATTTTACGTATGACTGTTACAGTATTTATACAGTATTCATAATTTATTTATTTAATTTGTTTTCTGTTTCAGAACCATTGGTGAGATGGACTCAACTGGCTCCGTGTCAGCAGTCGAGTCCGCCTTAGACCGTCTAGCCAAACAAAGAAACGACCTGGAGGAGCTCTGGGCCGCCCGAAAGCTTCGTCTGGATCTCTGCCTAAGACTGCGACTTTTTGAACGGGACGCTCTGGAAGTATCGTCCCAACTCGAGATGTGGTCCGAAGAACTCCAACACAGCGAGTTAACCCGCGATATAGCAAAAGCTGAACACTTTCTGAAATTACATAATGAAAGTGTCAGTCAAATGCAAAATACGACCTATCAAGTTCTTCAACAAGGCCAAGACCTGGTGCAGGTGTTTGAGAATTCCGGTATCTGCGTGATGGCAGACGCCCAGTACAACGCCCAGACCCGAGTTCAAGTCTTATTAGAGTTTCTACATGACAGAGAAGTAGATTTAGAGGACTTGGCGGAGATGAAAAGGGTCAAATTAGAGCAGTGCATCCAACTAGGCCAGTTTCAGAACGACGCAAATCAAGTTATAACTTGGATACGAAACGGCGAATCCATGCTAATGGCGAGTTTCACGATTCCAAACAGTTTAAACGATGCTGAATTATTGAAGAAGGAACACGAACAGTTTCAAGTTGCAATCGAAAAAACACATACGTCCGCCGTACAGGTTAAATACCGGGCCGATGCTCTGGTCAATGCCAGTCACTATGATCCTCAAAGTATAAGAGAAATATCCGAAGAAGTCACCAAGCGTTGGCAACAGTTGGTCACTTGCGCGGAAGAACGGCATAAGCTAGTCACTGCCAGTCTGAATTTTTACAAAACCGCTGAACAGGTGTGTTCAGTACTGGATAGTCTGGAACGGGAGTACCGGAGAGATGAAGACTGGTGCGCCACCTCTGGACAAACAAATCTGGACAAAGCCACCGCGATTTCGCAGCTGATCAACAAGCACCAGGAACAGAAGGAGGCGTTTCTGAAGGCGTGTACGCTGGCAAGGAGGACTGCAGAGACGTTTCTGAAGTACACCACGAGGAGTTTGCAGTTCTATAATTATCCTGGTAGTGCTGGTAACTATGTGTAGATATTAAGTCTGAAAGAAGTGGATAGAGAGTTCGGGTAAATTTTCGTACAATTAAGTACAACTTAAATAAATTCTTTAAATTTCGAAATTATACCCCAAGTTTTTAAACAATTTCTGTCCATATTCGCAGAATTAATAACTTTGCTTTTGTAATGAGGAATAAGCTGCCCTTTTTTCTACTACCTAATTAAGTGCTAGCTTACATATTATCTACCGTTGTTAAGCATTGTTTATTGACGACGGTCAATAATGAAAATTTTTTGAGGAAACTACTACCTTTTTTAACTTATAACTGACAGCTCCGTCAAAATATTTTTTAAACTTTATTTTTAACTGTTATTTGGAATTACTAGCTTTAGGTAGTAGAAAAAATTGTATATGCACCACGTTTGCGAACTGTCTTAAGTTTTCTCGACTGATTTTTTGCCTCCACTCCGTCTTAAAAAAAAAACTTCAGTCTCGAACACTAAAGACTTAGTTCGCATACTAGGTGCATAATATACTATTTTATTATTATTATTATTTAACTGATAGTAAGCGTTCGAAACGATGAGACTATCGCATTAAGTTTAACATATCACAAAGGTTTGTTAAATCACAAAATTATCACATTAAAGGAAAAAAAAACTATAATACATAGTGTACAAAATTGTCCAATTTATATAAAAGTATATAACTTCTTAAATGGCTTAATTTCAAGTGATTCAAATGCTTTCGATAGTAGGAAAATTTTAGACTTTGCATGTTTAACTATATTCAAGATATGTTTTGACCACTTTAAGTCTTCTGAGATCGTTATTCCTAAATCAACTTGTTCACTCACCTTAGTGAGCAGGGAGTTTCCCAAAAAATAATTAACTTGAGGGTTATTATTACCAATGTGCTGTACTGAACATTTTTCCACATTTAGGGATAAGGTTCACACCAATCAAATATTCTGTTAAGATCATTTTGAAGGGTTGCAGAGTCAATAAAACGGTTTCCATATATTCTGGAGTCATCAGCGAAAAGGTCAGCAATAAAAATGATGAAAAGAAGCGGTCCAATAACAGATCCTGAAGTTACGCTAAATATATTTTAAATACCAGCAAAATGTCAAACAATATTATTTATTTTCTACAGAAAAAAAATAAAGTTTCTAGATGGGGGAAACCTTTTATCTTTGAAATGTAAATTTTCCCGAGAATTTTCCTATAATATAAAATATTGCTTATTTTTTCAGTTTACTCTTCGATAATCTAGAGAAACTTTTGGTATTTTAACTGTAGTTAGGTATCATACCTAAGGTATAGTCGTATTAATGGTGGAGCTCGCTTGCAAAACAACTTCACACTACAATGTTTGAAGAACGCTTTGACACAGACTTATATTTTGGACCAAAGATTTTCAACGTGGCAAAAAACTTTTGTTCAAAATTTCAAGTCTCTATGTCAAAACGTTCTCGAAATTTTGTAGTCTAAAGTTGTTTTGAAAGCGACCTGCACCATTAAAACGATGAGCTAGATTTATCGGGTGACATAAGAATGGGGACCTGAATTACATTTTGTGTGGTCTATAGTGATAAAATACGAAAATTTTCCTTTAAAACGGCGTCTCACACTTTAAATTTGGTGCTCTTTGAGCCGAGATATTTAGATTCAAGTACTGATATACAAGTAACAAAAAAAATATTTATACAAAACAGTAGTTATACATACAAGTGAAAAACACAATTTATTTAATTATTATCCTTCCATCTCGGCAAGAGTAGATTTTTTGAATTTAAATGTCTTGGGAATGGAAAAGCCCATTAATTTCTATTTTCGGTAATTTTTTTCATTTAACGTTCAAAAAAAATCGTGTCCCCATTACTGTAATGGGGTAACACCTGTCCACAAAAAAAAAAATAATCCCAATTACTCTTAACCAAAGTATATATATATTTTAGGGTGCTGAAAACGAATATGACAACAAAAAGGCTCAATGACCCTCAAAGGGCCTCGCTTCTTTCTCATGTTAGTAGTCAGATTTGGCTAAATTTTGAGTTTGTTATAGTTCTAATCAAAAGTGCCTACGGCACGACCCCCAAAAATTAATAGTTTAGATTCTAGAGTACCTCGAAAATCTTGAGAATCGTGGTTTACCGGTATTATGGAAAATTCGTTTTGGTAAGATTTGGCTAAAATTTGGATATATCATAGTTCTTGACTTTCTCATCAAAAGTGTATGTGGGCACAAGTCCCAAAATTCAGTAGTTTAGGTGCTATCTCGTCTAATATTCTTTTTTGTAGTAAAGCTATATACACATATATGTTTCTCATTTCATTGTGTACACTATTCGCAGTGTATATATTTTAGTCTTAAACATTTTTGTCGACCTGTATAACTTTAATTGCGTACTTTTTACGATAGTATTGCACTTTTTAACTTTTTTGCATTTTTTTTCTGAAAATTTAATAACCTTTGAGCAAACTTTCATTAAATCCTATTAAACGGATTTTTTCTCAAAATTAAACGTTAATCGGACTTTTCTTTCGAAATAGGATAGACTTTTGGGCCGATCCAATAATTATGTCTTGCACTATGGGGGCTAGCTCTAGCCCCCCTAAAATTTCTATTTTTTCAATTGTATCTAAAAATGTTGCATATTTAAAAATATTAATATTAAGTTTAAGGATGTTAGCCCTCTTGTCTAAAAATATGGAGGAACTTTTTTTGCTGCTTTATATTTTATGAGAGCGAGGCGTAATTATTTTAGGGGGTTTCAGCGCTAACGTGACTAAGAGTGATGAGGGTAAGGGTGTGAAAAATACCGTGATATATGTCATATGATAAATACACGGTTTGAAATTTAAAGTTTCTACGTCAAATTTGTATTAAAATATTAAAAGTTATGGAGGTCTCATGATATTTATCTTTAAGAGCAATATAGCATTCGCAAACAGTTGAGGGCCTCCACTAGAGGCATCATTTACAGGGTGACCACATGTCAAGGAAATCAGGGAAGTCAGGGAATGTTATTGAAAAAAATGAAAAATCAGGGAATTATTGAATAACCTGGAATTTTATTATTTTAGTTTATACCTTTTTATTTCATATAATTTTTACCTGAAAAAAATGAAAAATCAGGGAATTATTGAAAAACCTGGAATTTTATTATTTTAGTTTATACCTTTTTTTTCATATAATTTTTACCTAAAAACCAAAAGGTCAGGAAAATGTCGGGGAAAAATATGAAATATGATCAGGGAAAATTTTTCAAAATCAGGAAAAGGTCAGGGAAATGTCACGGAATTTTCCAAATAAAATTCTGTGGCCACCCTGCATTTACTATCTAACTTTTTGCTACGAAAACAATAAAGAGAACGTGTGAAATTAGTAGTGATGAAGATATCTCTATTATTTGCGAATATTATAAAGTATATGCATTGTGCAATAAAACTTTTGCTGCACCATTAGTGTAACATTAGTGTAACAATGTTATACTATAAGATATTAATTCCAATATTCTTCAAAGGCAATCACGAAAATAGAGTGAAAGGGATCCTCGAAAAGCTCTTAAGTCAAGAGAACAAGGTGCTGGAACACTGGACGCAACGGAAAAAGCGCCTGGATCAATGTCAACAGTTCGTCTTGTTCGAAAGGTCAGCTAAACAGGCAATTGAATGGATCCATGAGTCTGGTGAGGCGTACCTCACTACCCACACAACGAATCTCGGCAATAGCATAGAAGAGACCGAAAGTCTGCTTAGGGAACACAACGAATTTAAGGTAAATCCCTAAAATTGTTTATATATTTTCTATATTTCCTGATCGGAAAAATCGACTTAAAACTTCTGCCAGCGGAGGAACACAATGTGCACAAAGTGTTTTAACTATCAGCGCTTGTGCCACTTTACCGGTGTTTTATTTTGTATTGAGGGTTTTTGTGTAAACATGATATGCATTATTTAAACAAGTAGTCAGCATCTCAAGTGACGCGTTCGCCAAAATTACACATTGAAAAAACATTTTTGGAAAAAAGTCTACTTATGGGAATAAAAAAATTTAATAACTACAAAGTGATAAAACTGCTTTTATTTTAAACCAAAAAAAAATCAAACAAAATAAAAAAAAAAAAATATCAAAAAAATATAAAAATAAAGATTATTGGGGGGAGGGGGATAAATACCCTCTTTACCCCCCCCCCATATCTACGCGCCTGCCTATGAGTTTGACGTCATTAACTCGTTTATCCCGGTCATTATTAATAACTCAAAGAGTTCGCCATAAATAATAGTTTTTGCCCCATCGCACTGTCGCCAAAGATAAGGTGGGAACACTTTAATATACATAAAAACATAGTTTAGTCACCATTTTGAATTATAATATTGAAGTTTTAGGACTAAAAGGGATCATTTGAGGAGTATTTTTTGACCTATTTGAAATATATATTTTTACACACCACCTCCGGGAAGGCGGACGGGTCTGAATAATTATATTTCGCTTGTTTAGGGTAAGAACTATCTGCATACCAAATTTTAGCTTTCCCGGCCCAATAGTTTTTAAGAAATGCGTACCCAAGCTTAAAGCCGGCTGGAAATTTTTGATATGAATTTTTTTTAAATGTCAAAACGTCAAAAATTATCGCAAAAGAAATGCTTATTATTATTATCCAATGGGCCAAAATGGGCACTCTAATATTTTTAGAGTATTACTATTACATATTTAAGAATAGTTTTACATATATATCTGATGGACGACGATGGACGAACGAAACTATTCTCAATTTTATGTGCCACAGACACGTAATAAAAAGCGCTAGAATTTTACTTAAACAATGTTTTTTGGTATATATTTATAAATACATCTTTAAAGACATATACTTGCTATGCTTCTTTCAAATTTTAAGCAAAAATATTAGTTTGTTTAGAAATTAGGATGTTTTTTATGTAAGGCTGTGAAAATAGGTTTTTGAGCAACCGTTGTGCACATGAATATTAGCGCATATTCCCAAATTTATTGCAAATAAAATTAATGAGTTTTTCTAATGTAGAAAAGTATAGTGAATAACTTTAAATGTTTTATTTTATTTCTAAATTTCATTTGCCTATTTATGGATATATATAATTTTTTCCCGTTGGCAACATAGTGCATCGGCCCCAACCCAATTTTAACTAAATTTGACATGACGCGAACTACAACGGTCCGAAATCGTTTGTTGAAAGAATTTGCCAGTAAATGAATAGAGGTGGAGTTAAAGAACAACTTTCAGAAAAAAGTAACACACTGTATGTTGCGAATGGTTTAATCTAGCGTAAAAAGCCATATTTGGAATCAGTGGAAAAAATGGCTATATTTTCTTTGTCACTTTGTCAAATGCGAGTAAAAATGAAAGGACAAGTTTTAGGTGATGTTTTTGAAATAATATTTGTTTTTTTAAAAGAAAAGGCCAAAAAAAAAGGAAAAAAAAATTAATCTTATATTTCTTTTTCTCGTCCAAAAAATCCTTTCGGGCTTATTACCGAAGGACTAAAATGGCAGAGTTTTTTTAATATAGCGGATATTTTCGTAAACATACTATTCTAGCTGAAGGTTTCATACAGTGTCAAAAGTCTGCCACCCCCCCTTTAACTTTTGAACGGCTTAAGATATCAACTTGAAATTTAAAACACTTAAATAACATAACCCAAATAATTTTTTAGTATATATTTGATATGTTTAGGGGGCACAATGGCGACAAAGGGCCAGGTGGACATTTTTTTTTAATGGAAAGGGGGGTCGTGTAATACATCTTATAAAATTCTCTATTCGACTATATATAATTTTTATTATTTTTAACCCTTTTTAAGGTTTTCATTTTTCATTTTTTTTTTGCTAAAAAATGCGATTTTTCAAGATTTTTTTTTTGTAAAATTTTATTTATATCATTTAAAATTAATTTTAAAGTATAACTGATGTATTTGTATGATAAAATAAACTATTTTTCGAAAATTGTTGGATTTTTTAAACACATTTTGACGAAAATCCCTAGTTTTGGGGCTTTAAAATAACCCCCAAAAATTGCTCAGAAAAAATAAAAAAATATGTAAGCAAATAATGAATTTTATAAGCTTTAAAATGATGTAACACACGACCCCCTTTCTATTAAAAAAAATCCCCCCTTGCCCCCTGTCTCCATGGTGCCCCCTAAGCATACCAAATTTATACCAAAAATTATATGGGTTATTTCATTTATGTGTTTTAAATTTCAAGTTGAAACCTGAACTTCAGGTCCTGAAGCCACGGGGGTGGACTTTTGACACGCTGTGTATAATTACTTACTTGCTTAATATTAGGGTACTGCCAAAGAAACTCGGGAGAGAGTTAAACTCCTGCTCCAACTGGCTGACAGCTTGGTGGAAAAAGGACATGCTCACGCTGCGGCGATCAAACAATGGGTAGCGGCGGTGGATAACCGCTACAAGGACTTTAGTTCTCGCATGGAAAGCTACCGACAGAATCTGGAGGAGACGCTGGGGATCCAGGAGGAAGTGACGGAGAAAAAGGACAGAAATTCGGAGGATAGGAATTCGGATCCCAGTTTGGAGTCGAAAATCAGGGAGTCGGGGAATATTAAGGAGTCGAATGAGGAGAAAAGGAAATCTGCAAGGAGAAAGGAGTAAGTTAATTTTCTGAATTTAATTCTCATTTAGGAACTCTGAACAAAAAATATGGAAAAAAAAACATTTTAATTTTTTTTGATTTAATTTTTTTTTGTAGCAACCCAGATACCATTTCCAAAAAAATACAACAAAGTACCGGTTAACACATTTTAATCACATTAACCCCAAACCCTCCTATATTGTCTAAAAAATTCGGTTTTTATTTAATAACTCAGAAACGCTTTAAGGTACAGCAACGAGGCTTTAAATATAAACTAACCTTAGCAAGACCCATCTTCGTATGCTATTTCATGTACTTATTTTAAACAGGGGTTTGCGAAACTGGGGGCCTTATTAGTTTTTTGTCCCAAACTTTTTTCTCTATAGTTTTTTTGTAATTTTATTTTTGGAATATGATTCCTCTGATCAAAATACATCAAAAAGGTACTCTTGTTGTAATACTGTAGGATTAACCGTTTTCGAGAAAAATTAATTTGAAGGTGAAATTTCACGGTTCGAGGACGAAAAATTAAATACTAAGATGTTGAAAACCTGAATTTCAATGATGCAAGGTGAATGTACATCAAAACTAAAAAAAAACCTGATTCAGGTACTTCCAAAAATAAATCCTAAGGGAGCTATGGGCTCCTATAAATGCACCATTTTTAATGGGCCATAGTAGCTTTAAAAGCGATTTTTCGACCTACATGTATAGAAACTTTTTTTCTTAGTTTTTGATATAGAATAACCCTGCATCATTGAAATTTTGGTTTTAAACATATTAGTACTTCATTTTTCGTCCTCGATCCCTGAAATTTCACCTTCAAATGAATTTTTCCTGAAAACGGTTTATCCTACAGTATTAGAACACAAAAGTACCTTTTTATGTATTTTGACCTGAGGAATCATATTCCAAAAATAAAATTACAAAAAAAATACACAGAAAAAAGTTTGGGATAAAAAACCAATAAGGCCCCTCCCGTTTTACACACCCCTGGTTATAATAAGTACATGAAAAGAACATATGAAGATGGGCCTTATTAATATTATTTCACGTGCAAAACCTCGTTGCTATATCTCAAAGGGTTTCTATGTTATTAAATAAAAACCGAATTTTTTAGCCACTTTCAAAGGGGCGTAGCTCCCTTACGACGCAATTTAAGACATATGTTTATAGGAACTTTTTTTATATTTTCCTATGTAATATCACCCCTTAAAATTAATGACATCATTTACTGGACATCATGTAAATAATCAAGCTCTGTGTAATTTTTATTTTTCTTTTTAACGTTTGTCTGCCTTTTGTATGCAAAACACTGATTTCTTCAAAAAAAATATGTTTTTCTGTCTTGAAAATTTATGACCACGATAACTCGATAACGCTTTGAGCTGAAGACTTTAAATTTGGATCACAGCTATGCATAGGTTCCTTATACAAAGTTCTCGGTTGCTGGAAATCTGGGGGTGGGGTATGATCGTTAAAGGGGAAAACAATTCTTTTTATTTTTTTTTATTTTTTTGTCGTTGTTCAAAAAGAGAAAAAAAATGTTTTTAAATAAATTTCTTTCTATTTTCAGATTTATAATGGCCGAATTACTCCAAACCGAACGGACCTACGTAAAAGATCTCGAACTTGTCATCAAATGTTTCCTGCTCGAAATGCGAACCAATCCCGCGACGCCTGCCATCCTGCAAGGAAAAGAGGACCTGATTTTCGGCAACATTGAAGAAATCTACAATTTTCACAACTCGATTTTTCTCCGAGAGCTCGAAAAGTACGAAACTATGCCTGAAGATGTTGGTCATTGTTTCGTGACGTGGGCACAGAAATTTGACATCTACGTACACTATTGCAGGTAATGTTTCTCTTCGAGAATTCCCAAAGGAATTCCTGAAGTAATTCTCAAAATTTTGTAAATTTCCGAATAAAGTACCCACACATTTACTAGAACTTTGGTATTTTGTAGTCCTTAGTTCCCTTATGCAGTCCAAAATACAAGAAAAACAGGCCTGTGTTTAAACGGTTATTGCACCAAAACCGTTGATAAGCCAAGGGTGTAACTCAGCCATATTTGTTTAGGAGCTAAGGACTATAACCTATCAAAATTTCAACCAAAGAGATTTTCCTCATTAAATGTGCAGGGTCCGTTCCCTCTTAACTCCTGTTTAAAATAAAAGTAATAAAAAGTACTAGGTAAAATTTTATTGAAGGATCTCGAGAATTTTCATTCTATATAGATCTATCCAATAATAAATACATTAAATAATATTAAAAATTAATTAGATGTATACATAAAAATATAAATAGGCCCACCAGAACAGTGATGTCACAAAACCTCATTTCCCATTTAAAATCCCTTTTGCCTCGGTATAAAAATAATGAAATCCATTTTTGGATGATGATAAATAACTATTAAAGCAATTAAGATAAATACAACCCTTGTACATGTAGATGCTCTAATAAATTAGTTATAACAGTCCAAAAGTGACAATTTTATTTTTCTAGACACTACACAAAGAGAGTACCGACATACCCAAAATCTCAGACCGAAAATGGCGGAAGCGTCATCAAAAGGAAAATTTAAACAAAATAATTTTTCATTTTAGTTGTTATTCTATTTGACATGAAAGTTTGACAATAATAGAAAATAATTTATGACAGTTTGCATTATTTTTTTCAATATTTATAAACTCTATTTAAGAAGATTAATTAAATTTGAAAATGGTGTAATTTTATATTTCCCGTGTACAGAGCTAATCAATGGTGCATTTTGATAATATTTTGTTGCTGTGGATAACTTATTAAACTTAAGTATTTGTTTTAGGTAAACCTAGCTTTTCTTTATTTTCTTTCAAAACTAAAATATATTTCGCAAAATCAAAGCCTCGCTAATAATAAGGTATGAATTAAATTATTATAAATGATCTACCAAATTACCTAAAACTGCATCAGGAGATTTTAAAAGGTTTAAAACAGGTTTTAAATCAGAAATTATTAGCCCTAATGGATATTCAGCATTGGTAATACATTAGTTAATAAGAAATTGTATGAGTTTTGCTAAAATACTAATTCTGTTTAGTAAAGAAATACAAAAATATTACTACTTACATGTGAATAAGTTATAAACATTTTAGAACTATAATTTTAAACAGAACCGTTTGTAAACAGAATTCACTGTATCTTCTATGCAATTTATGAACAAAACACCTTAAACAAACTATTTTATTAGAAAATTTGGATAAAAATATTGAAATTGTCATAGTTAATGTTAAACAATTGTAACCTAAATAGTTAACGCAAATGTTTGGTGTATAACAGACTTGATTTCAACAATGTTTTTGCAGTAGCAACGACGTGTCCCGTTTCTAGAAAAATTTCTTGCGGTTTGAAATTGTGGTTATGTCGGTACTCTCCTGCGGAACCACTGTAACTACCCACCTACCCTAACAAACCTATCTAGTGCTCTAGACAAGACAGTAACTGACTTTTTGTCTTTTGTCTTTTTAGAAGAGCTCTCTATCTAGATAGAGAGTTATTGCAATAGATAGAGATCTCTTCTAAAAAGATTCAGAATCACCAACTAAAATGCTATATAAAACGTCAAACAAATTGATATTGTGGTTGATAGTGAAATCTGCAGAAGAATTTATTATTATTATTTTCCAACCCAAAAACTCGGGATTTTGCTGTAAGCGGCATATACATATAATCCAACGTTTTAATTTTTCACCAATCGTGTTTTATCGTGTTTTGAGGAGAGGTGTGTGCGAAAAGCTCGGAAAAGTAAAAGATCAATACTTGCCTAAGCTTAGAGTCTTAAAGTAGTTTAATTTTTATATTAGAAACTTCCACCAATAAAATAAACACTACTTTCAGGAACAAACCGGAGAGTAACAACTTTCTGGTGCAGCATGGCGGAGGGTTTTACGAAGATCTGCAGAAGAAACACAAAGTGGAGCATCCGATTTCTGCGTATTTGATTAAACCCGTGCAGAGGATAACGAAGTACCAGCTACTCCTGAAGGATCTGCAGTCGTGCTGTGAGGAAGGACAGGGTGAAATTAAGGTAAAATACTGGTACCAACATGCTTTCCTTATAAGTAGTTCATTAAAAAAATATTTTTTTTTCTGAAAAACGAAAAATATTTAATGTTTTTTTACCAAAAACAACCCCAGTCTAAAACTTTGGATAAGAAACCTATGGATCAAATTTTAAGTATTTAGCTCAAAGCGTCCTCGAGTTATCGTGTTCAAAAATTTTCGGGATAGACAGACCGACGACAGTTTTTTTTTTACGAAATAGTATATTACGTACTCTCAATGAGAGGTTATATGTTTGACGTTTAATAATTTTCAGCTGATCGTCACTTCCCAACCGTTTTCATAAGCAACGGGTGGGAAATACCCACTAACTACTAACTAGATCGTAGGAAAATTATCTTTTTTTTTATATAAAACGTCGAGAAATGTAAAAAAAGCAAGAATATTTTTTTACCAATCAAGACATTTTTCAGCAAAAGTAAAAAACAAAATACTGCAGCCAACAAAATATAGAATGGTAAAAATTGGGGTGGGGTAAGGGGTAAAATGGGATAAAAACTATTTATTTTTTTTTAATTAAAAATGACTATTTTCATCTCCCCATTATAAATGTTTTTTGTTTGAATGAGCTTGTACTTCTTTGGACAAACTTTTATCATAATAAAATATTGAAATATTTTATGGCTATGGTCATTATTAACCCAAAACCACCTTTTTGACTTTACTAAGCTTCAACTAGTTTTACTTTGTTCTTTGTTTGTTGATCATCTAGTTTCCTTTTTTTTCCATTTCACGACACCAACCAAAGCAGAGCAAATGTGTCCTAGAACCAAAGAACAAAATAAATCCAGATGAAGTGACCGTACCTTTCACCCCCTTACCCTTAACCCCATCTTTACCAAAAACATTGCAACCTCTAAAATTTGGGCGTTGAATACGAATAGGACTATGAAAAAGCTCGCTGACCCCGAAAATGCCTCGTCCCCTTATCTAAAAGTGGTTTCACTCAAATTTTGCTGAATTATGGATGTGTTATAGTTTTCTATATGCAGTTCAAAAATGTCCACGGGCACAACTCCCAAAACCTAATAGTTTAGGTGCTAGAGCACTTTGAAAATCTCCCTGTAAAAACGTTGTGGTTAATTCTTATTCAGACCTTGTAAGATCTTATAAGATTATATAAGACCAATAAGAACTTAAATTAGGATTTAATAAGATTTATTAAGAAAATTTACATAAAAGATAATTCTTGTAGATTCCTGTAAGATTAAATACGAAAATGTACTTAAGGGAACGTTCAAGTATTACGTAACGCAAATTTTGATCATTTGGACCCCCCCCTGTAACGCTATTTTCATATACCATTAACATGGGCGTAACACTCCAAAATTACCCCCCCCCCTAGGATCGTTACGTAATACTTGAACGTTACCTAACTTGTAATGGGTATGTTTTAAGGTTTAAGCAAATTGGTATAAATTTAAATAGCAGGTTTTAAAGACAAAATTCTAATGAAGTACTAATAAGATGTAAACAGAATGTTCATATTAACTTAATTTCAGAGTTTTAAAGCGAAAATTTAGAATGAAAAAGATTTAATGAGAAAATTTATATTATATTTAGATACCAGGTTTAAAAAGAAAATTCTAACGCAGTCCCAATAAGATTTAAACAGCAGATTCATATTGACTTAATTACAGTTTTGAGGCGAAAATTCCTATAGGTGGCGCCACATGTTATTTCCTACCACTAACAAAACTTATTAAATGGATAAAGTCGCTTTCTTGGAATACTGACGTTAAAACTTACTAGTCAGCTAATTCGATACACTATCGGATTGGTATGGATCAAGATATCTGAAGGCTTCCGGTTTCTTCACTTCCGGTGTCCTCAAATAGTTGAAAATGGATTTATGTGGGGGTGTATGTCTAGGGGGTCGATTTTTTCGTTATTTTTTTTAATATCTCTTCGTGTTTTCAAGATACAAGCAAAAATGTGTGTGTGTTTAAAACCATTGTAGAGCAAGGTTCATTCTAATAAAAACCTGATTTATTGGTAAGAAATTTTGTTCAAAACGGTTCAAAATCTTATTAAAACTTCTTAAGATTAAACAAGAAAATTTTAATGAGAATTAAAATGAAATTTATTTTCCAAAACCTGGTTCATTCTTATAAAAACCTGCTTCATTGGTAAGAAATTTCGTTAATAATCTTATTAAAAGTTCTATAAAGTTTTAATAAGATCAAATACGAAAATTTTAATAAGAATTAACCAGAACGTTTTTACAGGGTTACCGATCTTATGGAAAACTCGTTTCGGCCCGATTTGGCTTAATTTTGGATATGTTATACAGGGTGATTTACGAGGGGTAAACCGCAGAGGAATTTAAATTGGAGTTAATCTATAGGAAATCTTTGAAGGTTACGAGGAATCTGAAGGAAAGCTTTAAAGATTTCCTTCTTTTTGAAGGTGTACAAAATTTTGTCAGCGGTTTACCCCTCGGTGATTTATTGGCCCGTATACAAACTTTAGCAACGAAAAGTAGATTTAATTTCATGAAGAAATGTTCATATAAACGTAGATCCTATCTTTCTTCATTCAGAAGTTACAGCGTTTTTAAAAATTTTAAGTTGAAAAACGTAGTAGCCATGATTTAGCAAAACAAAATTAAGTAACTAGTAACTATCATTAAATGATAATCATGATAATGATAATCATTTGAAATCATCACCTGTCAAAAATTGTTTGCTAATGTCAATGATCGGCGCTACATTTAGATTAGATAAAGAGAGAAGTTCTACAGAGGGAGACAAAAGTATAATTATTATTAAATTTTAAAATTAAATTATGAATATTATGAAATTAAATCTACTTTTCGTTGCCAAAGTTTGTAAACGGACTAATAAGTTACCCGGTAGTTCTAGACTTTTTCTATAAAAGTGTTTTCGGGCACAACTCCCAAAATTCAATAAATTACGTGTTAGAGAACTTAAAAGATCTCGAACTAGCTAGTCCAGTAAGATTATTATTGCAGTTGTGGGGTCAGCAAGCTTTTTCACTGTAAAGTTCGTTTTCAGCACATAAAACTACGTAAGAAAAATAAGACTTTATTTATTTTTTGTGGGTCTTTAAAGCTAGTTAGAAGCCAAGATCCCCCCTTAAGGTATTTATGGGTAAAAAAACAAACCGTTTTTATTTCTTTAAAAATAATAAAGAGCGTTACGTACCGCTACGAACTACTCCCCTTTCCCCTACGTGTGTTACGTATTTTAAGTATATTTTTTTACTAATGCGGTTACTCATCTAATTATTAATTATTATATTATTCACAGCGCCTGCGCTAGAATAATACGGATTCCTAAAATCGTCGAAAAACGTCCTAGACAAAAAATTCTTGGATACAAATGTGTTTCATGCAAAAATAAGAAACTTTGAAAATGTCCGTCCGTCCGTCCGTCTGGTGTCACGTTTTTTGTGGACACGATAACTCAAGAACCAATTATCCGATCGACTTGAAATTTTCAGGAAAAATTAAGTTTTATGAGGAGAAGATACCTATTGTTTTTTAAAGTAAACTTTTTTTTTAAATTAAAAAAAACTATCATTTTTAAAAAATTTTCGTTTTTCGCAAAAAAAAAATTTGATTTTTTTAAAAGTTTTTTTTTTTGATTTTTTTTAAGTTGTTTTTTAAGTTTTTTTCTTTTTTTAAATGTTTATTTTTTTTATTTTTTTGTGAATAATTTATAATGGAATGCGTAGCACTAACATATCTTTACTGCTTGTTTCTCTTTTTCAGGATGGTCTAGAAGTGATGTTAAATGTACCAAAAAAGGCGAACGATGCAATGCACCTGTCGCTGTTAGAAGGCTGTGACGTATCTGCTGACAAGTTAGGTGAAGTCGTGTTACAAGACGCTTTTAGTGTGTGGGACCCCAAACAGATTATCCGCAAGGGAAGAGACAGGCACATATTTCTCTTCGAGTTATACCTCTTATTTACCAAGGAGGTCAAGGATTCGGCGGGAAAAGTTAAATATATTTACAAGAATAAATTAATGGTAAGTGCACGAATATAACTTAAGTCGGAGTTAACTCAAGCGAGTTATTTGCGTGTTACAGTTAAATCAACTGTCCAATTTACCTATTTCTACTACACCTTTTCAAGTTGTAAATAGGAAAGTGTAAATTGATATTCAGAATTTCAAGTTAAATTTCAGAAAGTATAAATTGTAATTCAGATTGCAAGTTATATTTCAGAAAGTGTAAATTGTAATTCAGATTTTCAACTTATATTTCAGAAAGTGTAAATTGTAATTCAGATTTGCAATTTATATTTCAGAAAGTGTAAATTGTAATTCAGATTTGCAATTTATATTTCAGAAAGTATAAATTATATTTCAGAAAGCGTAAGTTGAAATTCAGAAAGTGTAAATTGTATTTCAGAAATTATAACTTTATATTATTATTACAGAGTAAATTGTATTTTAGAAAGTGTAAATTAAATTTCAGAAATATTTATCTATTGAGAAACTTATAATTTATTTTTTATAATTTATACGTATGTAATATAATGAAGTGACCTAGCCATTTAGAAATTAATTTTGTTAAATGTTTAATTTTATGTAAAAAATACATTTTTTTATGTAAAAAATACATTTTTTTTTTAATTTTATTTTATTGCTGTTCAATATTTAATACCGAATATATATATATATATAATACATAACTGCTATTTTTTTTAAATTTTGTTGAATAAAATAATACGTTCCGAAATAAAAATTATAATTTCTGATTTACAAATTACCGTTTCCTAAATTTAATTTACACTTTCTGAAATTGAATTTACAGATCCAAATTTAATAAACACATTCTGAAAATTAATTTCTACTTTCTGAAATAAAATTTACATTTTCTAAATTTCACCTTACGCTCTCTGAAATATATATTACAAATCTGAAATTCAATTTTTACTTTCTGAAATATAACTTGCAAATCTGAATTACATTTTACACTTTCTGAAATATAATTTAAAAATCTGAATTACAATTTATACTTTCTGAAATTTTAAAAATCTGAATAACAAATTACACTGTCTGAAATTAATATCACACTTTCTGATTTAAACTTGAAAAGGTGTAGTGATCTCAAGCAAGTAGTTGAGAGAGGTAGTGAGAAACGTGACTTTTTACAATTTATACTTTCTGAAATTTTAAAAATCTGAATAACAAATTACACTGTCTGAAATTAATATCACACTTTCTGATTTAAACTTGAAAAGGTGTAGTGATCTCAAGCAAGTAGTTGAGAGAGGTAGTGAGAAACGTGACTAAGTTCTATGAGGGGGAAGGGGTTAGATGAAACGTCGCGTCACGATAATTTATAATAAAATTTTATTGATATTATTTTCTATATTTAGAAAAGATAATCCAAAATTTTTGGGTTTAAATCTGGATCAGAAGTTAACCTGGAGGCCACATGTTGATGCTTTAGTAAAAAAATTAAATTCATCAATATTTTTAATAAGAAACCTATTAGACATCATACAAATTCATATATTAATCGATATTAATCAACGTTTACCCTGCATCATTGAATTTTCGGTTTTCAACATTAAAGGTTAAATAAAATTTTTATTATTTCATTTTTCGTCTCGAATAGTGAAATTTTACCTTCAAATTAACTTTTCTCGAAAACGGCTAGTCACTGATATGACTTAAGTCGGTGTTAACTCAAGGGAGTTATTTGCGTGTTACATTTAAATCGACTGTCCAATTTACATATTTCTACTAGTGATCTCAAGCAAGTAGTTGGGAGAGGTAGTGAGACACGTGACTAAGTTATATGAGGGGGAAGGGGTCAGATGAAACGTCGCGTCACGATAATTTATAATAAAATTTTATTGATATTATTTTCTACATTTAGAAAAGATAATCCAAAATTTTTGGGTTTATATCTGGATCAGAAGTTAACCTGGAGGCCACATGTTGATGCTTTAGCAAAAAAATTAAATTCATCAATATTTTTAATAAGAAACCTATTAGACATCATACAAATTCATATATTAATCAATATTAATCAACGTTTACCCTGCATCATTGAATTTTTGGTTTTCAGCATTTTATTATTTTATTTTTCATCTCGAATAGTGAAATTTCACCTTCAAATTAACTTTTCTCGAAAACGGCTAGTCCTACAGTAATGCAATAAGTGTATCTTTTTATGTATTTTGACATGAAAAATCATATTCAAAAAATAAAATCACAAAAAGTTGCACAAAAAAAGTTTGGGACAAAAAACTGATAAGGTCCCCCGTTTTGCACACCCCTGGTTAAAGTAAGCACATGAAAATAACATACAAAGAAGGGCCTTATTAAGATTAGTTCACATCATGTGAATCACATTCAAATTCTCATTGCAAAGGGTTTCTGAGTTATTAAACAAAAATCGTATTTTTAGAACCTGTTTTCAAGGGGGGTAGCTCCCTTGCGAGTCGTTTTAGGACATATGTTTATAGGAACTTTTTTTCTTATTTGTGGGTAAGGCATCACACCCTGAAATATTAGCACGTTATTATGAAACACCCTGTAATTTAGCTTTTAAAATTTTTAGAAAAATAAATTTTAGTTTTTTCAAGAGTTTTTTAATTTTATTTTTTTTACATAATTTTATATTAAACCATAACTTTTGTTCAAATTAACCTATTTATTAACCCCTTCGCACCCAGACTGATTTTTCAAGTCTACAAAATTATCCCAGTTTATAGTAGTGTTTAGGTAGCGCTCTTATAGTGGTTGTCACAGATGGAAACCTGGGCTGGCAACGCATATTGAGCTGGTTGCCATATGTGGCAACCTGGGCGTGAAGAGGTTAAATAGTTACGGAGGTTACGTGAACTATTTTGTGATTAAAAAACGTTTAGCCCGATAGATTATTTGATTTAAGGTTTTAATAAGTTAAGAATTGACAGTCTATAAAAAAAAATATTTACTGCACGTTTGTCGGTTAATAGCCGAAAATGTATATATTAGAAAGTTATCTATCTGTCGTTAAAATCAAATGAACAGGAAACAGTGAATAGTACCATTTCATCCTTTTTGGGTATCATCACCACTGTGTATCCTGTGTGTTAATATTTAAATAAAACGTTAGATAGATATAAAAGTATGGTGACCTATATTGATGTGGTCACTGTTATATGTTCACTTGTTCCCAAAAGGAAAATCGCCACAATTTAGGGTGTACAGTAACGTGCATTAAAAATGCTACTTACCTAAACCATTTTATGAACCTTTAGCCGGTTAAGCAAAGTTAAATAAGTTAAGAATTGACAGTCTATAAAAAATATATATACTGCACCTCATCAATAGATGGCACCATACTTTTATATCTAGCTAACGTTTTATTTAAATATTAACAACATACAGGATACACAGTGCTGATGATTCCCAAAAAGGATGAAATGGTACTATTCACTGTTTCCTGTTCATTTGATTTTAACGACAGATAACTTTCTAATCCTTAAGGTTTTAAATTGATATTTACATTATAACTAAAACTGAATAACGGCAAACCGTGATCTTTTGCTACAATATTTTTATAAAACTTTTGAATTTTTTAGTCAAAGTTATTGACAATAACTTTTAACTTTCAGACGTCAGAACTCGGAGTGACCGAACACATGGAAGGGGACGAATGCAAATTCGCCGTGTGGACGGGCCGGGCTCCGATTTCCGACTACAGGATCGTCCTGCGGGCCTCCTGCCTGGATACCAAACAACTCTGGGTGAAAAAACTCCGGGAAGTCATTCAGGAGACCTACTTTAGCGGCGCTCTGCCCCTCAGTCTGCCCAAGAGCCCCGCGAAACTTAAACACAGCCATCGCTCCAGCCGGGACATGGACGTCGATTGCAATTCTCTGGACGAGAGTATGGATAATTTGGACAGAAATTCTTTGGCCAGTTTTGGATCTGGAAATACGACTGATTCTGATAAGGTAAGTGCACTTACAGCATGCTGTAATTCTAGTACACTGTGTGGATTTATGGATTGAATCAAAAGGTTTATCACTCCCAATGTTTTTTTTTTTTTAGAATATCGTTCATGATTATTTTAGGACCCAAACGAAAATAATCATTAGGGTGCTTTTTGAGAAAATTGACTTTCATTTGTTTCTATATTTTTTTCAGTGTACGTTTAAATTTTATTACGGATATGGAAACAGTTTATTTTTCTTAGCAATTTCGCAAAATATCTCTTTTATTTTCATTTATTTTTAAAATACAGTAGTGACTCGATTAGGGAACGTTCAAGTATTACGTAACGCAAAATTTGGCCATTTTTGACCCCCACCTCCCCATGTAACGCGGCGTAACATTTTCGAGACTATTTTTAAAAACTTGATCCAATAAACATCTTATAGGTTTATAATTTTTTAAGTGTTACATAACATTTTTACTGACCCCCCCCCCTCTGTAACACGGCGTAACGTTTTCGATTTTTGAAAGTTATAGTTTTTTAATTTTTTTAAAAAGCTTAACCCCCCATAACTTTTTTTTTTTTGGGGGATCACTTTTTGGTGGAATTGATTGATTAATAAAAGTAATTTTTCCTGAAAAAGTTACTTCAATCGGAATTTTCTTTCAGGTTTTTTCGACTTTTTTAAAAGTTAAACCCTCCATAACATTTTTGTTTTTGATGGGATTACTTTTAAAATTGGTATTGATCTTTAAAATAAAAGTATTTTTTCCTGAAAAAGTTAAGTTAATCGGAATTCAGATTTTTTTAATTTTTTTAAAAGTTTTTTGTTTTTGGGGGGATTACTTTCAAAAAAAATAGGGATAAATAAATAGGGGAAGTCATAGAATTTAATTTTTCCCATAAATATCAAATCGATCGGATTATTCGTTCTTCAGTTATCGTGTATACAAGAAACGTGACAGACGGACATTTTTAAAGTTCCTTATTTTATCATGAAACATTTTTATCCAAAAAGTTTTTTTGTCTAGGACGTTTTTTGACGATTTTGGTAATTGCGAAACTACCGTATAAGGGAACGTTCAAGTATTACGTAACGCTAATTTTGATCATTTGGACCCCCCCCCCCCGTAATGCTATTTTTCTATACCATTAACGTGGGCGTAATATTCCAAAATGACCCCCCCCCTAGGAGCGTTACGTAATACTTGAACGTTCCCTAATACTATTCTAGCGCAGGCGCTGTGAATAGTATAATACGCCATCTACAAACTTTAAATTACAAAACTACCGGTAGTGTAATGTATAATGTGGTATACCACCATTCGTATTAAAATATTTGCAGATTGTATTGAGATAATTCAACCTTATTAAAATTTAATATTGTTAAATATCAATAGGTTAATAAACCATAGAACAAATTGTTATCTCTCCAAAATATAAATTTAATTGTCTATTAAACAAACATTACAGCGACAATTGTTTCGACTTTTTTAACATAAAGTCATTTTCAAGCTACAAATAATAAAAAATTAGGTTGAAAATGGTACAATTCCTTTTAGAAAAACTTACTTTTTAAATTTATAAACAAATTTACTTGGGTACACATTATTAGAAATGTCATACTGACCTTAACAATATTATTTTTATACAATCTTAAAAATTAAACAAAAAGAAAACTACAATAAGTTAAAATAAAATAAATTAATGAAATCTAAAATTTAAAATTGAATAAAAATCTGGGACATCTATCATAAAGTAATCCAAACTATATTTGAAACAGACTAAAAGAATTATCTTTAAACTGCAAAAAAGTAGTTGAACTTAAAAAAGGGAAAAGATTAATTTATATACAACTTGGTAATTGGAATAAAATTGGAGAGGTGGCAGCAAATTCATACCTAAAACTCAAAAACAAACCAAAAAGGGACAAAATTTTTTTTTTTTTTTTTGGAAAAATTATTAAACGAAAATATTTATTCCAAAGATTAATGCTCTGTAAGGGGACAGGCAACAATCTCCGGTCTAACATTTAAAACATTATTGTAAACATAAATATTCAAAAAATCTATTTGTTCATTAACTAACCTATCCCTATGAAACTTTTTGTTGTACAAAATGGCAAATTGTTCTAGCAGATCTGTAACTCTATCGTTCCTAGAAATATGCAAAACACTTACTTCATTTTCATAGTCATGGTTGTTGCACAACACATGGTTGGCAAAGTTGGACTTATAGTTCAGACCCGCTAGATCAATATTATTTGCACGTAGTAAACGAAAGTGTTCGTTGGTTCTTATGCAGATTTTTCGATAACTCCTTTCCAAAGGATTAATTTTGTCCTTTTTATGGGATAATAAGAGGTTGAGGTTAGAGGGGGCTGAAAAGGACACGGAAATTTTAAATTGTGATAAGAGTTTTTTGATTTTTAAAGAAGGGGGGCCTATGTATGGAATACTACAAAAGGATGATGGGTTTAGGGTTGAAATAGGTATAAGGGAGGTGACTTTTGCTAAATTATATTTATGAAGTTTTTTACTGTAAAGTTTTTTAATTATATTTAAAGGGTAGTTATTAACTTCTGCCAAGTGAAAAATTGTGTCTAACTCTGTTTTAAAATCTGATTTATTAAGAGGTAAGGAAAATAATCTGTGAAAAAGGGAATGGAAAGCTGCCATTTTATGGCTAAAAGGGTTAAAGGCTTGAAAAGGAATTAAATGGGAAATAGTTGTGGGTTTTCTATAAACGGAGACTTGCAATTCACTATTAACGACTGTAAATTTAAGGTCTAAAAAAGGGAGTGAAGAATTAGACTCGATTTCCACTGTAAATTTTAAATTGGGGTGCAGACTGTTTAAAAAATTTAAAAACGTTTGAATTTCTTGTTCATTACCTTCAAAAATTACAAAAATATCATCCACGTAGCGGGCATAAAATTTTATGTGCTTTTTAAAAAGGCAATAGGTTACACTAGCAAACTTGAATAAAAAAATCGATTTGCCAACTTTGATTTTATTTAATTTTTTTTAACCAATAAATATAAAAAAAAAATATTTTGTAACATTGCTATCGATATCCGTAATAAATATCCGTAACAAATGAAAAAAATTTACAAGCAAATGAAAATCGATTTTATCAAAAAGCATTACTTTCGTTTTGGTCTTACACATCTGAAAAAATAAATCATAGGTGACATAACTTTTAATTTAATAAAAACACACCGTGAAAAATTCATCTATTCAGTTATGTTCCAATAAATTAAACCTAAATTATGATTTTAAATGAGTTTCCACATTTTTTTTAAGGAACGGGGCCTAATAGACCCCGGATAAAACTTCATTTTTGACGAGGCCAACTTTTGCAAATAAGTTTCACATAATATGCGAATTTTAATGTCCTTTATTCAGGATCCCTAATTTTTATAATTTGCAATATTCGATTTGCCTTCTGCTTGCGTGTGAATGTTTGGATTGATGATAGTGTAAACGGGGCCTATATATAAGTTTTTTAAAAAATGCTGCATAATACGTCGTTTTATCTCGGGGTCTTTTAGCCCCGTCCTGGACTGAACGTGTTAAAAAAGGCTTTCACCAAACCGTTCAGGGTTGTAGTTTTCGTCACGTCAAATATTATTAACCTGGTGCTGCAAGGTGTAAAGGGGGTAAAAGCTAATATTTTTTGACGATAACTCGCTTATTATTGATCGTAGCGTAAAAATCCTGCACAGATAAAATTTAGTTCAAAGTTTCTGATATATAGTAGATATTGGCCATTCCAGATTGTTTTATTTTAAAAATACGCAGATAGTGAGAAAATTACACAACCAAATATTTAAAAACAAAAGAGTTTTAAGGTAAATTTTATTTATAGTCCAGTCAAATAATAAATTTAAATTGCAATAAATGTACACGGGCTGATATTTTAAAGGGTAGTAGTGGATGGTAACAGACACTTAGTTCTTCACCGGGTGATTTGCCTAAGGGCTGTCCGCTATCTTGACTTTTAGGGGTGGGTTGCTTAATATGTATCTTACGATAAAAATGCATCTAACCAATTTTGTTAAGGAGGGAATTTCCAACAATTTTTTTTTGATCATTTTTTTAATATATTAATAACAATCGAGTTAATTTAAAAATAGCCTTGTTGGAGGTGAAATTGGTTTTTTCTATTTTTCGGCCAAATTATTCATCCGACGATAAAAGTAGTTATAAGCAAACTTGTAGCTCTTAAAATTCTCTATATGTTTCATATATTATAAATACTTTAATACGGTTACAGAGGGCGCAACTCGCGCACTGTAACTGTAACAAAGTACTTATGAGAATTTATAATATATAAAACCTATAGAGAATTTCAAGAGCTACAAGTTTGCTTATAACAACGTTTATCCTCCGATGAATAATTTGTCTGAAAAAAACTATTTTACCCCAAACATGTTCGTATTTGTATATTTATTGTTGTTAATATAATAAAAAAATGATCCCAACAAAAGTTGTTGGAAATTGTTTCCTTAACAAAATTGCTTATATACATTTTTATCGTAAGATGTATATTTAGCGAGATAACCGCACTCACCTCTAAAATTTTAGATAGCGCACATCCCTTCTGCAAATCACCCGGTGAAAAACTAACAGGAGTGTTCTGTTACTATCCACTACTACCCTTTAAAATATCAGCCCGTGTACATTTATTGCAATTTAATACAGGCATTTTTCGTTATTTGACTGGACTATTATAGGTGAAACTTAAATTGTATTATTTTGACTATTTTGACTTCCACAAGAAAAAAGTACTAAAAGCTCGACTAAAAGTTAACAGATTGGCAATTCTATACAGTTTCACATACCGCATTTCTCAGCACTTTCAGTAAGGTAAGTAAATCCACCCAATGCGATTTTTGTTTATTTAATAATAACTTATTTAATTTAATATTATAATAATAATATTAGTAACGGCCAAAATATGCCAACTGGTCTGTTTAATTTACCAGTTTGAAAAATAATGTAGTTAGTTTATACAAAGCTGTCAAGTATGGTGCCTCTGGTAAATATTTATTGAAGTGAAATATAGATGTTATATATTTTTTTATTTCGATGATTTAGCGAGCAAATACACTAAATTGCTAAGAAAAATGGTGCACCTAAAATTTCGCCGAGTTTGATGTCCAATAACTCGCGAACCGTTTATTTGATTTCAACGAAATTTGGTTTGGAGATACAACGTTGAGAAAGTAACACGACGATATACAATTTTTATTATTTAAATATTTTAGCTTTGTAGTTAATTGGTGCGTTTTATTTCTCAAACTTTTTACACCGAATGAAAAGATCACTAATCCCATTAGTTTAAATTTGTCACGTGACAAGATATCAATCAAATCAATAACACTGGTCGACAAATCTGAAGATTTCTCTAACTGAGATTCCAGACATAGGTTTATACTAATTTTGGGTCGCTGAATCCAAATCCGAAGGCCGTTTGTCTCCATAACCCTCAGATTTTTTTATGTCATAAAAAAAGTTAAAATTAGGGAAATCGATTTTGTGTAATTACAAGAAAATGCTTTGACTTATCACATTAAAATTAAGTACGGTTAATAGTGGTAATATAAGTTATTTATTCCCCTACTTACCCAAAAATACAATTGTGTGTATGTCAGAGGCGTGCGTTCTAAAGTGTTTCTGTAATATATTTCTCCAACAAAATTTATGTTTAAGAATTTTACAATTTCGATAAAATATTATTATTTATTGATTAATTTTACGTAAAAAACATATTGGACCTTTTGATCAAAGGTCAATAGTTTTCGAGAAAAATAGGTTTAAACATATCTCTACAAGTTCCACTAAGAAAAAAACTGCTGCCAACAAGATAATACTTTCTCCTATAGGTCTAGGTTTATTAAAATAAAAATAAAAATTAATAAAGAAATTAAAAAAAAAAAAAATCCGAAAAAAGTGTATTTTTTCGTTTTAACGAAAAATAAATTGAAAAAAAAATAAAAAAAAGTTTTAACCCCATTTTAACCTCTGACCCCACCCCGATTTTTATCAAAAAAAAAATAACCTAGCCACACAAAAAAGGTCAATAGTTTTTTTTCCTATGTATTTTGAGGCTCCCTAAAAAATCGATGGGCGCCAAAAATTGTGACGAAGGACGTAAAACTGGCTGTTTTTTTTACCTGAGGAGGTTTATATCAAATTCTAAGGTATCTGGTAAATACAAAAACTTAAGATTTATAAAAGTGGATTACCAAAAATGTTATATTACATGTAATATACACTTGAGAGCAAAAAAATCGATCCACTTAAAAAACACCATTTTTAAAATTCAAATATTTCGAAAACTACTTAATGGATTTGACTGATTCTTTTTTTGTTTTAAAGCTTAAACATTCTTTACTTTTGTTTTTATTTAGAATGATTAAAAAAAGTATTTTTGTATTAACAGCAACAAAAAATGTACATCTTCTAGAACTTGCATGGTACGCCACTGCAACTGTTTATCAAATTGTTAAAGTCTTTCTTATTGCCCCAGTTTTAATGAATATTTTATTTTATATTATTTTATATTTTTACTTCTGATTTGGGAGATATCAGGATTTTCCTGGTCAGTTGATGACAACAACCAGCATCAACTTTGGGAACGTTCAAGTGTTACGTAACGCAAATTGTACCAAAATTCATACACTTCATACTCCGTTTCTTGCGTTATTAAAGGCTCTACAGATTTCATGTTTTGGCTACCCCCCCAAATAGGGGGTGTGTTAGGGGGGCTAGCCAAAATATAAAATCTCTAAAGCCTTTAATAACGCAGGAACCGAGGTATGAAGTGTATGAATTTTGGTACAATTTTCGTTACGTAATATATGAACGTTCCCTTTACGTTATTACCTATTATAGGTAATAGCGTATAATACCTCCACTTTTAAAAGTTGGCTAAAAAAAGGTCATCAGCTAGAAAAAAGACGCCCTATGAACTTGTGCCCTGAGACAGCCCCCGCTGTATTTTATAAATAAAATTATGAAAATTTTCGTTGGAAATATTAAAATTGGAGTTTAAAATTAAGTAAAGTTTAAAATTAAACAAGCCGTGAAGATATGTAATGCTACGCATTCCAATATACTATTCACAAACAAAAAAATTAAATCTAAATTATTATAACAATTAAAAAAAAGATATGTTTTGTAACGACATAAATCGTCACTTTGTAATATAGCAAGGGTTAATTAAACTATTCGTTTACTTACGTTATAATTTATGTTTATTTTGTATATAAATAGTTACGTACGTACAGAACTATTTTGTATCTGGGACTATTTTGTAGCAGGAACTGAATTCTAACCATATGAGTCTCTATTCCATAGTTCTACCTGAAAATAACATAAAGAAAACATAATTAGAATATGATTTTTAATAATAAAGAATCATATGACTTATTTCTCTATAGTGCATTTGTCTATGGACTTACCTGGTTTTTATATGTTTCAGAGTCTATTGAGGGTTGGATTTCACTGGCTTTCATCTGTAGCTTGTTTCTCCTGGAAAGTTTCATATGCTAATTGCTTCGGGATAATCCAGAATTTGTTGAAAATAGTTTGCTGGAACTGCTCACTTAGATTCAGTATTTTGTTTATACTTAGTTCACAGGACACTTAGTATTCTGTTCGTATTTTTATTAGTTTTGCTGATAAACAATAAGTATTGTTTATATTTGTTTCTTAGAGTAATATTTTGAGGTTAGATATCACTAATACGGATTTATTAGGAAATAGTCTTTTTGGTTATTATCTTTGATGTAGTTTTAGTTACCTTTATTAGGAATCCTATACGGTAAAACTGTAGTTGATAATGACTTGCATAGATGTCGCTAATAGTTCAGAAATAGGATTTTATTTACCTGAAGGGTTCATACCGGTTGATAAGGTCGATTTTCGCTCTTTTCTTGATGAACTCGAATACAATGGTGGTGTCATTTTGACGAGTGTTTATTTTCTGTAATCATCGAAGTAATCCTTCATGTATTTTTATTTAAAGTTAGTGAAAATGAATATTTAAACAATGCGGAAGATATTGTAACTGTTATTTTATACAATTACGCATTTATAACGTTTCGATGGACATCGAAGACTTAGAATGACATGTAAGTTAAGTTTTTCTGTTTCTTAGAATATTTCTGAGATATAATTATTGTTTTAGCACCATTAATTAAGCACAATCACTAGACCATTAATTAATTACCATTTCTATACCATTAATATGGAATTACATTAATTTAAGTTGAAGTTTATTTTGGTATATTTGATATACAAGTTCTCCGCATGGAGTGATGTTCTGTTGGAACATGGTTCTGTATTTTTCGGCATAGATAAATTCTATATGACCGTCTAGCAGACAATTTTATATTGGACATAATTTTCAAAAGCATATTTAATCCCGGACAACATTTTCAATCGTACATTTTATCCTGGAAGATAATTTTTCCAAAGTAGATGGGACAGCCTATATTTTTTTTTCTTTCATTTGAGAAATGAATTCATCAGCATAGGGGAGACTTGCACAGATGGAGACGATGGAATTCATACCTCATGGATTTTGCAGAAACCAGCTAAGTACTCATTCTGAAAACTTTTGAAAGCAATATTTCATATTTTTAAATTCTTTTATTTCAATATTCTTATAACTGTAAACTTTATCAGATCTGATATAGTATTGATTAATACTATATGCCCTTCTGACTTTTGTTCATTTTTAGGTACTTATTTTTTTTAAAACATTTAATCTCATTTATTAATTATTAAATATCATACTTTTGATTAAATGATTTCTAATTTAAGCATGACTTTTATACACTGCAAGAAATGATTGTTGTTTACATACATTTCTTGGTGCTTGCTGAACTTCATGTTTTCTTTATACATTTTAGTCGAATGATTTCTGAATTTAGTAATTTTTATTAAGATTTCTTTAATTATATCTTAATATAATTACACATATTTTTTATATATATTAATACATTACTTGATGTGCTTTCATTAAGTTTATTTATAATAAATTTCTCAAATGAATTATCTTATTTTATTTAGGGGTTATATTTTCTCAAACTGAAAAGCTTAAGTATTTACACTAGGTTGTTACTTACCTAAAGGAGTAAAAGCTAAAGTAACTGGCGCCCCTAACAACATTAATCAATTCTTTCTATTTTTCCCTTGCCCATACCCATTGCTCCGCTGTCAAAACTAGCCGTTGGCAGTGAACGTATTAATTACGGTACAGTTTTACCAAAAAACGAAATATTAAAAAAAAATTAAAACAATAATTTTCTTTTTGCGAAGAACGAAAATATTTTGTAAAGAAATTTCTTTTAAAATAATAGTTTTTTCATTTGTTTAAAAAGTTTAACCTCCCATTTTTGTTTTTGGGGAGATTATTTGAGGAGCTTATTTTCAAAACACAACCAGTCAAAAATGGCGCTTAATAGATCAAATCGAACTCTTTACTCTGTTTAATACTTTGCGTTTCATACTGCAACAGAGCGATATTCTCATATCTTTTTTCAAAACAAAACAAGTCCACATAATTTTATTTTCAAAAGTCCAGATTTTTGTTCAAACTGTCACATGTTCTTGCAGTTGTGCGAAACCCCTGTTTAGTTATTCACCAAATTGTGAAAATAGTAGTGGTACAGTGTAGGTTAATTTAAACAAACATTACATGTTCTTGTTTATTAATTGTAAATAAAAGACGGTTTAATCAAAAAATACAAAGAATTTAAAAAAAAATTAAATATCGATTGCGTAGAATGAAAAGCTCGTATATCGGTTTTCAATAAATTTGTCAGTGACATTAAATGTCTTTGTCAAAACTTAAAAATGTAGGGGAGATTATATCACCATGTGCATATTTTTTTCTTGTAAGCCCTTTTTTTCAAAAATAAATATATTTTACTTAAAATTTTGTCAGTATTCAAATTTGCTTTACATTTTGCTTTCCACCAAAATGTCGGAATACCTACTGTCCGAAAAGTAGCTGGAAAGCAGTCCTTGGATTGGTAAAAAAATTATAATTACTCAGAAATTTCTGGAAAAAGGTCACACTCAAATGGATTGTGACTCGATGCATGCTTCTATTGAGAAGCAATTAAAAAATAAAGATATATACTCGCCTTTACAATACATAGAAGCATGCAAAAATGCACGCAATACAAATCCTTATTATGTGCAGTATTTGGATTACAATTTTTTTAGCCATCTTCCATACCTTTCGTCAATACGACCTGGTGTTAAAGTGGGGGATTCATTGGTTGTTAATTTAAGAAGCATAAAGTACGAAGAAGGAAAAATTAAAATTAAAAAGAACTTTACAGATGCCTATGAAAATCTACCAAGGGATTTAGCTACAATCCCTTTGGCTGATGATAAATTCCAGTCATTATACCACAGTCAAATTCCCATCACAAAAACTAAATATAATGATCTACAGGAGTTAAAAGTTGTGATTCCAAAAATATATCATAATTTTTATGATGAACTTATTCACCTTAAATAATAATTATTAATTTTAATTTGTTCAATTTGTGGAAGGACAATGTTAAAAATGATCGAATTTTTGCCCCTCCGATAAAAGTTTATTAATAGTATTGAATAGTTATTTTGGTTCCAAAATAACTAAAAAATATTTTTAAATTGTTAAAAATAATCAAATTTTTGCTCCTCCAATAGAGGTTATGTGATATTATAAAATAGTAAAAATACTTATTTAGCCAAAAACAATCGGGAACAATTTTAAAATGTGCTATTGCGTAATCATTTGAAAACGATCCACCCCAAATACCTTGTAAACTAAGCACAATATAAAAATTAACAATTATTTCATTTTGTGCTTAGTTTCCGAGGTATTTGGTGTGGATTATTTTCGAATGATCACCCTACCCTGTATTACGCAATAGCATATTTCAAAAATGTTCCCGATTGTTTTCGGCGAAATAAGTATTTTTTACAATTATTTTAGGACAAAAATAACTATTTTATTTCAATTAACTTTTATTGAACGGGCAAAAATTCAATGATTTTCAACATTGCCTTTGCTTAATAAAGTTTAGATATAATATTCGTTAAAGAAGCTACCTTGGTTTTGCTTTTATTTATCGGTAATTAAAAAATTATCTGTGATCTCATCTCCCCTATAGTATAAAACTATTGACGTTCACATTCAATGTCAGTTTAAAAATTCAATATGTCAAAAAAATATCCGAGCTTTTCATTCTACGCGATCGATATATATATATATTTTTTTAATTTTATTTTTTAAGATGTTTCGAAATTTATTTTGGTTTTTAAATTTAAATTTTTTTTATAATGTTATAATAGGTTATCTTTTGATTTCAATGTCAGAGTGAGATTTTTTGAACGGGAAGTCGTAGAAACTTGAAATTTGGTATGTAGGGGTACAATGACAAACTTAAATCGACAAAACCAAAAAACAAGATGACAGAAAGTGACATTTTTCGAACGGGAGGTCGTAGAAACTTAAAATTCGGCATGTAGGGGTACAACGACAAACAAAACTCGATAAAACCAAAAAACAAGATGACTGACCTGTCAAACTGACATTTTTCGAACGGGAGGTCGTAGAAACTTGAAATTCGGTATGTAGGGGTATAATGACAAACAAAAATCGACAAAACCAAAAAACAAGATGGCCGGCCTGCCAGTGACATTTTTTGAACGGGAACAGGAAATGAGGAGCTCATTTTCAAAATAGAAAAAGTCCATTTTTTAACTTTTTCACAATTAACGAATTTTGGTTGTGAACTCATTCCAATTATTTCAATGGTCCAAACCAAAACACAAGATGGCCGACCTGTCATAGTTACATTTTTCTAACGGGAGGTCTTAGAAACTTGGAATTTGGTATGTAGGAGTACAATGACAAACAAAAATCGACAAAACCAAAATACAAGATGACCGGCCTGTCAGAGTGAGATTTTTTGAACGGGAAGTCGTAGAAACTTGAAATTTGGTATGTAGGGGTACAATGACAAACTTAAATCGACAAAACCAAAAAACAAGATGACAGAGAGTGACATTTTTCGAACGGAAGGTCGTAGAAACTTGAAATTCGGCATGTAGGGGTACAACGACAAACAAAACTCGATAAAACCAAAAAACAAGATGACTGACCTGTCAAACTGACATTTTTCGAACGGGAGGTCGTAGAAACTTGAAATTCGGTATGCAGGGTAATAATGACAAACAAAAATCGAAAAAAACAAAAAACAAGATGGCCGACCTGTCAAAGTGACATTTTTCGAACGGGAGGTCGTAGAAACTTGAAATCCGGTATGTAGGGGTACAATGACAAACTTAAATCGACAAAACCAAAAAACAAGATGACAGAAAGTGACATTTTTCGAACGGGAGGTCGTAGAAACTTTAAATTCGGCATGTAGGGGTACAACGACAAACAAAACTCGATAAAACCAAAAAACAAGATGACCGGCCTGCCAGAGTGAGATTTTTTGAACGGGAAGTCGTAGAAACTTGAAATTTGGTATGTAGGGGTACAATGACAAACTTAAATCGACAAAACCAAAAAACAAGATGACAGAAAGTGACATTTTTTGAAAGGGAGGTCGTAGAAACTTGAAATTTGGTATATAGGGGTACAACGACAAACAAAACTCGATAAAACCAAAAAACAAGATGGCCGACCTGTCAAACTGACATTTTTCGAACGGGAGGTCGTAGAAACTTGAAATTCGGTATGTAGGGTAATAATGACAAACAAAAATCGACAAATAGAAAAACAAGAAGGCCGACCTATTAAAGTCACATTTGTTTTTTGTTGATTTTTGTTTGTCATTTTACGTACCCCTATATACCCAATTTCAAGTTTCTACGACCTCCCTTTAGAAAAATGTAACTTTGACAGGGCGGCCATCTTGTGTTTTGGTTTGAACCATTGAAATAATTGGAATGAGTTCACAACCAAAATTCATTAATTGTAAAAAAGTTAAAAAATGGACTTGTTGTGTTTTGAAAATGAGCTCCTCATTTCCTGAATATTTGCTTGAAAATTTCGAGTCGATCGGATAATTCGTTCTTGAGTTATCGAGTTAACAAAAAACGTGACATCAGACGGACAGACGGATATTTTCAAAGTTTCTTATTTTTTCATGAAATACATGTTTATCCAAGACTTTTTTGTCTAGGACGTTTTTTAGCGATTTTGGGAAATTCGAAACTACCGTATAATACTATTCTAGCGCTTACGCGCTGTGAATAGTATAATAAAGTTTAGCTATTTTGTGCACATCCTTCGCTGAAATCTGGTTCAGGTCACGACCTGCTGACATTTAAACTTTAGTCCTTTTCTCTTATTAAAATGTTTTAAAATAGGCCCTGCTGAAAATGACGGATCTGTGCAGCTCTGTGCGGGTGAAAAAACAAATCCGTTTTGATATGTTTTAGACCCGCTACATCCGCGTTCACCCGTCAATTGCATTTCACCCGCAATTAAGGATTAAAATCAGATCCGCAGAAGTCGGCAAATTTTTCAGTTGCATTGAGGCGGCTATAGCAGGTGTTATTTATATCTGCAATGATCCTAAATTTACAGTTAGACATTTAGGTCTGCATGCATCCGAAATTTTTACATAGAATTTTTGTCCGCACAAGTCCGCTTAGATCCGGAAAGTTGAAATATAATTTTTGTCGGCTGATACCCGCAATTTTTGTTATTTTTATATCTGCTTTTATCCTAATTTGGCAGTCAAATATTTATATCTGCATAAGTCCGGCTTTTTCACAATAGAAGTACTTCCGCACAAGTCCGCGTATGTCCAAAATAATTTATGTCGGCTGTTACCTGCCCAAGTCTGTTTTTTTTCTGTTTCATTAAGTCGGCTTATATCCGCCTATGCGCGTCCGATCATGTCGGCTTACACCAGCCTAAGTGGTTTTGTCTGTCAGAGTATTAGTCGGCATTTATCCGCTCATTGCGCTTGGATTATGTAGGCTTATATCCGCGTTTATCTGACATTGTCCATCAATCTCCCAATTTTGTCGGCATGTAACCGCCCTAGTCCAATCATATCTGCGCTCGGTCATCTTTTTTTCGAATTATGTCGGCGTATATCCGCGTTTATCCGAAACTGTCCCGTCAATCTTTCCCAATTTTGTCGGCATGTAACCGCCTTAGTCCGCTTATATCTACGCTCGGTGGTCTTTTTTTCAGATTATGTCGGCGTATATCCGCGTTTATCCGACACTGTCCGTCAATATTTCCAAATTTTTGTCGGCATTAAACCGCCCTAGTCCGCTCATATCTGCGCTCGGTCGTCTTTTTTTTATTATATCGGCGTATATCCGCGTTTATCCGACACTGTCCGTCAATCCTTCCCAATTTTGTCGGCATGTAACCGCCCTGGCCCGCTCATATCTGCGCTGGAACGTCTTTTTTTTTCGGATTATGTCGTATATCCGCGTTTATATGATATTGTCTGTCAATATTTCCCAATGTTGTCGGAATGTACCCGCCCAAGTCCGCTTAAATCTGCGCTCGGTCGTCTTTTTTTAGAATTATATCTGCGTACATCAGCGGATATCTGACATTGTCCGACAATCTTTCCCAATTTTGTCGGCATGTACCCGCCCCAGTCCGCTCATATCTGCGCTCAACCGTCTTTTTTTCGGATTATGTCGGCGTATATCCGCGTTTATCTGATATTGTCCGTCAATATTTCCCAATATTGTCGGCATGTACCCGCCCTAGTCCGCTCAAATCTGCACTGGGTCGTCTTTTTTTCGAATTATGTCTGCGTACATCCGCGTTTATCTGACATTGTCCGTTAATCTTTCCCAATTTTGTCGGCATGTACCCGCCCCAGTCCGCTCATATCTGCGCTCAACCGTCTTTTTTTCGGATTATGTCGGCGTATATCCGCGTTTATCTGATATTGTCCGTCAATATTTCCCAATATTGTCGGCATGTACCCGCCCTAGTCCGCTCAAATCTGCGCTCGGTCGTCTTTTTTTCGAATTATGTCTGCGTACATCCGCGTTTATCTGACATTGTCCGTCAATCTTTCCCAATTTTGTCGGCATTTACCCGCCCCAGTCCGCGTATCCGCGCTCGGTCATCTTCTTTTTCGGACTACGTCGGCATACACCCGCCCATGTTCAGGAGCGCCTTTGTGCAGCTCTTTATGCAACGTTTTTGATAAACTGCGCATGCGCTGACCGTTTTTCAATATGTCTAAATGTAGCTCATCTATGCAGGATTTTGTTTTGGTTTTTTGTTGTTTGGTCTTTTTTTTAATGAGGGGGCTTTGGTTTACGTTAACGTTGGTTTGGCGTCTGTTTGGTGTTTTTTTTTTTGTAAAAAAATGTTTTTTATTTAAAATAATAGATTGAAAAACGGTCAGCGCATGCGCAGTTTATCAAAACGCGGCATAAAGAACTGCACATTAGCGCCCTGTCACGATTTATGTTTGACATAACCTATAATTACTGTTGCTTTGGCGCCTGTTCTTTAACAAGTAAATAAGATAAATAAGTGGGTGTTCTGTGATAAGAGTAAGTAAAGCTAGCAATAATTATAAATATAAAGCAAAATAACAATTATGTTTAACTAATTATAGTACTATGGAATGAATAAACGAATGTTTGGTTGATAGATAGGTGATAGGACCAAAAGAAGCAACAACGATCATAAATTTTTCTATTAAAAGTAAGTACACCTGAATTTGTTTAAATACATTAATAAATATCGCTTAATATTGTTTTATTATTTACTACTAGAATGCCCTTGACAATTTTAATTTGTCATGCAATTTGTTCTTTATTGGAAGGTCACAATTTAGTATTTGTTTTTTGTTAGTGCGAGTATTTTTAATTAAAATCTTTACCATATATGCCATACAGGCCTGTGCACAAAGCGTACAAAGTTTCTACAAGTGTCCAATCAGCCTTTAGTGAAAAAAACTGTATAGAAAATTGATGGGCCCTATTTGGTTTCAACATGAACATTGACATAAAAAATATTTCTCCCGCCAGCCTCTAGCAAGTGTATAAGAAAATTGACATACAATACCAAAATGCCCCACTTTTATTTAGTTTATTTTAGTTTTGTTCGTTCAGTACGGTGTTCATAGCCCTCAACACCTAGTCTCTAGGGACCTTTGTTAACCACACAGACCTCCAACAGCAGTATTTTTTATTATTTTAGGCCCCGCTAAGCCCCCTAGATATGCGCATAATTTCTTTAAAAAAATTATTCTCACCCTGAAATAATAACCAACTATTTGTTAGTAACAAAGTCGTACTTGTCCAATTATTTAAACACCTCTTGTTTTTTTAGGAAAAGTTGGAGATGAGATAAGATGGATAAAGGAAGATACAATTCAACTTAATGGGATCCCAGGACAGCACCCCCTGGCCTTGGTTTGAGCCCCCCTGGTATTTTTTGGGGCGCCAATTTTCTTTTGCAGGGGCGCCAAGTTTTAAGAAACCGTCAAGGACAAAGCCTTTTTCCTTGAAGGTTATTTTTGGGGCGCTATTTTTTTGCGGGGGCGCCAAGTTCGGTAGATACCGTCAGGGGGTAAACCTTTTTTCTTCGTAAAGGTAATTTTTGGGGCGCTATTTTTTTGCAGGGGCGCCAATTTTGGCAGAAACCGCTAGGGACAAAGCTTTTTTAATTTTTGGGGTGACAATTTTTTTTCGCTGATCCCTCTGGTATTTTTTTGGAGCGCCAATTTTGTTTCACAGGGTCGCCAGGTTTGGTAGAAATCGTCAGGGACAAAGCATTTTTTCATGAAGGTATTTTTTCTTTTTTTGACCCTGGGCGCTGAGCCCCTCCCCTAGGGATATCAGCTGAATTATTTTCATAATATTTTTTACTAGCTTTTTATAAAGAACTACTTCTTTAGGGGCTGTTCAACAATTGTCACCACTCTAGGGAGGATGGGGTCAGAGGTCAAGTTACAAAAAGTAGGGTTTGATGTATTAGTGAGGATATTTTTTTGGGGGGTAGAAGCTAAATTGACACGGGGTCAAAACTTGTCTAAATTGCGGGGACATAATTTTTAAATAGCCCCTAAAAATGTTAGAGTAAACATTATGTTTATAATTAATTACCTAGTTAATAACAGGCGCGTAGTCAGCATCCAGTGTCGGACTGGGAAGCCCAAGGCTAGTGAGATTTCTAGCCTAGGGGGGCCCAGCTATTAAAAATGTTATTTTTTTTTCCTTTCCAAAATAAAATATTTTATTCAAAATTTGGCGCCCCTACCAAAACAAAAAAACACCCTCAGAAAAAAAGCTTTGTCCCTGAGCGTTTCTACAAAATTTAGCGCCCCAAGCAAAAAACACCCACCATTATTTTAATTTTTCAATTTTTTAATTAAAATAACAAAAAAATATATAACAAATAAAGATTCTTGGGGGGTAAATACCCCCTCTACCCCCCCATATCTACGCACCTGTTCAATAAACTATTTTTCTTTATACTTATATTTTTTTCCAGGTATTTACATAGAGTTTGTATTATGGTTATATTACAATTTTGTTTAAAAAAAAATACTTTATTTTAATTTCTTGTTTTTTTTTTATTACCCACAAAACCATCATTTTGATTTAGGCGTTCGGCAATTTTGTCGAATGCCTAAATCAAAGTAATGATCCAAATAAAATAAAAATATTTTTAATTTGAATAAGCCGCCATTATGGCTTTCTGGTGGGTGTTCTGTGCTCTAAACTAGTTTAGTCTATTATATCGGTATCGGTAAAAGTCTGTTATGTCATAACCGCCCAAGTATGGTTTTGACTGTTATGTCAGCTCTTACCCGTCCAAATTTTGTGCCGGCTCATACCGGCCCAAATCTGTTTTTTTTTCTATTACAACGCCCACCCATGTCTGACCATGCCCATTTGATTGTATTCCTTATGCACAGTACAAAAATAGTTTTTAGATTTTGGACAATACAAAAATATACTTTTTAGGTTTTTAAATTTTGGACATTGAATCAACAGTTTTTTAAAATTAAATCATTATTTAAACGAACAGTAACTGGGTATGCATTTTCCAAAATGAATAAATTTGTAATTTCTATGTCTTCAATTAAAACATTTTTAACTTTAAAAACAGATATCTCTATAAAAAAAAAATCATTTAACTTAATTAATTTTTCTATTTTACCATATCCGATATCACCAGGTTTGGACTTTTACCAATATTTTCAGATTAGTACCGTATTATGCAGACATTTGCGGACTGCGGCGGGTAAAAAGTATATCCAAGCGGAATACATACGATCCGTCAAAAACAGACTTGGGCAGGTATAAAGCACACTTAAACTGATTTTTGCGGACGATATTTGCAGGTCTGGGCATACATAATTGACGGGTCAACGCGTACATGGGCGGATAAACGCGGCCGTGGTGCATTAACCGGAACTAAAACACACCAAAACAGATACGCGCGGATATGCGACAATTTCAGACTTGGGCGGGTGTACGCCGACAATATTTTTAGATTTAGTACCGTCCTGTACAGACATTTGCGGACTATGGCGGGTCAAAAGCATATCTAAGCGGAATAAATACGATCCGTCAAAAACAGACTTGCGCAGGTATAAAGCGGACGATATTCGCTCTTCTGGGCCTACATAAATGACGGGTCAACGCGTACATGGGCGAATAAACGCGGTCGTGGTGCACTAACCGGAACTAAAACACACCAAAACAGATACGCACGGACTTAGCTTGCCGACAAGAGCCGACGAAAAACCAGCCAGTTTACATCCGCGTATATGCGACAATTTCAGACTTGGGCGGGTGTACGCCGACAATATTTTTAGATTTAGTTCCGTCCTGTACAGACATTTGCGGACTATGGCGGGTCAAAAGCATATCTAAGCGGAATAAATACGATCCGTCAAAAACAGACTTGGGCAGGTATAAAGCACACCTAAACGGATCTGTGCGGACGATATTTACTGGTCTGGTCTGGGCCCACATAAATGACGAGTCAACGCGTACATGGGCGGATAAACGCGGTCGTGGTGCACTAACCGGAACTAAAACACAACAAAACAGATACACGCGGACTGCTGGTTTACACCCGTGTATATACGGCAATTTCAGACATGTGCGGACTGTGGCGGGTCAAAAGCATGTCTAAGCGGAATAAATAAGATCCGTCAAAAACAGACTTGGACAGGTATAAAGCACACCTAAACGGATCTGTGCGGACGATATTTGCTGGTCTGGGCCCACATAAATGACGAGTCAACGCGTACATGGGCGGATAAACGCGGTCGTGGTGCACTAACCGGAACTAAAACACAACAAAACAGATACACGCGGACTGCTGGTTTACACCCGTGTATATACGGAAATTTCAGACATGTGCGGACTGTGGCGGGTCAAAAGCATGTCTAAGCGGAATAAATAAGATCCGTCAAAAACAGACTTGGGCAGGTATAAAGCACACCTAAACGGATCTGTGCGGACGATATTTGCTGGTCTGGGCCCACATAAATGACGAGTCAACGCGTACATGGGCGGATAAAAGCGGTCGTGGTGCACTAACCGGAACTAAAACACAACAAAACAGATACACGCGGACTGCTGGTTTACACCCGTGTATATACGGCAATTTCAGACATGTGCGGACTGTGGCGGGTCAAAAGCATGTCTAAGCGGAATAAATAAGATCCGTCAAAAACAGACTTGGGCAGGTATAAAGCACACGTAAACGGATCTGTGCGGACGATATTTGCTGGTCTGGGCCCACATAAATGACGAGTCAACGCGTACATGGGCGGATAAACGCGGTCGTGGTGCACTAACCGGAACTAAAACACAACAAAACAGATACACGCGGACTGCTGGTTTACACCCGTGTATATAAGGCAATTTCAGACATGTGCTGACTGTGGCGGGTCAAAAGCATGTCTAAGCGGAATAAATAAGATCCGTCAAAAACAGACTTGGGCAGGTATAAAGCACACCTAAACGGATCTGTGCGGACGATATTTGCTGGTCTGGGCCCACATAAATGACGAGTCAACGCGTACATGGGCGGATAAACGCGGTCGTGGTGCACTAACCGGAACTAAAACACAACAAAACAGATACACGCGGACTGCTGGTTTACACCCGTGTATATACGGCAATTTCAGACATGTGCGGACTGTGGCGGGTCAAAAGCATGTCTAAGCGGAATAAATAAAATCCGTCAAAAACAGACTTGGGCAGGTATAAAGCACACCTAAACGGATCTGTGCGGACGATATTTGCTGGTCTGAGCCCACATAAATGACGAGTCAACGCGTACATGGGCGGATAAACGCGGTCGTGGTGCACTAACCGGAACTAAAACACAACAAAACAGATGTACGCGGACTGCTGGTTTACACCCGTGTATATACGGCAATTTCAGACATGTGCGGACTGTGGCGGGTCAAAAGCATGTCTAAGCGGAATAAATAAGATCCGTCAAAAACAGACTTGGGCAGGTATAAAGCACACCTAAACGGATCTGTGCGGACGATATTTGCTGGTCTGGGCCCACATAAATGACGAGTCAACGCGTACATGGGCGGATAAACGCGGTTGTGGTGCACTAACCGGATCTAAAACACAACAAAACAGATACACGCGGACTACTGGTTTATACTCGCGTATATACGGCAATTTCAGACATGTGCGGACTGTGGCGGGTCAAAAGCATATCTAAGCGGAATAAAAACGATCCGTCAAAAACAGACTTGGGCAGGTATAAAGCACACCTAAACGGATCTGTGCGGACGATATTTGTTGGTCTGGGTCCACATAAATAACGAGCCAACGCGTACATGGGCGGATAAACGCGGTTGTGGTGCACTAACCGGAACTAAAACACAACAAAACAGATACACGGAGACTTTTTGCTTTTTTGGTTGCCGACAAAAGCAGATGTAAAACACACCCGCATATATCCGGCATTTCCGCATATATCATTCGAAAATCATATCCGCACAGATCCGTCATTTTCAGCAGGGGGTATATTATTTTATTTTTCGCAAAAGTATTTTAGATTTAATTTCAATTTTCAAATATAATTTTTAAGGAAAACTATAATAGAGACGTGCAAAAGATTGGGGCAAGGGTAACAAAAGGAGGCAAACGCCATATTTTTTGATAACTCGCTTACTAATTATAATTAATAATTACACAGGCACACAAAAAAAAAGGTCTGTTTCCCCAGACGAGACAAACATGTCTATACGTTTTTGGGGTCGCGGAGTCCGAATCTGGGGTTGGTTTGACTCGGTCGGGTCGCATTTCGTTGCTAACCTGACCGAGTCAATCCAACCCCAGATTCAGGTTTATTACCATAATAATTGTCAAAACCTTTCAAAAATAATTTTAAACATCAACATTTTTTAAACTAGTCAAAGTGTTGACAGCCTTACATTAAAATACAATTAAAAAATATATATATTAGACTTTGGCATCAAAAAAATTTATACATTAATGTATTAAAACTGTAGATAGATGCATAATAAAGGACATATAAAGCAATATAAAACCCAAAACCCAATACATTTCCCTTAATTAAATCCAATTGGGTATGTTACCTAAACGTAACAAGGGGCCATAGAGGGTTAATGACAATCTTAAAATTATAGTGTAAACACAAATTTTAACCTTTTTGTTCCTGTAGGGAAAAATTGTCTTTAGATATTGAGCAACTACGCAGTGCAGAGTAGGGTTGTTGTGGAGTAGAGATGTTATGGAGTAGAGATGTTGTGGGGCAGAGAAATGTGGAGTAGAGATGTTAAAATACCTTATCAATGATATGATAATAATTTACCATATAAAAGAAAGTTTAAACCAAAAAAAAAGCCTAAATAATTCCTTACAAAAAATATCATTCGCATTTTTCAGCTACGACTAGAACTCTTGGAAATATATGCACGAAAAAGAAAAAAATATTAAAAAAGCTAGGCACGGAACCCTTAATGTGCGAGTCTACTCAACTTGATATTTTTTTATTGATTTATAATAAAACAAGCCGTAAAGATATGCATTCTATTATATATTATCCAGAATAAATAAAAAAATTAACATAAAAAAGATACTTTCTTGAAAAAAGAATAAAAATTATTTTTTTTTCAAAAAAAAAAAAATAAAAAAAAAACATTTTCAACATTTTTCCTTTTTTTATTTTCTTTTAGTGAAAGATTTTTGAAATTTTTAAAAAAATTCAAAATTTTTTGTTTTTTTATTTTTTTTTGCGAAAAACAAAAAAAATTTGAAAAATAAATTTTGAAAATTATAGTTTTATTTATTTTTTTAAGTTCCTATAAAGGTAGGTCCGAAAACGAGCCCTAAGGGAGGTACGGCCCTTCTAAGAGTACTCCTAAAAAAGAGTTTTTATTTAAAATGTCTTACCCTATTAACCACAGTAACGAATTTTTGCACATGCCTTAGCATTCATAAAGGCTATAATTTTATGTAATTTTTATTTGGTAATTTTAACCAGGGACGTGCAAAATGGGGGGGCTATGTCACTGTTTTGCCCCAAACTTTTTTATCTGTATTTTTTTGGACATTTTTTCAATACAATAAAATTCTTTAGTTAAAAATACATGAAAAATATACTCCTAGTGTAACAGCATAAAACCAACTGTTTTCAAGAAAATTGCAGTTAAAGAGATTTAAAGAGATCTTTTCACGTTTTGAGCATCAAAAATAGGAACTAAAAACTGCGTCAATAAAATTTTTAATATTTCAGGGCGGTTCAACATTCAAAACTATAAAAAAAAGTTCCTATACACCTAGGTTCGAAATTCAGTATTAAGAGTACTACCTAAGTGGGCGTAGCTCCCTTAAAATCCATTTGTGATCATTTGTGCATGAAAACTTTTTTTTATAGTTTTTAATGTAGATTCGCTTTGATTTATTAAAATTTTTATTGGCGCGATTTTTAGTTCCTATTTTTGATGCTCAGAACGTGAAAAAATCTGCAATTTTCTCGAAAACGGTTAGTTTTATGCTGTTACACGGTGTTATACTAAAATTACCTTTTTTATGTATTTTTAACTAAAAAATCATATTCTATTGAGAAAATGTCAAAAAAATATAGATAAAAAAGTTTGGGGCAAAAAAGTGACGTAGCCCCCTAATTTTGCACGTCCCTGGTTAAAATTACCAAATAAAAATTACATATAGAGATATTAAATAAAAACTCTTTTTAGGGGCACTTTTAGAAGGGCCGTAGCTCCCTTAGGGCTGGTTTCCAGGCCAACCTTTACAAGAACTTTTTTTCTTACTTTTGTATAAAGAATCATCTCTAAAATTCCTCTACGCGATTCTGGAACATCCTTTATAATGGAATGCGTAGCATTACATATCTTCACGTTTTTAGTCGTCTACTGCATACTGTTTCCTGGGAGATACACGAGTTTTAATTTATTCCAAACAGTTATCCGGTTAATTTTGTACTTCATTAATCATTAATCATTTAGTTTTCTTTATTTTAACACATTTTGACACATTTATAAACTTATAGTTTCACTTATGTGACGCTGAAGTACATCCTAATTGAAAACACTTTAGTTTATAAAGAACCAATCCATTTATTCGTAATGATTAATTTTCCCAGTCTATAGACTCTATTTAGACTGAAAATAGAGAACGGTACAAAAAAATCGGATACCGTAAATTATTATCTAAATTTTATCAATTGGCACCTGCCTGGAATTTGAAAAATTCAACGTCTCCTATAGTTTACACGCAATATTTTACCTCTTGTCCTCCCCTTGCTTCAGGCGCCAGGTGCCAGTTGATAGTACGCCTGCTGTACGTAAAGTTTGAAAAGTGCAGGGTGATCCAGAATTTCCGCACTCGTAATTTTTCTCGAAAATGGTAAGGCATATTAAAAAAAGACATAATTCATGTTTCATAGTCTCACCTGTACTACAAGTTTAATACCGAATGACGCTTTCATAATATTACGTTGGCCCTGTGGCGACCTCTAAATTTTTTTCCCATGGTAAACGATTTTTTATTTATGAAATTAAAAGATCTCATTTGTTTTCTAGTTATAGGCTGTCAAAATTTACTTAATTAATTGTTCCTAATTTTTTAACCATTGCAGATATTAAAAAAGTTTTAAATGTATTACTTTTAGCTTTATAAATACTAATTAATTTTAATAGGCAGACAATTTAAAAAAGGTCCTAAGCGCCATCTCAACTCTAATTATCCATTATTTAAAAATTGAATTAATTCATTTGTGATTTGTAAGCTGCAGGCATGGATTATAATAATTCTTGCATATTCGTTTTGTGCCTTATATTTATTTAACTTTTTTAAATAAAATAAATATGTATTTCTTTAAATTTTTTGATATGCCCTCGTATTATTCTCTTGATATATTTTTGATTGTTACTAAGTTATTATTTAAATGTCATGTCAAATTCTTGGTAAATATTTCCATGACAACAGTTTATTGTTGATACTATACCAGGGTTTATTAATAAAATTAAGCATATAAAAATTTATTTTTATTTAAGAATTTAAGAAAGAGAAAGATAAGTCTGTCCTTCAGAACAAATAGACAAAATCTAATAAAATGCTCGCCTGCATCTCACAAATCATAAATATAGTAATCCATTTTTTAAATAAGGAACGTTCAAGTATTACGTAACGCAAATTTTGATCATTTTAGACCGCCCCCTCCCTGTAACGGTATTTTCCTATACCATTAACATGGGCATAATACTCCAAAATGACCCCCCCCCCCTAGGAGCATTACGTAATACTTGAACGTTTCCTAATGGATAATAAGAGTTGTGATGGCACTTGGGACCTTTTTCAAATTGTTTGCTTATTAAAATTAATTATTATTTATAAAGCTAAAAGTAACACATTTAAAACTTTTTTAATATCTGCATTGGTTAAAAAATTAGGAACAATAAATTAAATAAAATTTGACAGCCCATAACTAGAAAACAAATGAGTACAGAAAAAAAAGACATGAAAGTGAACTATTCTAATTAAAAGATCTTTTAATTTCATAAATAAAAAATCGTTTACCATGGGGGAAAATATAGAGTTCGCCACCGGGCAAACGAGTATTATTATGAAAGCCTCATATAGTATTTAACTTGTAGTATAGGTGAGACTATAAAACATGGTTTCTAAATTTTTTAAATATCCGTTACCATTTTCGAGAAAAATGACGAGGGCGGGAATTCTGGATCACCCTGTACTTACACTTTAATCCAGACAGCAATTGTTTCAAAGATTTTCATATTTTGTTAAAACTCATTTTTATGCGCAATGTTTTCCAGACAAAAAAAAACATATTTTTTTGTTAAAAAATGAATCTAAACATCCAAACAAATATTTTTTTTTCAATAGGTCTTATATTACCATTATTACCCACAAAAAATATGAGAATACTTTTTTTAGGTAACTGAAAAAAAAATCATGCAATGAATGGTTAGTTAATAATTAAAATAATAATTATCCGCTATATTAATTTAAAATGCAACAGTTTTACGAAAAAATGTGGATTTTAATTTTTTCAAAACCTTGATTAAAAATTATTGCGAAATTCAAATTTACAATGGGATACATTATTATCTCCTTATAAGGATTGATTTTAATTATACCGAGAATTATACTAAATTATAGTAATTTATATACTTAATGCACCGTTAATATGAATTTTTAAAGACGATAATTACGTACGTAATGCACCATCTTATTATGTTGTAATCGTTAATAAACGAATAACACGGCTACAAATTGATTTTTTGCATACTTGCTTTCCCATTTATTTTTTTATTTTTTTAAAGGTTTTGATTCATCCTGCATCATTGAAATGTTGGTGTTTAACATTTTAGTGTTTACTTTTTGGTCCTCAAAACGTGAAAATTTACCTTTAAATGAATTTTGCTTGAAAACGGTTAATCCTACGGTGTTACAACACAAGTGCCTTTTTTATGTATATTTACGTGAAGAACTATACTTATTTTAATAATAACATTACAAAAAAGTTATACAGAAAAAATCTGCGGCAAAAGATTGAAAAGGCCCCCTGTTTCGCTCCTGGTTGAACTATATGAACATAACATGGATGATATACCTTATTAAGGATATATCACATGCAAACCCTCAGTTCAAAGGATTCCTAAAGTTTCTGAATAAATAAAAACCTGATTTTTGGAGTCCCTTTTGAAGGAAGGATCGTAGTTCCCTTACGAGCCGTTTTTGGGCATATCGTCAGGTCAAAATGACAAAGTTGTAAACTCCATTCAACGAGAGAATACGACTCTGACGTCACAGCGCGTAAATTAAAAAGCACTCTGTAGTCTAATTGAACCTTATTTATTAAGACTTAATACGTAATTATTATATAGAAACAGTAAATATACAAAAATAATTTATTAAGTCTTAAGAAATAAGTTTCAATTACCCTACAGAGTGCTATTTATTTTACGCGCTGTGACGTCAGAGTATTCTTTTGTTAAATGGAGTTTATTTGCAGTGTACTATGCTGCACACTGCATATAAACTCCATTCGGTGTTGGCGCTTTTCCAGTAATTACTGGCTTTTGCCAGTAAAAAGCCTTAAAAGGCAATTGCCAAAAAAACTTGCCAGTAATGGCTTGATGCCAGGAATTTGGCAGTAATTACCAGCCCAGAGAATTTTATCAGAAAAACGCTAAAAATTGAAGAATTTGAATAATATTACATGCCATTTAGAAAAAAATTAGCGAAAAATTCGTGAAAATTTTCGACTAAGACGCTAAGATCTTTTTGCGTTTTGGCAAATTTTAAATTATGATTGCAAAACTTTAGTGTGAAATTCATAAAAAAATTCGCCTGCGGTGCTAGAGATTTCTTGTATTTTTGTGAAATGTTAAATTTTCTGCGGCGCTGGATCGTACATTTTATTTTAGTCGACACTTTTTTATCAGGAGGGACGCCAGACACTGTAATAAAAAAAAATATAGTTTGCATAAAATTTGTTATCAGCGGTATTTTAAAACTATTTATTTAAATTTACCACTAAACATTGTGTTAAGGTTTTCTTGTAAGATTTTAAAGAGTAAGAACGCCCGCTCTAATTGAAACCTGGATAAAAGCTTTCAGGTACTATGATACTTTTGAAAAACGGAAAACAATATAAGAGAATTTTTCTTGAAAACGGAAAAATATAGCGATTTACTTTAAAAATATTCGGAATCAGGTAAAAAAATACTATCGGAATCGTTAAACAAAATATGCAATTTATTGTCAGAATTATTCTGCAGAAGATTGTTTACCATTATTTACCAAAAACAAGTTTTCTGGATTTAGCTGTAAATGGTTCTGTAATGTGTACCATGATCCATAATCAGATTTTTTTGTAGAGGTACTTCATCCCATTAATCCTTCAGGATTGCCGTGTATTATAAAAACCCTGTATGAAGTTTTTCTTTAGTCGGTTGGTATTGTTTTAGTTTAAATTCAGGGAGGAGTAAGGATGTTAAAAGGGTTAATAACTGTTACACAGGCCGACAAAAAAGTCAATTACTATTAACCATACTATATTTTTTTACGTATTTTTGAGTGCTGGAAACAAGAAAATGACAGTAAAAAAGCTCGCTGACCCCATAACTTTTTCAAAAAACTGCAAAAAAGAATAATGGACGAGCTAGCTAGGTCAAGATCTTCCAATTTCTCTATAACGTAAACTATTGAATTTTGAGACGCTTGATCAGAAAGTTGAGAACTATAACATATCCAAAATTTAGACAAATCGGACAGAAAAGACTTCCATAAAAACAGTGCACCGCGCGCTGTTTTCGAGATTTTTGAATGGTCTCTAGCACCTGAACTATAGTATACAGGGTGTTCCAGAGTCACATGTAGATATTTTAAAGGGTTATTCTAAATTAAAAAATATTAAAAAAGTTTTTATTGGCACATTTTTTAGTTCCTATTTTGGATACTCAGAACTTGAAATATTTTCTTAACTCCAATTTTCTCGAGAACAGTTGGACCTAAGGTGTTACATAAAGAGTACCTTTTTATGTATTTTTAATTGAAGAATAATATTTTATTAAGAAAAAAAAAACAAAATCTACAGACAAAAAGTTTGGGGCAAAAAAGTGTCATCCCCCCCATTTTGCACGTCCCTGGATAAAATTACCAACTAAAAATTAAACAAAATGATAGCCTTTATCAATGTTAAGGCATGTGCAAAAGTTCGTTACTGTGGTTCATAGGGTTCCAAAGATATTAAAAACTGGTTTTTAGATGTACCCTTAAAAGGGTCGTAGCTCACTTAGGGTTCATTTCCGGACCAACCTTTATAGTAACTTTTTTTCTTATTTTTTAATGTATAATAACCCCTTAAAATTTCTACATGTGACTCTGGAACACCCTGTATATAGATATAGATTTTTGGGAGTTGTGCCCGAAAAACTTTTAATTAGAATGTCGAGAACTACAAAATATCCAAAATATAGCCAGATCTGACTTAAACCACTTTTACATAAGAAGGGAGTTTGGGTACTTTGGGGTTCGGCGAGGTTTTTAATTGTTAAATTCGCCCAAAAATACGTAGGAAAAATATAGCCTGGTTAATAGTTATTTAACTTAATTTTTTGTGGGCCGTTATTACTTGTGATATCTCGCTTAATAAAAAGAAATATATTTTTATTTTCTGAACATTTTTTTCGTATTTTCTTTTGATTTAACCAATTATTCTTTTGTCGGCAGCAGTATTTTTTCATGCGTTTCAGTATAAATATTGTCGGCAGCAGGATTTTCCGCGAAATGAATGAATTGACACGGAGCTATCCAGCTGCACCGAATTCTCCGGACCGGCGCTCCTCGTGCCCGGGCGACCGGAGCTGAACCGGCAGCGCCAGTGTCGGTTGCCACCCCGCCGTCAGACGCAACGTTCACCGGTGCGCTAGACAAAAACTACGCGACCATGTAGATGCTGTCCAAACCGACAATGGTAATCCGAGTTACTCGCAATGGTGCTAACCCAAGGCTGGAAAACTACGTGAAATGAGCACATTGTTTTATTTATATCCGTGTCAACCATGGAGGAAAAAATATACTTATGCCGGTATCAAAATTCTAAATTCGTATTATTACATATTGTGCTCTCTGTGATCTGAATTAACTAAAACTAGTTTTAGTCGCAATTTTTGGTGCTTAGTATTTTAAACAAATTTTATATATAAATTATATTATATTTAATATTTATCAATATTACTAATATAGATAATTGCACGGTACGGATACGGGTACAATCTTATTCTAAAAAATCACTGATTATCAAGTTAACTATTAGTGCAAAAAAGTGAACTTTACAATCCTTAACTTTTGAAATGTTTGTGTCGTGAGAAAAATGTCATCGAACAATCCGAGCGGGTCGGGAATCATTCCCAAAACTTTGAGTCAAAAAGCCAAGAGAAAGATTTCGCTACCATGGTTCAGACAGGGGTCTACGTCCCAGCAGCACCCTTTGCTGACAAGACAGCACACTATCGATACGCCGAGTTCTTTTCACGCTCGATTGCTGAGAAGGCAGCCCAGCCAATCTGCTCTGGTTAATATACTTTCTATACTTTTTTTTAATATTACCCGTTTTGACCGAATCGATAATTTCTGCACAAAAATGTCTATTCCCCAAGGGATTTCTCTAGCTAGATTAGGTCAAAAGCGTTTTTTATTTTGTACATAGTTCCTAATTCATAAGTCATCAATTTACGTTAAAAAGAAACTTATGTGGAGAAAAAAAACCTTCCTGCTCCCTGAATTTTGTTATGGATGCTTACAACAAGTTCAGGAAAGGTCATGGTTGCGGCCATGTTTAAAAATGGGGTCCATTTTAGTTTTTCGTTAAACTAAAACGATTTGTCGTTGTAATAGGTTCCAATATTTATTATTTATTTATTTTACAGTGATACAGACCTCCATTTAATATAAAGGTAGTTTATACCTAACACTATTTCATGTTACAATAATTTTGAATGAAATAAGATTATAAATCCACTCGATATTTCTTCTTATTTTATTCCAATACTTTTTTTTTAAATTTGAATAAAGGTATTGGAATAAAATAAGAAATGTCTTGCGTTTAATGCATTATCTGCAATTTATGAGGTGTATATTCAACTCTTGTATATAATTGACTATTTCACAAACAATTTATAGGCCAACCATAACCTTGCATTTTTAGTTTCTTGGCCAATCAGATCAAAAAGAATGTGATAATTTTTGCACAATGCAGTTATCACTTGGTTACTATGGAAACAAGAAACGGACAGTTACTGAAATCCTAATAAATGTTATATTTTTGCAAAATGTGTTTTTAATTTGCGAAGCTTACCTTTATTTGATTTATTTTTGTTGATAAGCAATATAAATGCTTATTTTATTACCAAAACATCCTAGGTATAAACCCTAATTAATTTCAGATAATATATTATATTTTATTCACTTTCCAACTTACATTACATTACATTTACATTACATGTTTGTTTAACCTCGTACTATTCTACTTAATTAAGCATCCCCTAAGTGTGTGGGCTAGTAGTAGAGGGAACCACCGGCTTATACTGACTTTCGAACCAGTTTCTAGAGAGTGTCCGTTTCACTTATCGCCTTCGCCAAATTTCAATTATTAATTAACTGAAAAAGTCAAATCGGCGACAGTGAGAATCGAACTCACGATAGTAGACTTGCTATGCATACGCGCTAGCCACTACGCTATGCTTTAAATCACTGATATTCATAAATTTTAATTTATTTAATTGAATCTTGGTATTAAAAACAGGCTACTAAAAACTAATTTAAACATTTATTAAAAATATATTTGCAGTAAAGAATTACGGAAATCAAAACATCAAATGACTGCGCTGGTACCAGTACAGCGTTGCCAAAGTTTATTAGAAACCGATAGGAAATTGTTTTTTTACGGGTGAAAACACCCGTTATTTTATTTCTTTTCAGTTGAAAACTAAACTTTTTATACAAAAACAGCAATTATCTTTATTTAAATATGTGATAACAACTGTTTTATTGGAATAATCTCAAGCATAAAAAATCCCTCGAGCAAAGTTTAGACTTGGCAACATTCGCGAACAAGTTAAATCGTGGATTTAAAAAGCGCGGCAAATTTAAGATTTAAAATTTTATTTATAGTTGTAAAGTAATATTGTTGTTTAGTTCTTTAATTTTTAATTTAAATATGAAACAACATAAAACATTGTAAAATTATATACTTCCTTATTTTGTTTGTGAAATAGTCTTTCAAAATACCATTCGTGCATGATGAATTATACATAATTTTTTTACTGTATATAAAAAAATATTTTGCTTAAGGAAACTGTTTTCGTGCATTTTTCGTCAGAATTCATCGACCTGCGGTCTCGGAATTTTGTAACACGAAAAATCTAATCAAACAATTTTTTTTTAATACATTAAAAAAATTATCGATAATTCAACATGATGACTATTTTTTTCAAATATCATAAAGTCGGATTTTAACCAATTAAAAACAAGACGTAATAATAATGACGGTGTATTTTCGCTATCTCAGAAATAATAATAATAATAATAAATGTTCCGGTCATCGACCGGAGTCCTTTAGCCCTTGATTACATTAACTTTTATATATCACTAAATATTTTAAATATTATCAAAAATTTTATGTACCATAAAAAAAAGATCAACATCTCAGATTTTAGCAAAAAAAAACTAAAATGACCGCATTTTTCCATTACGGCAGACCTTTCTCAATGGGTCTTTGTTTTTGGAAATTTTAGCAACTCATTCGCAACCGAATGGCAACAAATTGACAACAACAGAATACAAACACAAGATTTTATCCTTTTTATCGGTATTTAAAAAAAATATTTATCGTTTAAACTGCCGATTTAAATAAAAATTAAGACTTTATAAAACTATTTTTTGCGAGCTAGCGGTAAATGAATACTAAAAGTATGGCACTTGATAATAATAGTACGAAAACTATGTTTTCGTACTCTTGTCATATGGGTCTCCGCCATATTAGAAAAATGGGGGACATTTTATTTTTCGGTAATAACTCCGAAACGGTTAAAAGAGGTCAAAAAGGAAAGTGTCACATAAAAAAGAATTTTTACCAAAATGTCCTATTTTATTCTAAAATTATAAAACTTCCCTATAAAATTTGACAGACGTGAAAGAAAATAATAAATATACCATTCTAAATAGCATTTTTAGCTCTGTTTTCAATGAATCCAGATATGACCTATCCATCCGATAACTTCAATGGAAACAATTTTGCAACAATGAGTAGTAAAGCTATGGCATATATCATAGTTATATCTATATTTAACAGGAAATTCATAATTTGGCTGTAAATTTTCTACAATACTGAAACCCTTTATTTCAGTAATACAATACAGACAATACAGACTTTGATATAATATTTCACCACTGCAAACTAAAATAATGCTGCTAACAAAAGAATACGTTCCATCTAGTTCAACAATTTTTTTTTCAAGTGGCTATTTTTCCAACGAACTAATGACTCTTCTCTCTAGAATAGGCATTTCAATGTAAAAACTGAAAAAAAAAGTAGCCAACATATACATTTGTCTGTCTTACTCGCACAGCTTTGTTCTAACAGAGACATCAATAACAGTTGCTGGTAATTGTTATTGTTCAGGCCTGAATATACCTACTATTTGTTTACAAACAAACCGAGATGTTGGCGATACTTTATATTAACGGTATGCGTATTCTAGAGAGAAGAGTTTTTAGTTCGTTGTATTTTCCCGTCCAACGTCACATGACCTAATTCTTTGGTTTGTTTTGGTTTTTTCGTTTGTTTGGTGTTTTTGATGATAATGGGGGGCGTAGCTCCCCCATTTAAACGAGGAGAATACAATTCTGACGAAAAATATACCTTAAAAGCTTTAAAAACCCTAAAAATCGGCCAAAAAAAATACTGGACGTGGAAATAGCTTCGTGGACGTCGGGCGTGCATTTTTTTTTCGAAAATCAAAAAAAGAATATATTTTTTTAAATATTAAAAAAATAAAAAAAGTTTTTACCCTATTTGACCCCCTTACCCCACTTTGATTTTTACCAGAAAACATTCCAGTCGACAACTTTGGATAAGTCTTAAGCTTAAGCCAGATTTTTTTCTCGGAAACTGTTTTATTGCATAAAAAACCCGAGGCACGTCTTTTTGTTTTTTTTTTCATTTTTTGTTAAAACAAAGATTTTGTTAAAGAAAGTGACCTGATCCGGATTATAAACATAAACATTTTTTTTTTGCCTTTATGGACCCCCCTGAATCCGAAAATGGTAATCGTTCCTTGCGGAAATGCACCGTTTTTTTTCTATGGCGGCTTTTTATATATTTTTTGTTTTGGCAAAAAAACGTTATGGAAATCTGTTTTCGTTAGAAATGAAGTATATTCTAGTTATTTGGGCCCCTGAATCCAAAATTGGTAATCGTTCTTTGCGGAAATGTACCATTTTTTTTCTGTGGCGATTTTTTATATATTTTTTGTATTGGCAAAAAAACGTTATGGAAATCTGTTATCATTAAAAGTGAAGTAAATTACAGTTATTTTCACCCCCCTGAATCCGAAAATGGTAATCGTTCTTTGCGGAAATGCACATTTTTTTTTCTTTGCCCGCTATTTTAATATTTATTTGGAAAAAATATTATTAATTATATATTTTAAATAAAAAAACATCAAACAGACGCAAAATCAACTTAAAACAACGTTAACATAAACCAACGTCCCCCATTAAAAAAAAACACACAAAACCAGCAAAAAAATAAACCAAACCAACGTTAAGGTAAACCAACACCATCCGAAAAGAAAACTGTTTTTTTTTTAATAACAGATTACCCTGATTACCAGTCCTGGTGATATCAATCTCCTTAAATAAAAACTCATGAGTATTGAAAAAAATTGGGCATTTCGCCAAAGAAAGTTTATCATTTTTGGATTCAGGGGACCAAAATAAACAGAATATACTTACTTCGTTTTTAACGATAATAATGGGCCAAAAACCTTAGAACATAGAATATTTTTCCCATCCAGCAGGTTATCTGTAAAAAAATGTAAATAAGTAAACCATGTTTTTAAAAAGTCATAAATCAGTTAACCGGAAAATTAATTATATTTTAATTATACTTAATTTTGAAAAACAAAAACATAATAGAGTATGGAATGCGATGACTTGATTATACTATATTTTATACCCAAAACAATGTTTGTTATGGCTATAAATCTTAACAATATTTAATGTTATAGTCTAAAACCGTTGAAAAAATAAATGAAGAAAAATCTTATTTACAAATATACTACTTTCTAAATTCAGATTTTTTCGAAATTATAATTTTGAACTAAACAGAATTAAGCCATGCAATGTTTTCAAAATAAATAAAATAAATCTTTGATATCAAAGTTGTTTTTATAAGGTCGCGGCGCGTCGGCGGTTCCATATATGCAAACCACTCACACATAGTCGACTGTTGATTATACCTACACCGTGGATATTAGGGTGGCTATTTTTTTTTTACTTTAAAATTGTAAGAGACCTTTTTTGTAGAGCGTTCGTTTTCCTACAAGAATATGGGGAGAAATACTTTTTAACGAACAGTTGTCAAAGAGATATGAATTTTTGTTTCTAATACTGAGGAAAAAATGGAAAATTGTAAAGCGGAGAACCTTTTTATCAAAATTAAGAGATCATATTTGGTGAGAATTTTCTAGAGGTGTCTAGCAACCGATTTTTCAGAGTATAAAGTAAAAAGAAAATAGTCGGTTTTTTTGACCCACCCTAGTGGATATTAATGTATTACAAAATATTTTTCTAAAAAAAAATTAATCATAATAATGGTTTTTTAATCACTGTGTACACAAACGTATGCGCCTTCGCCAAAATTGAAAATTTGTAAAGTATACATAAGTTGAATTGCAAAATTTAACATATCCAAGAAACAAAATTTTGAGTAAATTGAGAAAAACCCCTGAGAATCTGCTACTGGATTTTTTTTTTTTTTAGTAAAAAGTTGTAAAATTCGTAAATGTTACACACTTTATTTGGCCTTTGCCTCTAAGGACCGCTAGCCAGGTTCAAGTTTATTTATTATTCAAGTAATATTACAGTACATAGACAACACACTATACAACCATGCTCTATGTGGGACTTGAACCCACAATCACAGTGTCCGCAGCTGGATGCACTACAAACTGCACCACCGAGATCGGCCTAATTTCCTACTGGAAATACAATTTTAATTTTGTATATATAATACTTCAGATGTCAAATAGTTGTACCTAGAAATAATTCAGGGAGTTTTGATTTTGGGTTTATTTTGTAAGGTATAGGGCCGCTAATAAAAAAAAAACAATTTTGTGACCTTGAACTCGATTTGGAACTGTCATTTTTTTGACGTATCTTTCACAAAAACACGTTTTTTCAAAATATCTCAAGATTGGTGCATCCTGGGACAAAAAACGTTCTTTATAAAAATATAGAAGACCAAATTTCCTACATTTTTTGTACGACTTTTAACTAATTCACAGCACTGCCTTAAACGTTTCACTATAGGTTTTAAGCGTTTTATTTTCTTTTTCGAAAAATCTATGCCTGCATTTTTAAGGATCCAAGAAAAAAGGACATGTTACATTTCATTTTAAAGGTTTTTTGATGTTTAGTAGAATGCTGATATTCAATCGAAAACGGTTTACTAAATCTCGAGATAATGGGGCACAAATGGTGAATAATTTTAAAATTTGTAATTTTACTAAAATCTAAAAGAAAGCGCCAGATATATTATTTTAATTTTCACCCAAAATGTTCTAAGAGGCATGCCTAATCGACTTAAAGAAAAAAATTGTTTTTTCGAAAAAAGAAAATAAAACGCTAAAAACCTACAGTGTAACGTTTAAGGCGGTGCCGTGTTTTCGTAACAAGTCGGACAAAAATATGTTCATATAGAACGTTTTTTGTCCTAGGATGCACAAATATTTATGTTGGGGGTGAGGAGGGTAAAAAAGGGTTAAAAGTTTGTTTGTGTCCCAGATTTTTATTCAATTTAAAATTTTAGATTTCATTAATTTATTTTATTTTAACTTATTGTAGTTTTCTTTTTGTTTAAATTTTTAAGATTTTATAAAAATAATAGAGTTAAGGTCAGTATGACATTTCTAATAATGTGTACTCAAGTTATTTTGTTTATAAATTTAAAAAGTAAGTTTTTCTAAAAGAAATTGTACCATTTTCAACCTAATTTTTCATTATTTGTAGCTTGAAAATGACTTTATGTTAAAAAAGTCGAAACAATTGTCGCTGTAATGTTTGTTTAATAGACAATAAATTTATATTTTGGAGAGATAACATTTTTTCTATGGTTTATTTAAAAGTTTGTGTTGGCTCTAACTTTTTGATGAGAAGATAATCCTAAAACCAGTAAAAAGAAATAAATACAAAAATAAAATATTATTTATACATTTTTGCTACAACCACCTCAAACCCCGAATGGAAAATATTAAAAATTTGGCTATATTCAAACGCTTTGGCGTTTCCAGTACCTAGTCAAAATCCGATGACCAACATGTATACAGTAGGGTGGAGCGAATTTTTTTTTCGCCCAATCATATAGCACTATGTACCAAAAGTTGCCTTTATTATAGAACATAACCAGTATTTTTTTTTCTATTTTTTTGGAAGTCGTTTTGATTCCCCGCGGGTCCTTAAAATTAATCAAAATTTAAGAAAATATTTGTTGAATGAACCCATATTAATCCCAATTTGAAAATTGCATTATAGAGGTTTACCCCCGCGGGGGTTAGGGTGGAGCGATTTTTTTTTCGCCCAATCATACTATGTACCAAAAGTTGCCTTTGCTATAGAAACCAGTAATTTTTTAAATTTTTTTTTGGTCGTTTTGATTCCCCGCGCACACAGGCGAAATAAGCTGATTTCGCGGATTAAATTTTCGGATTTCCCTAAATTACCTGTAGTAATGTTTTACTGGATAACTAAGGTATTATAATCCGCTTTACGCAATTTTTTACTTGCAACGTATATATAGATATATCAGTTTAAAAATGACTTATTTAAAAAGACGTTTTCAGTAATTTGTGTTCGAGTATATATAGTACTTTTTTGTTATTTTATTTTAAGCAGTTAAGAAATTTTAATAAAGCTAAATACAATGAAGCCTATAGCTGCAAGTATGTACTAAACTTAGACCTACACATTTTAAAAATATTTTAAAATATACAGGATGGTCCTTTTAGGGTGGGTAACATCTGACTTTTTTTTTAATGGAATGGTATATTTTTAATTATGCCATCTTATTTCTCTTTAAAATGCCTTTATTTTGATATCATATTATATGGGTCTATTATTTATAGTTTTTAAGATATATTTTTTTTTAGAAAAAATACATTTTTAGTGATAAGTTAAAACCTCTCCAATTTCTTTTTTTTTTGTCAAAAATTAATAAAATTTCGCAAGTTTATCTTAAAAGGGTGTATCTAATTACTTTATGTGCAAAAAATTAAATATTTTATACAGGGCGTTCAAAATAAATATTCAAATTTTAGGATCTTCAAACATAAAAAGACTCAACTTTTTTAAATGGAATGCTATATTTTTTATTCACTCTTTAAATGTAGAATGAAATTTTGGAGTGTTACGCCCATGTTAATGGTATATGAAAATAGCGTTACAGGGGGGGGTCCAAAATGATCAAAATTTGCGTTACGTAATACTTGAACGTTTCCTTTGGCGGTTTTTAAAATAATTGAGTTTAATAAAATAAAGTCAATTTCAAAAATTTTATTTTATTTTTTTAATAAGAAGGCCGTAGAATTTTTTAAATAACACAGCCCCACAAAAAAAAAAGTCTGGATCTCTAGACCAGACATGTGTATCCTTATGTATTTTTGCCCGCTGAATCCGAATCCGAGGTCAGAAAAAGCCCTACACCCCAGGAATTGGCCCCAGAGGCCGAAAATGGCCGCTGAAAGGTGTGAAACGGGAATTCCGGCATGACGGATGCTCAGGGCAGGTTGAGATTGCATTCTCAAGGCAAAGTCGAATTAGTGGCTAACGGTGGTTAGATCCGACAGGCATCGCGGCCCCTGAGGCCGGAAAATGGGCCCTTGGGGCCCGAAAAATCGAGATTTTCACGTCGGGATCGCAGTACTTGGATTTTCTTGAAACTTCAAACTGCAGCTACGTAAAGAGGCTGGATCCTCTTCCAGGCCCATTGAAATTCACGCCCAGGGTCCGGAAAATGGGCCCTCAGGGCAGGAAAATCAAGATTTCCACGTCGTCATCACGGCATTGACGTTTCTATGGACTTTCAAACTCAGGAAACACTGACGATGTTGGAACAATTCGTGGCTCATTGGAATGTATGCCCGAGGCCCAGAAAATGGGCCTGAAGGGCCGGAAATCGAGAATCCCATGTCAGAATCACGGCACTCAAGTTTATATGGACTTTCAAACTCAGGAAACACTGAAGATGTTGAAACAACTTCAGGCCTTGAAATGTTGCTACATTGCCAGTGTTTCCGTGAGTTTTAGAGTCCATAGAAATTTGAGTGCCGTGATGACGACGTGGAAATTTTGATTTTCCCGCCCTGAGGGCCCGTTTTTCGGACCCTGGGTGTGAATTTCAATGGGCCTGGAAGAGGTTCCAGCCTCTTTACGTTGCTGCAGTTTGAAGTTACAAGAAAATCGAAGTGCTGCGATCCCGACGTGAAAATCTCGATTTTTCGGCCCCCAGGGGCCCATTTTCCGGCCTCAGGGGCCGCGATGCCTGTCGGATCTAAGCTCGGTTACCCACTAATTCGACTTTGTCTTGAGAATGCAATCTCAACCTGCCCTGAGCATCCGTCATGCCGGAATTCCCGTTTCACACCTTTCAGCGGCCATTTTCGGCCTCTGGGGCCAATTCCTGGGGTGTAGGGCTTTTTCTGACCTCGGATTCGGATTCAGCGGGCCAAAATACATAAGGATACACATGTCTGGTCTAGAGATCCGGACTTTTTTTTGTGGGGCTGTGTAATCTCTGAGAGTTTTAGAGAAAGGTGGATTTGTCCATTTATGATTATCAACTCATATTTCGCCATGCCAAATCAATGGGATCCGTTCAGTTTAGGTATACAAATAGTTAAAAATCGCTAACTTTGTAGGTACAGTCAAAATCTCATTTTTCACAAAAAACTGGATAGGTAGGTCAAGTTTTGAAGCTCAACTCCTCACATATTACTAAATAATACTATTTTCCTTCTAACTCGAGAATATTTTAGAGACTTGAACCCAAGACCTGCGAATTCATCTCAAGTAGCCCCCAAAAAACTCTAAAATAATTATGGAACAGGCTATTTATACGTCTGACGTACACGAAGCTATTAGCTTAAACTGTACGCCCTGTATTCTAACTGACTGATATTTAGGGTTTTTAAGGTATATTTTTCGTCAGAATTGTTTAAATGGCAGGAGCTACGCCCCCATTAGCATACAAAAACACCAAAGGCGAAAAAACCGATCTAAACCAAAGAGTAAAGTTATTATTATTTTTATTATTATTATTATTATTATTATTATTACAAACAGTAAGCGGCAGGGCCGATGAGACTGTATATATATATATATAAAATGCTATTCTTAAATAGTTGGTAAACACAAGTAAGTATCTAAATAATCACAGTTAAAATCACATAAAACATGAAGTATAAAATATAAAATAATGTATAAAACAAATAAAAATAAAATAAAAAAAAATAAATAAATTAGCAAAAAAAAAAAAAAATTAAATTGAAATAAAATTAACAAATATATCACAAAGTGTAGTGTATAAAGGTATTTGTCCATGAAGTCATTTCATTGTCCAGACGATTTTTAAACTGATTGATTGAGGTGGCGTTCACAGTGTCCTCACTTAACATGTTCCAGTGATACACTACTCGATTAGATAGAAAGTTTTTTCGGAGCAATTTGGCGCACCTTTCTTTTAAAAGTTTTTTATTGTGACCTCGGAGGTTTTGGTTGTTTTGAGCGAAATGAAAGATGTCCAAGTTGCATGTGTAATGACCATTAACTATTTTAAAAGTTTCAATCAGATCACCTCGCAATCTTCGTTGGCATAGAGTGGGTGTGTTAAGCCTCTGTAGTCGGATTTCGTAGGACAAATCCCTGAGATCAGCAGGAATTTTGGTTATTCTCCTCTGCACTTTCTCGAGAGCATCAATATCTTTGGCGTAGTAGGGACTCCATAGGCTTTGGGCATACTCAAGTTTGGGTCGAACGTATGTTTTGTGTATTTTGAGTATCATATCAGAACTTGGGTTTTTAAAAGCTTTGGAGATGAGATATATAAAACTATTCGCCTTCTTAATTATGGTGTTTATATGGGTTTCCCATTTAAAGTCTTCACTTCTTGTTATTCCCAAGTCCCTTTGTTCAGATACAACGCTAATTTGTGTTGGACCTATGTAGTATGGGTGCCTTGGATTTGTACGCCCTAGGTGAAGAATGCTGCATTTAGAATCATTCAGTGGCATCTGCCACTTTACTGTCCATTCCTTTATTGCGTTTATGTCTCTTTGAAGTTTCATGGATTCCGTGCTAACATTACAGTGGCAGTTTGAGTCGTCGGCAAATGAAGATTTCTTGCATCTGATACAGGTTGCTAGGTCGCAAATAAATATTAGGAACAGTAAAGGGCCCAATATAGATCCTTGGGGGACGCCACTGAGCACCTCTCGCAGTTTTGATAGGAAAGCGCCTATCCTGACACAAAAATCCCGACCTTGAAAGTCACCAAGGAGTTTCAATAATTTGCCCCTTACTCCAAAATGCCAGCATTTGTAGAGTAGTCTGTGTAAAGGTACCTTATCAAAGGCTTTCATGAAGTCTAAGTAAAAAATATCGGTGGACTCTCCTAGGTCATCTGCAGAAGTCCAATCGTTTAATCTAGTCAATAAATTTGTGAACGTTGACCTTCCCGGTAAAAAACCGTGCTGGGATGGAGGTATAACATGATTTTCAAGTAGAAAAGTTGTCATTTCGGACGCTATAATTTTTTCCATAATCTTACACAAATTACTGGTTAAACTAATCGGTCGATAATTTTCGGGGGACTGTTTGTTTCCCCTTTTGTAGATACAACCGCAGATTTCCAGTCCTTTGGTAATTCACCCTTTTCGAAAATGGCATTTAATAAGTTTGACAGTGGAAGGGAGAGAGTGGAGGCACATTTTGTTAAAAAGATACTTGGAATACCATCTTTCCCTGGACTAGAATCCCTTTTCAACGATTTGATTGCAGCTTCTACCTTTTCCGGGGTAAAATTGATTTGTTCTAGGGAGTTATCGGAAAATGTGGCGGGATCTAGTATGGGCATGTTTTCCAAGTCTTCTTCAGTAAAAAATCTTTGGAACTGTTCAGCAAAGGTTTCGGCTATTTCTTCCTCATCAGTAATAACTAATCCATTTGATTTAAGGGTAAAGTGGGCGAGGCGTGAGTTTAAAGTACGTCTAATGTGGGCATAAAAATGCTTATCGGCTGAGTCTAACAGATTCATTTCATATGTTTTCCTAGATTAATCAATTTTAAGCTTTAACGAGTTATTCTGAGCTCTATAATCAGCATGGTTAAGTTCTGAACAGTTGCACTCGGGCAAAATCCCGTCAATTTTTGGACAGAATGCTCTATGAGAGTCAGATCGATATATTTTCCATAGGTTTCTCTTTTTGTCTATTTCCTTAAATAACTGCTTATTTATCCAGGGTTTGTTAGGATTAAACATTTTTGGTTTTAATGGTACATATAAATCTATAGATGATGAAATCAAACTGGTCAGCTCTTCATAATTCCAAGTTCCATGTTTAAGTGATAATTTATTCACCATATAATTATTAATTTTGTTATAGTTTGTAGACCAGAAACATCTTTTATACACCTTGCGGGTTGGTTTTGGTGATAACTGAATTTGTGACTTTGCGGTTATGACAACATGGTCACTTAACCCAATGGGTGAGTGTTCTTCTACGTCAAAAACTAGATTTTTCTCATTTGTAAGCAACAAGTCAAGTAGGGAGATTTCGTTTCCCCTTATTCTAGTAGGGAAATTTATGTGCTGGAAAGCGTTAATTTCGTTAAAGCTGGATAAAAAATCAGAGCAGTTTTGGTTATGTTACGTCCGACGTTTAAATAGCCAGTTTAAACAATTATTGTACGGTGTCTGAGTTATAAGTCATAACTTATGACGAAAATAAAGTAATAAAATGCAATATATTTGCCAATCATGTCGCGACTATCAAATAAATCTGAAATATTTTACTATTATGGTGCTATAGCCTATAGGCTTTATGTTGTTTTTTTGCTAATACTTTCACATGTCATTTATTTATGAGCCCTGAGTTTAACGCAACGTGCACACAGAGAAAAAAAACTCGTTTTGGAGACTTATTGCAACTATATAAATACCTGGTATTTACATATTTAACTAATTTTGAAAAAATCAATATTTTTAGTAGCTGTTTAAGTCAAATGATTTGGTTGATTGAAGTTAAATACTCACGTATCTTACTCAGACCAAGAGGTTTGAATACTAAACTTTTTTGTAAGTTTTTAAGAAACTTAAATAAAGGATAACAAGTACTCAAAACAAAATTATTATTTAAAACAAGGACTTTTACTTGATTCAAGTTTTATCCTTTTGGTTTGTTCTTCAATCAAGCTAAACATTTTATTTAAGTATGTTAAGTACCGTCAACTGGGGTGACTTCGGACGGTGTGTGTGACTTCGGACACTTTTTCGCAAAACCCTCTGAACCAACGCACGTGTGCACAAGTTATCGGGTTGTATGCACAATGTGTGGAATTGAACCCCATAACTTATGCACATGACCCCACAACTTGTGCACACGTGATTTGATTCAGAGGGTTTTGCGAAAAAGTGTCCGAAGTCACCCACACGGTCCGAAGTCACCCCAGTTGACGGTACTTGATCTTAATTAAAATGTTTAAATGGTTAAAAAAGCAGTTAAACAAACCGCATTAAAAAAATAATCAAAAACCCCACCCGCCAGAAAGTGGAATTCGAATTCAAGAGTGTTGTTTTTTAACGATAAGATGTTTGAATTAAAAGGTACTAATTCCATCGGGACGAGGAGGGTAAAAAGGAGTTAAAAAGTTTGTGTTGGCTCTTACTTTTTGATATTTAAGTAAGAAGAAAATTCTAAAACCAGTAAAATGGAGAAATAAATACAAAAATAAAATATTACACAGGACAGCAAATCTGAAGATTTCTCTAACTGATATTCCAGAAATAGTTTGGACTAACCAAACAAATTTTGGGTCGCTAAATCCAAATCCAAAGGCAGTTTGTCTCCATCACCCTCCGATTTTTCGATATCATAAAAAAAATTAAAATTAATAAAACTGTTTTTGTTTAATTACTAGATATTTGACTTATCACATTAAAATTTAGTATGGTTAATAGTGGTAATAATATAAGTTATTTATTCCTTTACTTATCCAAAAATACAATTGCGTGTATGTATGTCAGAGGCGTACGTTCCAAATGGTTTCTGTCATATATTTCTTAAAAAAAATATTTGTAGGAATCTTACAGTTTTTATAAAACATTATTATTTATGGACCTATTGAGGTCAATAGTTTTCGAGAAAAATAGGTTTAAACGTATCTGCAAGTTGCACTAAGCAAAAAAATGACAAATTACAAGCTAAACTTAAAATAAAATCACGCAAAATATAAAAAAAAATTGAAATCATACGTTTTATAAGACTTTTAAAGGCACTTATCTATAAAAAAATCTTGACGTTCCGAGGCTCCGTTTTGAAAAACACATTTTTTTAAAGAAAGTTTGAACTAATAGGGACTAAGCTCAAAGGTTGGAATCAAAAGGTTATAAGTCCAAACAATTTTATTTTAATTTTTTGAAAAATAATATTTTCTGGCAATCTTTTTACCATTAAGCTGAATAAAATACTACAAGGTTTCAAATTTATAAGTCTCGTTAAAAAAGAATAACAGTTTTTTTTCGGTTTTCTAAAAGTTAGCTAAGTTGGACTTTTTCAGTTATTTCTCGGGCTAATAGTTAAAAAATTGATTTGCCGAATCTTTTAAGACCAGCCTTGGATTCTTTATCCGTGAATTGAAAAGAAAAGTAAAAAATACCTTAAAACTTTTAAATGAAGGCAAGGATAAGAGTAATTTTGTCTGAATTAATTGGAGAGAATGGAAAAATTGTTATTATTTTTAATGTGGATTTTGTTGACTTGGATATTTTTAGATCTTAAAAAGTTTCTGACTTCCTTATTATTTATTACAGATCTTAAAATAATTCCAAAAACAACAAATCGATTATATTTCCTATTTTTAACCTCTTAATTAACACTTACCTCGAAAATAAACAAATCTGAAAAAGCTAGAACCTTTGGTCACGCCGCGCCGAAGATAATAAAAAATTTATGTGAAATATACAGGATGATATTGAGATAGCTAAACTCATTTTAATTTTTGGTTCTGGAGACGTGAGACAAGTTCCCTTTTTATATCTTTTTACCTGAGGAATACTATTCTGATAATAAACCCCCAAAAAGGTAGCAAAAATGTTTGGTCAAAAAAGTAATAAGACCCTGGTTGAAGTAACTACATACAAATACCATTGGCAAAACTTCGTTGCTATAACACAGAGCGTTCCTAATAAAAATTACCCTTTTAAAGTGGCGTTTTTGGACATATGTTTATAGTAACTTTTTTTCATATTTTTTATGTAGAATCGCCCCTATTTCAAAATAAATCTGTATTTCAATATTTTATAAATTTAATTTCGAGTGGCCGCGGCCGAAAGTTCAAAGAAAAAATATAAGTAATTCCATATTAACACGTTCGCTGCCGGCAACCCACCTGGTGGGTCCATCCCCTATTCATAGTCAATGACGAGAGCCCGCCTGGTCACTGTAGACTTAAATATAAGTAAAATTACATCGTTTTAAAGCCTAAACATTCCTCTACAAAATAAAATTAAATTCACTTTCCTATCTCTACTAATAAAGCGGGAAATTAATTTTGAACGCGACCGCTACATTCTATGCAATTTTCGTCGGCAGGGAACGTGTTAAATAAAAATTATATGTAAAATCTTCTTTAAAGAACCATAAATAGTAAATTAAAAAATATATATCCTCCAACGTTTCGAGATTTATTGGGTACTCTTCTTCAGGGAGATAAAAAATTATAAAATAAAAATTATTTCCCTAACACCTCAGATTTTTGTAATTATAATTTTTTATAACAGTTGTGATTACAAATGTTCCCTACATTTAAACTTAAAAAGTCAGTTGGTTTTACCACCAATTACCTTCCTTCCGTGGCTAGCGTTTTAAAAACTCTGTTTCACTCACACCGAATGGTTTTACTTAAAATGTTATATTTATTGCTTTAAAGCAAAAAATGAGTTCGTATTTTGATTTAAATGTTTATAGCAATTTAGTAAAAACAAATAAAATTGTATTTACTATACATATTTTCTTTGTACGGCGACGATAAAAAATTGATTTATTTTTACATGGTAAATTAATTTTGTGGTCGATATTCAACGCATTTATAAATAGAATTAGCTTAGCTTAATAAAATTTTAATATGTAAAAAGTCTGGTTCGCTGATCAAAACTGACCCTCGGCAGATTAGCCTTTAGGGCAATAATTTATAATAATATTTTTTTTCCTAAGATCAGCTTTTTCTATTTTGAGCTCGTTGTTAAGGTAAACAAACCCTAACAACAAGCAGAAATGATTTTTTCCGCTTGCTGGCATGGCAACTGTATAGAGTAAGATACAAGAGCCCCCAGACCTACGTCATTTTACTGTGGCTAAGATTTTTTCAGTAAATGTATAATGTAATATGTAGTTAAAAAACGTGTGCGTACTCGCTGGCTTGAAAACGGGACCCTTTTACAGATAACAGGCCCTAAAGGTACATAATAAAAAATGGACCCAAACTACGTCATTTTACTGTGGCTGGTTTTTATATATGTTTTAAATAATGTTATTAAAAACCAACATTTATTAGCGCCAGACACTCTCCGTGGGCCCTTACTTCCCCCAAACGCTCTAAAGATCGCTCCTGAAATTTATATATATATTATTTGGATGGCTATTTTAAGACCTTCTGTAAGCTGCCAGACCAATCCGCGGATTCGGATCCGAAGGGCCAAACATCACGCCAGACACGATAAAAGGTACATCTGAAAATTAGTTTTTATTAAATATCTCTGGAACCCTATGAACTGCACTGCCGTTCTAAGCTGAAAGGTCCTATCTACATAGGTTTAACATACACAGATAGGACCTTTCAGCTTAGGAAGGCAGTACAGTAAAGATTTTTTTGCACATGTCTTATCCTTTTATGTAATATTTATTTGGTAATTTTATCCAGAGGCGTGCAAAATGGGGGGGGGGTGTCACTTTTTTGCCCCAAACTTTTTTATCCGTAGACTTTTTAACATTTTCTCAATAAAATAGGATTCTTTTGTTAAACATACATAAAAAAGGTATGTCTTTATGTAACACCGTAGGGCCAACCGTTTCCGAGAAAATTGCAGTTTAAGAGGCAATTTCACGTTCTGACTATCAAAAATAGGAGATGATATCCGCGCCAATTCACACAGTGCTGTGGGCTTGGGTCACGGGCTGATTATTTTTTTTATGTTTAGCTTACCGATGTTAGAGAAAAACCTATACGGGACTTTTTCGAATATATGATTTTTTTATTTTTTTTTTCATTTTTTTTAAATTTCTTGAAAATGTAAAATCACGTAGTTTGCGTTCATTTTTATGTACCTTTAGGGCCTGTTATATGTAAAAGGGTCCCGCTTTCAGGCTAGCGGGTACACATACGATTTTTAACTACATATTATACATTTACTGAAAAAATCTTAGCCACAGTAAAATGACGTAAGTCTGGGGGCTCTGGGATCTTGGACTAGTAGGTATATATCGCACCCTTGTTTCAAAAGTGACACATCTCGAAAAAATTAAATTTTCTACTATCTAATAGAAAAGTTAACATTTCTACAAAAGCAAACTAAGTTTTCAGACTTCAAAATTTCTTAGTTACTTTTCTGCTCGTTACCATGACAGCAAGCAGAAAAGTGATTTTTTTCGCGAGCACAGTGTAGGCAACCGGCATGTCAATCGTAAAACAGCTAAATATTTGTTGTTAAGAAAGGAATTATGGAGAGTTACTGTGATTAGGATTTTACTTTTACACCAACATATTTGCAGAAAATTGAACTCAACTGCTGCGACCTTGTAAAGTAACTTACTGTCTGAAACTTATTTATTTTAGATCGTAGAAAAAATGTTGTTTGTATTACGAGCGAAAAATGTTATTTCTGCTTTCGCATGATTGCTGATCTCGGCTAGACGTCTCGATCAGCAAATTCCACGCTCAAGCAGAAATCAGTTATTTTGCACCCTTAATACAAAAATAACTATTTTGGTTTGGTTTGGTTTGTACCTCTGTATGAATGATAAGATATACAAAGTCCAATTAACTATTCCAATTAGTTTATAAGTTACGTTATATTCGAGTAATAAATTCGAGTTTGTTATCATTCATCAAGTACAGAGGTACAAACCAAACCTAACCAAATTTTTTTTTTGAGTTTTGTCACTTTTGAAGCAATAATTCGATATTTTAACAAAGAATGTGGTTTTATTGGATTTTAGGAAAAATATTGCTCAAAAAAGTAACCATCGTTTAAATTTTCTTTTTTTCCATTTTGACAAAAAAAAATCTAAAAAAATATTTTAATACCAAATTTCTAGGTTATATATATATAGTTGCTGACCTCTTATGAGATTAACGCCTGTGACAGACGGACGGCCAACCATGCGATGACATAAGGGTCCCGTTTCTCTGCATATAGCTCTAGCACTTTTTGCTAGATGTGAACCAAAAATACATTTCCTGTGCTAGTACATGTTTTCACAACTATTTTTTTTTTCAGGCTGGTGTCCTAGAAATGACCTGGGTGGTTTCCGACTTCACCGCGTCCAATTCCTCCGAGCTGAGCGTGTCGAAGGGCCAACAGGTGGAGGTGGTCGAGGTGTGCTCATACCGGCCAGACTTCTGTTTGGTTCGGATGCCGACCAGAGGCACGGACCACGACCAAAAATCCGCCGATGTTCCTGAAGGTTTGGTGCCGCTGGCCGTGCTCAAACAACCTCCGGCTCCGAGGAGTTCGCCGTCGAGAAGACCTCCAGTGCCTGCTGCAAACGACCACGATAATGGTAAGTGATGTTTTTATTAAAATGTGTTATCGGACTTCATCATCGTGTACCAAGCGCAGATTCAGCCCAGATAGCACAGGTCTATACAATGGATATCACAGAATATCCGTTTTGGGAATTCCGGTATCCCCAGGATATACGATTTCGTCTATAGATATCCGTAGGACATCCTCAGGATATACTTTGTTACAAAACGGGAAGCCGAGCGACTTCCTAACCGTATATCCCAAGGATATCCCGAAGGTATTCCCTGAGGATATACTGTACGTCTGTCCTAAAGATAGCTACTAATTATGTACAACTGCCTCCGACAAAAGTGGCTATCAAGCATTATTACTTTTATTTTTTTTTGTGAAATATTGCTATTAGCAGCTTGCACCTAGGTGCAAGTTATTTAAATTTAAGCTGATACAAAAAATAATAAAAGCAATACTTTTTGATAGCCACTTTTGTCGGGGTCATTTGTACATATGGGATGGATCAAGTATTACGTAACGCAAATTGTACCAAAATTCATACACTTCATAGCCCCGTTCTCGCGTTATAATAGATTATAGAGATTTCATATTTTGGCTACCCCCCCTAATAGATCCCCTATTAGGGGGGTAGCCAAAAGATGAAATCTCTACAGCCTTGAATAACGCGAAAACCGAGGTATGAAGTGTATGAATTTTGGTAAAATTTGCGTTACGTAATAATTGAACGTTCCCTATGTAACTTATTTACGAAATACTTATATGTATTTAACTTTTCATTATAAATTTTTCAAAAAGTACTACGATTAACCTTTGCAAAGGTCCATGGGCTTGTCCATAAAAAACGTAAAGCACTTAAGTCGGATGTAGTATTACCCCTCCCTCAGGGAGGGGTACTAATTTTCCGGGACATACGACATTTACAGGACATTGAGAGGATATCCGGGGCATATTGTGTGCTATATGCGAGGGAGGGCCGGGTCAAAGCCAAAACTTGTTTTTTTTTGTAAGTTACAAAAAAGTAAGTTACGTATTGATGGTTACAAATTGTAACCATCAATACGCGTATATGCAGGAGCCTTTTAGACGTATTTAACTATGAAAATCTAGACGACCCAGTATAGCGTACTGGAAAATTTAAATGCTTTTTAGATATATTTAAAAAGCTTGTGAAAATTAAAGATCATCCATGCTGATTTATGATAAATTCTGGAGAATATTCTTATCTTATTTTTTAATCTAATTTCCATAATATACGACTTCAACGGCGACCATATTTAAAAGTTATCTATCTCTTGGGTTACTTTACTGGCTGTAAAGGAGGAGAGAGGAAAGAGGAGAGGGGAAAGACGAGAGAGGACTAAAATTTAAAATTCTTCATTTTTTTTAAAAAATTTGAAAAAAAAAATATTTTTAATAATATACAATTAATTAAAAAAAATATTGTTCTAGAAAAAATACATATTTAAAGAAAAATCTAAAATTTTTTGACCAAAAACCTACAACAAAACGGTGCTTGAAAAAACCGTTCGGCAGTTCTCGTGGAGGACTAATCCATCCATTTTCAGGTTTTAATCGTCTTTAGAGCCTCAAAATGGAGGTTACAGTTGTTTTGGTGTTTTGCACGATCACCATACTTTCCTTTCCATTGGTAGGGGCCGGAAGTAATACGCACTATCCAAAATACATAATCATTAATCGGAATAAATTCAGTTATGACTCATCAACGTTGAAAATAAACACAGAAGCATAGGCTTACGGAATAATTTTGTCACTAAATCGAAACATTTGACGACTAATTTGTTATACACAACAATATTGAATATACATATTAACTATAAATATGTAAATATATCGGTGTTTTTCGAAGAAAATAAAAATGTAAATATTTAAAACCTCGCGTCAACGATAGAATCGACGAGGCGCCTATGCGAGCACTGGAAATTCGCCGATGACTGTACATCATCCAAAAAATCAAACGTATCTAGATACTCACTTGTTTTTTTGGCTTATGAATTTTTTTTTATTGGCAGCAGTATTTTTTCTTTAAAATGATTACATTACTTTATTAACTTCTTCATAAAATTAAAATTACGTGGATTAAGATAAAAGAATTACTTGAGGATGCTTCAGAATTTATCATAAATCAGCATGGATGCTCTTCGATTTTATTTCCTTTTTATGCCTAGAGCATTTTATAAAAAATATCTAACACAATATACACGGTGTTTTTGTAATATCCGAAATTTTAAGGAGTGATTCCACATCAGAAAATGTGACAAAAAGTTCATATAAACATATGTCTAAAAATACGTCGTAAGGGAGCTACGCCCCTTTGAAAGTGGCTAAAAAATTCGGTTTTTATTTAATAACTCGGGAACCCTTTAAGATATAGCAACGAGGTTTTGCACGTGAACTAATATTAATAAGGCCCATCTTCGTATGCTATTTTCATGTACTTATTTTAACCAGGGGTGTGCGAAACGGGGAGGTCTTATCGGTTTTTTGTCCCAAACTTTTTTCTGTGTAACTTTTTTGTAATTTTATTTTTGGTATATTCCTCAGGTCAAAATACATCAAAAAAGTCCTCTTGTTGTAACACTGTAGGACTAACCGTTTTCGAGAAAAATTAATTTGAAGGTGAAATTTCACGGTTCGTGGACGAAAAATTCAATACTAAAACGTTAAAAACTAAAATTTTAATGATGCAAGGTTATTCTATATCGAAAACTATGAAAAAAAGTTCCGTTAGATGTATGTCGAAAAATCGCTTTTAAAGCTACTATTAAAAATGGTGCATTTTTACGAGGCCATAGCTCCCTTAGGATTGGTTTTTGGAAGTACCTGTTTTTTTCTTAGTTTTTGATGTACATTTACCCTGTATCATTCAAATTTCGGTTTTCAACATTTTAGTATTTAATTTTTCGTCCTCGTACCCTGAAATTTCACCTTCAAATTAATTTTTCTCGAGAACGGTTAGTCCTACAGTGTTACAACAAGAGGACTTTTTTGATCTATTTTGACCTGAAGAATCATATACCAAGAATAAAATTACAAAAAAGTTACACAGAAAAAAGTTTGGGACAAAAAACTGATAAGGCCTCCCCGTTTCGCACACCCCTGGTTAAAATAAGTACATGAAAATAGCATACGAAGATGGGCCTTATTAATATTAGTTCACGTGCAAAACCTCGTTGCTATATCTTAGAGGGTTCCCGAGTTATTAAATAAAAACCGAATTTTTTAGCCACTTTCAAAGGGGCGTAGGTCCCTTACGACCCATTTTAGACATATGTTTATAGGAACTTTTTGTCATATTTTCTGAAGTAGAATCGCTCCTTAAAATTTCGGACCCTATTTCAAATACACCGTGTATTTATTTATTAAGGTAAACTTCTATTAATTCTAATATGCTCTCTAACCAACCATCCGACAGGCTTGTAATTCTTCATAAATTAATCTTTGTTGCATGTTGGAGTACCCTTGCAACTTGCAACACCTACTTTAATTTTTTTTTTGCAGAAAACTGTTGGTCTTTCTTTTTAATTAAGCACGCCAAATAGTATTACTAAAAGCGACTCACAATATTCTTATTTTTATTTAGGTTTATCACCTATAGTTTTCTTTCAAGCATCGTTAAAAGTTAAAAATTTTTGCAAGTTTTATGGTTTTACGGTACTATTTTTTACCTTGACCACTGTGCATCCGTGACATAGTGTTGCGGTTGGATGTGTGGCGCCCGGGATCAATAAATTGGCTGCTCTGCCTGATGGCGACCTTGACCTGACCTCCCGCAGCATCCTGCTGCACTGTGGGCCCAGGACCTGTTCCTAGCCGGACAAAATTATCAGACAAAAAAATATATTTATCTACATTCTAAACGATCTAGTGCACTATTCTCGCCAAAAAAAGTAGGACAGCTAATTTTTTAGTGATGTAAATATACTTTTTAACCTTCTTCTACTTCTAGTAATAAATAAGTTGCATGCAGTGATGTCGATAATTTTTATTAGCTCTACAACTTTTACATTTACAACTTTCAAAAATACCATCACCCAGGGGGCTGAAATAACGAAAAACTGTTTTGTAATAACTTCGGCAACCTCTATCGCTCGAAATATTAATTTCTCGGTATCGTAGAATTTTATTTACAACATTTTTTGTTCAATAACTTTTTCTGTGCGACCAATATAAGACGAGATAAAACGATTCAAAAAATTTTCATGATGGCGGCTAAAGCGTCACCTTTTTGCTTTTAGACCTTCTAAGTGTGATAACATTGAGCAAGAAAAATTCCAACATTTTTACTGTACAGTACATACTAAGAATTTTTCTTTTTTTAACCATGTAATTAAATTTTTTTGATGCATATAGCATACCATTAGAAAGAGCATTAATCAAAGATGTTTTTAAAATTATTCGAAGTTCTGCATCGCTTTGGATTAAAAAGAAAAAAAAAAGAACAAAAATGAGTTGTAAGTTTATTTAAACCATTCTGTGAAGTTTGTGAGCGCACCAATTATTTTTCTGGGTTATATCTGCAAAAATTATCATTATTAAATAACAAATATACTGAAGCATACCAACCAAAATTATTTTCAGTACATAAGTACAAAAGGAAAAAAAATACAAGGAAAATAAGGTCAAAGTCGAATTAAGAAAACATGTTGGAAATGACCTAATCTACCACCCTGCCAAGTTTGTCATACTGCCTATCAAACACGCTGTATACAGGGCGGGCCATCTAAGACGTACAGGGCGTTTTTTGGAGTTATTTCTAAAGCTGCCAATTTAAAATTGATACTGTTGATTATAGACCCAATAAGCTATAAATCTGACTAAACAAAATTTTTTAACTAGCTTTGGTTTTGGAGTTACGGTCATATGAAACTGAATTTAATTGGTAAACTTTAGTTAAAACTTCTAAAATCTGAAAAACTGTTGCGTTTTCTCTAAAGTTCCATACTTTTCATAACTAATAACGTTAGTTTTAAGACAAAAAACTGAAATTAAAAATAGTTATTTTTAAAATTTTCTAACAGTGTATGAGTTGAACGCAAGTAGATAAAGCTTGCTGTGACACTTTAATAAATCTTGTAAAATGACAATTCACTTGTCAGTGGTTTGAAAAATTTTGAAAATGTTAGTTTTTTATTTATGAACAAGAAAAATACTTAATAATTATAATAAATAAATAGATATTTAGAAAAATAAAATAATAGCATGTATTAGGAAGTTACAATTTGTAAACCATGGTTTGGCGAAAAATTATTATTCAGTGAGAAGTTTTAAAATTATAACTTGGAAGTGATAAAAGATTATAAATAAGCAAGAAAAGCCTGGTGCATGTTTATTTTCCATAAAAATGGTGCAGTTTTTCCTCGAGTTTTACTTAAATTTGGGTTTTACTTGTCTTGGAAGCCAAGAGATACAAGAGCTAATACAATGAACTAAATTATACTTCTAATTGCTTAACTTAAATAAAAATTCAAATACGTATCTATTTAGTTTTTTTTATTTGTTTTTAGTTATAAATTTATTGTGTAGACCTTATTTTTATAAAAGTTCTTAAAACGTTCAAAAACTAAATGTATTCAAATTATGCTGGTTGGTGATAAAATTCAGAAGCACTTTTAACTGATTCCTATTTTTTAATCCATTTTTCACTAATTTATCAAAAAAATAAGTTTATTTTTTAATTTCGAACATAGTTATTGCGAAAGAAAAAGTCAGTTGACATCATAGGTAAAATAAATTGACATTTATGAAAGACTCACGATCAGAAAAATTTTATCACAGCAAACTAAATAAAATCATTTTATTTAAATACACTGTAAGAAATGTTTAAAATTAATAATTTTTCAATGTAGTTTTGTTTAAAAAATTGCGTTACTAGTTACAAAAAGTATTGAACGTTAAAGAAAAAGCAAATATTTTTAGATTTTCAAGTTTTTAACTAAACTTTATCATTGAAATTCAGTTTCATATGGCCGCAACTCCAAAATAAAAGCTAGTTAAAAAGTTTTGTTTGGTCAGACTAATAGCTTATTGGGTCTATAATCAATAGTTTTAATTTTAAATTGATAGCTTTAGAAATAACGCCAAAAAATTCCCTATACGTCTTAGATGGCCCGCCCTGTATATAGAGCGGGCACAATGGAGGCAGGGGCAAAGGGGAACATTTTTTTTTAATGGAAAGGAGGGTCTATCTGTACATAATTTTAAAGCTCGAGCTTTAATGATCATTAAAATATCTTTTCGACCATATAATTTTGTCCAGCTAGAAACGGGCCCTGGGCCCACTGTGCGCTCTTTAGTAGGGGAATGGGGACAACAATCGTAGTTTCTGTGCTTTTTCAGTTATTGGTTTATTTTAAACTTTTAATAGTATATTTATAGTAAAACAATATTAACCCTAAATGGCCCAGTGCACTGCAGTGTGGTTAAAAAAACACCCCAGTCGTATGCTGCCTTGCTAAGACAAGTTGTCCTATCTGCAAAAATTCACTTTTTGAGATAAGCACACCATTGTATTGCTTTACACTAGCCCCATGTGAAAGAAATTTCCTATCTAAAACCCAAATCCTAAAAATTAGCCTAAGATGTTTGTCATATGTGAAAAATTTTCAATGTTTTCTAAATAAAATTGTCCTAACTAGTCTTTACTAGATAAATAAGTCAGGACTTTTTACAGATCTTAGTAATTTTATTGGACTTTTTAGATTATTTTGCCCTAACTTTCTCAGATAGAACAAATGCATTAAATGCAGAAAAATATATTATCACGTATTTTTGATTTAAAATAAAGCAGAACCCAACGCCATATTTATTTAAACATGTTTTTAAAAAGTGCAAACAAAAACAATAAAACTGGCCATATCTCAAAACATCTAATTTGCAGATAGGACAACTTGTCTTAGCAGGGCAGTATGGTAAATTGGAGGTTATTAAATCAAACCAAAATACCAGTTGCGTAAAAAATACACCAATACCAGTCAAGGGCTAGCAAAAAAATAGGCAAGAATTTTATAACAGAACGAGTTAATTGCATTTTTTATTATTAAAGTACAAAAAAAAGTATCTGAGGGTTAATTAGGAAAATAAGCCAAGCATATGGAAAGCTTTAAATTTTAAAATGTGTTAAATTCAACGATTTCATTTGATTCCATTTTGAAAACGGCCTTATTGAAGTTTGTCTTAAAGTTTTGCCCCACCACTTTTTGTACTTAATATTAACACTTTTGTGTTTTTAAGGGGTTATATACCTATCTGGCTCGGGAAAATTAAGGATTTTTTAAGGTATGTAATCAAAACTTTATTCGAACGACTACAAAATATCAAATAGTGTATGTTTTGATCTGTTTGTGATATTTTTTTTATTGAAATAATCAGAAAATTGTGGAAATGGCCCTTGCTCCGAAACGCCTATCGATTTGCGGTGGCCACGATTTCTCGAATACCAATTTACCGATCAATCTGATATTTTTAGGTGTTGTTCCTAATATCTAGTTGGTGAACGAAGGGATATTTATTTGAACGAAAATTTCTACTTTTTCCGGCCGGAAAATTCAATTTTCGGAACATCGAAAATCGGTTTTTTAGGAAAATCATCGCCATTTCCGTAATTTTTCTTTTTTTTTTCGAAATCATTCGTTCACAAAGTATTTATTGTAATTAGGAACAACACCTAAAAATTTCAGATTGATCGGTAAATTGGTTTTCGAGAAATCGTGGCCACCGCAAACGATAGGCGTTTCGGGGCAAGACCATGGATTCCACAATTTTCCGAATTTTCCAATAATTGTGTAGCTCGATCCAATAAAGTTTGATTACATACCGGAAAAAAATCCTTAATTTTCCCGAGCCAGAAGGTATATAACCCCTTAAAGACTAATATACCCCGTATCTCCATTTGACACATAGCAACGTTTTCACGTCAACTCGGTACACCGCGGTGTAATATTTTGAAAATGCTGGTATGCTACAAATGGAGATACGGGGGTCTTTCATAGGACGGCAGTATAGTTAGTAAGTACCTTGTAGATTATGTAGACCCATTTTTAAAACAATTTTTAAAAAATGAGAAAGCAAAATAAACCCAGTTCAAAATAATAAAATCGCACGTATCGATAGATTCAAATACAAACCTATTCACTTTTGCTACTTAATTAGGTAGGAAAAGTAACATAATTACATTTTAACTGGTACCATCGAATGTATTGATAAGAACTGTTAATTTGCAGCTAGGTAGATATCCAAAATTTGATTTTTTCCTCTGTGCGTCGTCGACGTAATCGTCACTTTGCTCTAAGATTTTGTATGCACGGCAAAGAAATTGCACGGAATGACCTAGTGAGGGTTATTGTGCCAGCTGGTGAGCAATGACATCGCTGAAAAGTATGTCCTGGTGAACTTAACCCTATTTAGGGTACCTGTTATTGAACGGGATCAGTGTCCGATTGGGGTATTTTGAGTCATATATTATGACACAGCAGAGTTTTGCAATCGAGTGATCTCTCTAGGGTATTTTTAAAAAACACTATTTTTGACAATTTTAAGCCCCTCTCATGTCGCGATAAATACCATCATAAAATTGTTTGTCAGATTTTAACTTAAATATAATAAATTAGGGTCAGCCCCACTTAATTTGAAAATTGGAAAAAAATATAAATCTGTGCCAAATTTCAGCTACAAATGAACAAACTTAATTTGAAAATTAAAGAGTTAAATAGTTAATTTTATTTTTTTACAATTTTCGAATAAAGTGGGAGGGGGCTATTTTTTTTTCTATCTAAAATTTAATTTAAAAACAATGACCCGCCCCACAGTGGGGCAAATTGAATTTCTAGATAGACAAAATTCAAAAAAATTCAGTATTAACTTAAAATAATCTGTTGATAACGAGAAAAATAGTAAAAAAAATTTAAAGCTTAAGGGGGCAATTTTTAAGGGGTTAAAATTTGTAAATTTTAATAAAAAAATCTAAAAAGATTAAAACCAACTTTAAATAACTTGCTGATAACGGAAAAAATAATTTTAGATATCTAAAGCTTAAGGGGGACAATTTTAGGGGGGTTAAATATTGTAAATTTTAATAAAAAATCTAAAAAAAAAATAATTTTTAAAATTTGACCGAAAATTACGACCCCAAAATTAAATATCTGGGAATTACTTTTGACCCTTGCCTTATCTTGGAGTATGCATGTTGACCAGCTTTCCAAGAAATTACGATCAAATATTTTTCTCATTCGTTCATTAAAGAATATACTAGATAATCATACGTTATTGATGGCCTATCATTCTTTTTTTATGTCCCAATGCTCATATGGGCTGATAGTCTGGGGGCACTCCAGTCGTACCATCCGGATTTTTCAATTGCAAAGAAAGGTGGTTAGAATATTAGGTAATTTAGCATATAGAGATGACGCGAGACATGTCTTTAAGAACTTAAACATTCCTAAAATTCCTTGGTTATTTATTTTAACTTGTTTGGTTCATTTTAAAGAAAATCTAAACATTTATCAAACCAACTCCGAGTTTTTACCTCATAATTTGAGGAACAAACATTATGTCAAAGTCCTTCGCCTTTCTCTTAGCCGTAACGGCAGTAACTATTACGGACCAATATAATAAACTACCTAAAAATATACAAGACTTAATTAAGGCTTGTAAGATTACGTAATAAGGTAAAGAGCGTTCTTATAAATAATGCTTTTTATAGCGTGGATGAATTTATGTGTTGACATTCAGTCCCTTTTTTTACAATAGACTTTTGCAGCTGTTCAAAATTATGTATGTGAGTACTTAGTTTACTTTTTTTACGTTTCTTTATATTTATTTTAAATGACACGTGGAAAAAATTTTATGTATACTACACGAATAAAATATCTTGAATCTTGAAAAAACCCCTGTATACCCATTTTGAGTCATCATGCTGACTCAAATGCCAAAATTCGCCATACTGGCGCCGCCATTTTGAATTTTTAAATTTCAGTCCAATTCGTAAACTGCGATCCCAAGAACCTCTTGATACCGATTTTGCTTCGAATCGACCAGAAATCGCAAAAGTCGTCCGCCATTTTGAATTTTTTAATTTTGACCAAAAATTTGTAATCTTTGACCCCAAAATGCCCCAATACCGAGTTTGGGCCGATGCATCGCGATGTGCATGAGTTTAAAATTTACATTTTGACGCTAATTACGTTTTTGCTCGACCACACACATATAATATAAGCTTTTTGCGGCCTTTAGTATGGTTTTAAAGAGTTGTAAATAAGCTATCCGAGAGTTAAAAATTTATTAGCGATTTCAACAGAAATCAAATTATAGATAAAGCAAAATAAAATATTTTGAATAGTTTGTCAAGTAAAATAAAAGTTATTATCAAAGTTAAAATAATTTCGTTAGATAAAAAATAAAGCCAGCGATTTAAAGTAATTACGTTGATCTTTATAATGTATAGAATACAAAACTCAATATTACTTTTAAACATCCGTACTGTACCACTCAACGCAGCCAGCCAACTTGCTTATATGCCGACTTTAAGCTCTATAAAAATATAAATACAGGGTGTATTTGAAATAGCGTAGGAAATTTTAACAGGTGATTCTACATGATAAAATATGACAAAAAGTTCCTATAAACATATGTCTAAAAATGCGTCATAAGGGAGCTACGCCCCTTTGAAAGTGGCTAAAAAAATCTCAGGAACCCTTTGAGATATATTAACGAGGTTTTGCATGTGAATTAATCCTAATAAGGCCCATCTTTGTATGTCATTTTCACGTACTTATTTATACCAGGGGTGTGCGAAACGGGGGGGCCTTATCAGTTTTTTGTCCCAAACTTTTTTCTGTGTAACTTTTTTGCAATTTTATTTTTGAAATATGATTCCTCAGGTCAAAATACATAAAAAAGGTACTCTTGTTGTAATACTGTAGGATTAACCGTTTTCGAGAAAAGTTCATTTGAAGGTGAAATTTCACGGTTCGAGGACGAAAAATTAAATACTAAAATGTCGAAAACCAAAATTTTAATGATGCAATGTTATTCTACATCAAAAACTAAGAAAAAAAGTTTTCATACATGTAGGTCGAAAAAACGCTTTAAAAATGGTGCATATTTAGGAGACCATAGCTCCATTAGGATTGATTTTTGGAAGTACCTGTATATGAGGTTTTTTTCTTAGTTTTTAATGTACATTCGCTCTGCATTATAAAAATTTTGGTTTTCAACATTTTAGTATTTAATTTTTCGTCCTCGAACCGTGGAATTTTACCTTCAAATGAATTTTTCTCGAAAACGGTTAATCCTACAGTATTACAACAAGAGTACCTTTTTTATGTATTTTGACCTGAGGAATCATATTTCAAAAATAAAATTGCAAAAAAGTTACACAGAAAAAAGTTTGGAACAAAAAACTGATAAGCCCCCCCCCCCCGTTTTGCACACCCCTGGTTGAAATAAGTACATGAAAATAACACATAAAAACGGGCCTTGGTAGGATTAGTTGACGTGCAAAGTCCAAACCTCGTTGATATATCTCAAAGGGTTCCTGAGTTATTAAATAAAAACCGATTTTTTTAGCCACTTTCAAAGCTCCCTTATGACGCATTTTTAGACATATATTTATAGGAACTTTTTATCATATTTTATCATGTAGAATCACCTGTTAAAATTTCCTACGCTATTTCAAATACACCGTGTATGTAATATCCAAGGACTTTCCTCAGTCATTTTATTAAACTTTAAACAGTTTATTTTCAGGTAGTAATACTTTGATCCGTTTATTTAAAAGTTGGTTTGGACAATCCCCACTGTGCGTTCGTCAAAATCACAACGTGCATTGGCGCCTTCGCCAAAATTGCAAATTCTAAAAATCCATAACTGTCTGTCTATACGTTAGATCCGAAATAACGTGCGGTGACTTATTTGCGAAAGTGTGGTAAAAGGCGAAGATCATAGCAATTCGGGTGCGATTTTCGTAAATTCGCGTACCTTCGTCTAAGGGGATTTTCTTATTCGAGAGCAGCATAGGTATTAGAACTAATGTATTATACTATAATTATTATAGTACAGCCGTCGCAATACTAACTGGAACCTGTGAGCTGAGGCAAGGGGAAGAGAAGAGGTAAAATATAGCACGTAAAGTATACTGCCCTACTACCCTAAAAAGCAGTAACTCCATATTTAATAAAACTGAGATAATGGCAAAAACAGTAAATCGTCTTAGCCACTCCCTTGTGTTATAGCTAGAATCGAGAAAGTGGGTGTATAACTTTAGGTTTAAAGTACCTTTATTATAACACAAGTACGCAATCATTAATTATTTATTTAAATAAAAAAATGGCACTTACTGCTTTTTAGTTTAGTATCTCGTAGTCAAAATTTTTAAGAATGCTAAACTAAAAAGCAGTATTAGACAAGATAAAGAGAAAACAACCTAAAAATAAAAAAATATATTTTTAAATTTTCTTTTAAAAATAAATTTTACTTTCCCCAAGGAAAGTTTGAAAAATTTGTATTGCTTTTTTTCACGTTTGTCGACGTTTTATATCCAAAAAACATGATTTCCGTCAAAAAAAAATCTGTTCTCGGTCTGTCTGTCGGTCTGTCTCTCTATCCGTCTGTCCAAAAATTTTTGAACACGATAACTCAACAACGCTTTGAGCTAAAGACTTTAAGTTTGGACCATAGGTTGATTATCCAAAGTTCTGGGCTGGGATTGTTTTTGATAAAATTCGTGTGGGGTAAGGGAGTAAAACAGGGTAAAAACAAGTTAAAAAATAAACTTTTTTTGAAAAAATAAAAAAATTTAATTTTTTTTTGAAAAAAATGAAAAGACAAATTTTTAAAAAAAAAAAAATAAAAAAAAATATTTTTTTTGTTTCCCAAAATAATTGTTTTAATGGACAAAGACAAAGTATTATTTTGTTGGTAGCAGTTTTTTTTGGCTATATCCAGAAAACCTAGCGTCATACAAAAGCTATAATAATGCAAAAAGAAACTGTTTTATTAATGCTTTACATTCCTCTAATTTTATTTTAATATATTAGGTAATAAAAAACTGTTTATATGATATGCCACTAATATTTTCTTTCATAATAAAAAACTTATTTGGAGTTACTGCTTTTTAGCTTAGAACAGTCCCTTATTTTGGAGATACTGCAATTTTCATAAGTTTATAACTGCATAAATAAAACTATTTACTCAAATTTGATTGGTTCAATAAATAGCCCATGGAAATGCATAACTAAGTGTAAGGTTAATTAAAAATCCACAAAAATTGGAGTTACGGCTTTCTAGCGTAGTAGGGCAGTATAGGTGACCTTAAATTTTTTACATCCCACCGAGGTGCCAATTCATAAAATGTACACAGTATGTATTATTTAGTTATTAATATTGTAGTGAATATCGTAAATTTAAAACTAAACTTTATGAAAACATATTGCAGCTCTAAATGTACATTTTAAATACTTAAATTTATTGTTAATATGTAAATAGCTACTTAGCTAAATAAAGAATTATTTATTTATTTATTTATTAAATTATTTAAAGCATAATTGTGTAGTATTATACAGTTTTTTTATGAAGTAATTTTTTAGGGTTCTTGAAAATTATAAAAACATATTATATGGATTTTATTTATATCCAAATAATCGGAATATTATAAAGTACGTAAATACTTTTGTGTACTTATCTGTATTTTCGATAGATACACGATATAGATAATATTGATATGATAAGGAAATAAATATATTTTATTATTTTTAACAATAGTAATGAGTATGTGTTTTGCAATGAGTTTTGTTTTATGTGGAAACCGGTTATCATGTTTAAATCAGAAGTGAATGGTAAGTCGTATAAAAAATACTTTTCTAAATTTTAAGGCGCAATTTAAAAAGACAGAAATTTAAATAAAATGAAATAAAATGAATTTCTTGAGCAAATTTCAAAATATGCAGGGTGATGGATTTAAGAACGCACATTGGGGTAATTCGGACTAAGATATACTTCTTGCGATATTTTGTAATTTTTGAATGTACTAATCTATACATTATAAAAGATGAAGCTGAAGTTTGCAACGTTTTTTTACATCAAAAATTTAAATTATTTAAACATTTAATATTATTATTGAATTTATTAAATTAAATTGAATTAGGTTATTGTGACTAAATAATTACATATATTAAAACTTAAAAGTGTTACGTACGTTTGGACTTAAAAATTATGTAGTTCAATACAGTTATTTTTTTATCTTTGTGCTAAAAATCAGAATATTATTTGCTAGCGTATACGCTTATCTTACCCCCTGACCTAAAATATTTTTAATTTCCATAAATGGGCTAAAAAATCGTAATAATTTTGAATTAATTCCAAAATATAAGGAATTGATAAACAAATCTATAATTGGAAAGCAAAAGAAATGTGTTAAGTATTATGAGATATTGAATAATAGCCGGAAGAAGTTCTATGAACAAAATTAAAAGTAACAAATGTCAAATTATTTTGGAAAATATCAAAATTACTGAGGGCCTCTGGCACCTGCTTTTAGCTTATTTAAGGTTCCCTACGATTATATGCAGTGTTGTTTCTAAATAAATTAAATAAATCGGTTTCATTAAAAAATATTTATATTTTTTTTAATTGAGTGAAATTAACTGTCAAAAGTGCGGTACGAGCTATTAGTAGTTATACATCGATAACCTTTTATAGTTCGACATTTTGCTTCGGATCTGACCAACGACCGACATTTCGGGATCGATTTTAGCACTTCACTTGCTATTGGCCAAAAACTAATGTTATTGAAATTGACCAGTAAGATTTCCTTAGGTCCCAAATCATATAGTCTGGATGCCTCAGGGAAAATACTATTTTTTAAAAAAAGCAAAACGCAAAAGTCAGACAAATATAGCTATACAGGGTTATTCAGAAATAAGTTCGAGAAATTTAAGAGGTTACGTTAAAAAATATGAAAAAAAGTTCCTATAAAGGTTAGTCCGGAAATGACTCTTAAGGGAGCTATGGCCCTTCTAAGGGTACATCTAAAAGGTAGTTTTTATTAAATATTTCTGGAACCCTATAAACCACAGTAACGAGTTTTTGCACATACCTTAACATTGATAATGGCTACCATTTTGTTTTTTTTTTCGTAGTTTTATCCAGGGAGGTGCAAAATGGGGGGCGATGTGACTTTTTCGCCCCAAATTTTTTTTATCTGTATTTTTTTGACATTTTCTCAATAAGATATTAATCTTAAATTAAAAATACATAAAAAAGTACTCTTTATGTAACAACCGTTTTCGAGAAAATTCCAATTAAAGAGGCAATTTCACGTTCTGAGCATAAAAAATAGAAACTTAAAAACACTCCAATAAAAATTTTAATACTACGGGGTGATTCTACATTAAAAACTGTAAAAAAGCTTGTATACATCTAGGTTCGAAAATTAGTTTTTAAAGTACTACAGCCTCTTAAAAATAACACTTTTTAAGGGACCATAGCTCCCTTAAAAGCGATTTGTGGGTATTTGTGTATGGGAACTTTTTTTCGTAGTTTTTGATGTAGAATCGCCCTGCAATATTGATTTTTTTTTGGTGCATTTTGTAGTACCTATTTTTTATGCTCAGAACGTGAAATTGCCTCTTTAATTGCAATTTTATCGAAAACGGTTGGCCCTACGGTGTTACATAAAGAGTATCTTTTTTATGTATGTTTAATTAAAAATTAATATTCTATTGAGAAAATGTCAATAAATCTACAGATAAAAAAGTTAATGGCAAAAAAAATTACTTCGCCCCTCATTTTGCACGTCCCTGTATAAATTACCAAATAAAAATTACATGAAATGATAGCCTTTATCAATGTTAAGGCATGTGCAAAAATTCGTTACTGTGGTTTATAGGGTTCCAGAGATATTAAATAAAAACTACTTTTTAGATGGACCTTAGGAGGGTCCTAGCTCCCTTAGAACTCATTTCCGAACCAACCTTTATAGGAACTTTTTTTCATACTTTTTAATGTAGAATCACCTCTTAAGTTTCTTGAACTTATTTCTGAATAACCCTGTATCTCACGCTAATCCTTAAGACCAATTAATTTTAAGTGACTGCTAGCGCAATCCAAGAGTTAATCCAGTTATTAGAAGTCTATCCAGGGGCAAAATTGTACACCTGAATTCCTTCTAGGAGGCACTGTAAAAATATCATGATAAATAACCTTAAAAATATATTGTGACAAATTCATAACCAAAAGAGAAAGAATGATATCGTTTTAAATCCGAGTTTTGGACTAAATGAGAAAAATATGTTTTTGTTTAAAAAAGTGCAAAAACTGTGTACCAGGTTTATTTTTTGGACAAAATTAAAAAAAAAATAACTCGTTAGGAATTATTTGTTATCGTAAACCCGACAACAATTATTCTTACGCTAAATGTGACTCTTTATCATATTGAAAAAAAAGTAATAGTTTTTTTTTATCTAAAAACCAACATAATAAAATTTAGGTAGAATGGATAATAAAAACACTGTCCAATATTAATTAAATATATTTATTTAAGTTAAAAGTCTATGTGTAACTTTTTCATAATCATGTCATGGAAATAATAGTGGGAACGGGAGCCTTCTTCGAAAAATTTATCGCGAAAACAATTATCGCGAAAATATTTCGTCGAAAAAATTACCGCGAAATGTTTTTTTCCGCGCAAAGGATTAACAGCGATAAAAATTTAACGCGAAAAAATATTAAAGCGAAATAAAAATAGCGAAAACTATTACCACGAAAAATTTAAATAGCGAAATGCAATTACCGCGAAAAATATATAGCGAAAGTAATAGCCGCGAAAATATTTATAAAAATACATTTTTTTTATAATACTTTTTCGTTAGCTACGCCAAGTTTAATATATTATATTACCAATTTGTTTAATTAAGTTTAATAATTGCAGAATTAACAAAATTTTAATATAACTAAATTGTTTGGTTTGGTTTTTAAACATATCTGTAAGTAAAATTATAATTATATTACTAATAAATATAATATATAACTAATTTCTTTATATTGGTGAGTATTTAAAAAAAACATAAATATGATTAAATTGTTTGGTTTAGTTTGTTTGGTTTTGTTTTTTTAAAAGTATGCGCGATTTTTATTGTCGCGATAATAGTTTCCGCGGTAATAATTTTTCCCGATAATTACTTTTTTGCGGTGAATCGTTTCGCGGTTAAATCATTGCGCGGTAAATGTTTTCGCGGTAACAGTTTGGCGGTAAATTTTTCGGCAAAGTCTCCTAGATCCAATAATAGTATATTACATAACGTGTGCGGAAAGTGATTTATTTCGCTTGAGCGAATGTTTACTTCCCGAATGCACGAAAGATACTTTCCGACAAGTTATGTACTATTTTTCCTACGACCCAAACAAAAATATAATAATTTAAAATAAATATTATTTTTTTTAAACAAAGATCATTTAAAATCATTAGATTGATTAAAAATTATTTTAAAACATACCAGTACTAAAGTTCTCGCATCTGGATGCGTCAGCTTTGAGAAATCAATTCAAGTTCACCTTGGTCTCTTCTAGAATTTGTTTGTTTTTTATTATTAGACTTTGACAGTTAAAATTAGTTAGTTTTGTTCATTCAAATTGTTGTTATTTATAATTTAAAATTATAGTAATTAATAAAAAAGTGGAAAAATGGAAAATATATATATCCAGATACATATAAATATAATGGAAAAACGTCTAATAAATATTTTGAAAAAACAGATCAGGAAAGCTTTGCTTTTCCACACATGTATGATATTATTTCACACGCGTATGATATATGACACTTTCCTATTCTCTAAATTTGTCGTTTTTATAGATGGTCGTAGAAAAACTTAATAATTATTTAACACATTAAAAGCCACATTAAATTACTTGTCTGGGGTCACACTGTGCCATGAAACTGTATGTTTTGGGTTATCGTTAAAGCTGCTTGTTTGCCTACAATGTTATTATAGTATAAATACCTCAAAAATAACTCCATAATCGTACTGAAACTTAAGAAACTAGTTAAAAAGTCCAGCCTAATTACACATTGAGTTACAGCATGTTAAAACCGTAATAACTAATAAAACAACAAAATATTTTAATTTTATAGTCAAGAGCAGTGGACACAACACAGGTGCAATGTTTACAATTTACATATGTCAAAATTCGTAATTAAAACGACATTAAGGCACTCTATTATGGTTTAATGCCAATTATAGGCCTTTCAATGTCAAGTTGCACACGTTAGTGATTTGTTTTTAATAAAATTTGATAGTGGGTTTACTGTGACCCAATGTATTCCAAAACCGCGTTCAAAAACGTCTAATTTTTGGCTGGCACCCTAATGGTCCTTTATGCTCAGATTTTACTGTTGATGGTTTTATAATGTGTAGCCTTAGAATAACAGGATTAACCATTGGTTTGCGTCGCAAAGTCACTTAAAAGTTCAGGATCGGCGTGATCAATGATAAAATAAAAAACGTATAATACTTTTATAGTACACGTACATGAGAAAAATAATCAATAACATGATGCAATGTATTTCAATACATTGACTATAGTCAATATAGATATTCTATCCCGTTCACCAAAAACGCAGTAAATCGAGATAACAATACAGTCGATAGGTATTGCTGTGACCGCTTATATTTAAAAGTCGACGGTATTGTTGGCTGGCATGCACGTGAGGAACCTGGTGTCTGAAACCCAAAAAAAAAATAATAAAAAAAATATAAAATTGGCGAAGGCGCCATCATTGGTTGGTAATATACCGGGTGACACAAGAAGTATTGCCTACAAATTTTCTCCGTAACTATAAAAGATAACTTTTTGAAATTTACAGAGCTTGTATGAACCGTAAATATCCCCATTTTGGCATGGTCATTATAAAAAATATCACTTCCGGTCTAAGCGGAAGTGATAACAACTTTTGATTTTTGAATGGAACCCTATATATTTGCTTACATTTTTATATTCGTCTTTAAATTCTCTTTCCATTAATATATCACAAGTCGATATTTATATTAAAGATGGCGCCACAGGAGCCATTTTTCATAAAAACAACATGGCGGTCCCATGACGTTCATATTGGAATATTTCGGAAACTTGACATTTCAAATCTGTCAGTAGTGGGCTAAGAATTTACTGTTTATGTGAAACTGATTTTCTTTTGTTTTTATAAAAATGGCGTTATTTTAAAGTTTTTTTTTTAAATCGTCAACTTTAAAGCCATTTTGTGCCAAATTTTCAAATGGAACGACCTAGTTTTGATTTCGTTCAATTGAAAACTCAAGTATACTCTACAAGAAAAACTTACAAACACCCTAATTGGGTTGGCCCTTTTCGAGTAAAATGGCCATATTCATACATTCAATATAGCTTCCAACTGAATATGATTATTTTTCCCAAAAAGTAGGGTTGGCCCTAGGGTGTTTGTTCGTTTTTCTTGTAGAGTTTACCTGAGTTTTTAATTTAACGAAATAGGTCGTCCCATTTGAAAATTTAGCACAAAATTAATTTAAAGTTGATGATTTAAAAAAAAAACTTAAAAATAACGCCATTTTCATAAAAACAAAATAAAATCAGTTTCATATAAAAGATTTGAAATGTCAAGTTTCAAAAATATTTCAATATGGATGTCATAGGATCGCCATGTTGTTTTTATGAAAACTAGCTCCTGTGGCGCCATCTTTAGTGCAAATATCGACTTGTGATATATTAATAAAAAGAGAACTTAAAGACGAATCTAAAAATGTCAGAAAATATATAGGGTTTCATTTAAAAATCAAAAGTTGGTATCACTTCCGCTTAGACCGAAAGGGATATTTTTTATAATGACCATGCCAAAATGGGGGTATTTACGGTTCATACAAGCTCTGTACATTTTAAAAAGTTATCTTTTATAGTTAGGGAGATAATTCGTAGGCAATACTTCTTGAGTCACCCGGTATAGTAGTGTCATTTTAAGAATGCGAATGGTAGGAATTATCACGGACAAACTTAATATTATCTATCTCTTTTATTACTACAGCGTATCACGAATCAAGCTCTAAAACGTTGGTTGAAGTAAGATACACCGTACGTCCATAGGAAATTGCGCTCACTCTTTAAAGGAATTTAACAAGAATATCAGCGAACGGCTCGTCGTAACTTAAAATGTGTACAGTCAACATCTCATAGGCGCCGTGTTTTATTTATTTTTTCTGTGATTTACGAGTGATTTTGTAAGTATTAGTATGCCACTGGTCGAATCACACTCCGGTATAGGGGCCTACTTGATACGGCCTGCATTCGCATTTTTAAAATGAAACTACTTAAAATATGGGCTTTCCTATTAAAAAAACATTCAGCCTCTTACTCTCGGCTTACAATATCTATGTTAAAGGGGTTTCGCGGTAGCTGAAACTGAATCTTAGAATTAAAATTTTCTATCCCCAGAGGGTGGGGGTAATAAATTTGTCAAAATTGTTATATAGGGATTTTCAAGGTTTGCCGGATCTGAATTTGATAATAATATTTGTTAGTAAATTACTACCCTTGAAGTCCGTTCATTGCGCGAAGTAAATTTATATGTGGAAAAGAGGGAAAGTCTTTTTTTTCACCACCAGCCTGAAACCACATCTTTATTACTGCTCTTTTCATTGGTAGAAATATTATTTCTCTACCTATGACGTCAGAGGTTCTAAAAATAATGAAATTGCACCATGGTTAATAATGAATTTTTATTCAGCTGTTTTGGCATCTGACGTTTCACTTAATTATTAAATCACATTGCTATTTACAAGTGTCTTTAGGCACAAAACTTATTTATTGCATGATAAATTAAAAAATATTAACTAAATTAGTACCTATAAAACATGTTTTACAAAAAAACACTTCGAAAAGTGAAAATCATTGGTCCATCATATTCAACCATAGATTATACAATCCATATATTACCGTAAGGATGATAAATTACTAGATGTACATATATTGATTTTTGCAAAAATTTTGAGGCAAGAGATTCTCCCTCACAGTTTTCGCCTGTCCCCTTATTTCTGGGGGAGTACCAGAATCATCACTTTGCATTTTACTTTCCATTTTTATATATTTTATTACACTTAACACGGAAACACTTTCTAACTTAATAATTTCAGCAGATCCGAAAATTTCTGCCAGAAATGTCAAGTTATTCATTTGTTTTTTTAATGACCGCGAACGGCCAGCGTGATATTTTAAATATATATAAGCTTTTTCATTAAATTTTAGTAAAATAAATAAATAAATAACTAATTAATTGTACTGGTAGTGAAAAAAACACTATATTTTCCACGTGAGTGAAGATTTAACATTTTAGACCGCGTCTTGCGGGCTTCGCGCTGGCGCGCTCATCCCGCAATTTGACGCAGGTCAAAAATGTTAACCTTCTCTCACTTGGTAAATAATATACTATTATCTGTGCAGTGCATTTTAACATGCTATTATGAAACGTAAAATGAAATGATGATTCTGGTTTCACCAACTAGTCAGAAGAGCCATAGAAATAATTTAAATAATATTTGAGATATTTTATTCGTATAAAGTTTATATTGAAAACCTACATCTAAGTTCGTCAGTAAATATACTAAATATATAAAAAAAGGCGTTAAATAAATAATATATCCCTGAATGTTTGGATACAATCCAATTAAACGGTCCTCACAAATCGACTATATTTTGATAAAAGCGAAAATCTCGAAAAATTTTATTAATTAATTACACAGCGGTTTTTTTTTTATTTATCGAGTCTTAGTCTGTTGTGTTTGAGTGTTCTCTTCGGTAAGGTACGAAGCTCTGTTTTTGTCTTTGCTAAGGAAATAAGGAAAAAAAACGCCCCTAATAAAATATTAGGCTCTACTGGCTCCATTATTAAATAAAAAAAGACTATTGCCAGAAAATGTTTGTCGGACAAGGTTATCGCTTGATTTTAAATATTTTTATTAAACGATCCTGAAAAAATCAGCTGTGAGGTGCTAAATGTTATGACGTCATAACTACCTAACATGGTAAAGTTATGACGTCATAAAATTTAGCACCTCAGCTGATTTTTTCAGGATCGTTTAATAAAAATATTTAAAATCAAGTGGTAACCTGGTCCGACAAAAATTTTCTGGCAATACTATTGTCGGACACCCTAAAGTTAAGGGTTGGTCCCAAAAAAAACGCCCCGCTACCGAGAATTTTCTTATGTAAGAAGTTGTTTGACTGGACATAAAGAACACATATACAAAACCTAAACGGTGAGGTAATGAAAAAAAATATACTGGGCGTGGGCTCCCGGACTAAAATTTTTAAATAATTAATAATTGTTTCGTTAAAGAAAATTAGGTTTGGTCGATAACAATATTTAAAAAAAAATAAATTTAATAACTTAAAGAATATTATATATTATTTATTTGATTAAAGAAACTTTTTTCTGTGTGTAAAAAATATCGTAGTAATACACTTTGCAAATTTTTTGTTTTGGCATGTTGCCTCTTTTACCGAAAAACAGCTGAATGTCGCAGTTTGTCACTTTTTTCATTGAGCATACTGAGTACTAAAATTAGCATACTTTTGCGTATTATCTTTAGTTTGAGTTAACACAGTTTTCGACCCGTAAAACAAAGTTTCGTGTAGTTTTTTTTGTTTTTGTTTTGTTTTTTGTTTTAAAGAGTTATTCAGTGATTAAATGTTAAATTAACAGTTAATTAATACGAAGAGTTATTTGAGTTATTGAACGTGAAAGTTTTTTGATGATCCGGTGGTTTAAATACAAAGGTACGAAAGTATGTTTTGGACAAAGACGCATGATGTGAATATAAAATATGGGTCAGACGCCGTCTGAAATTATCTTTTGAATATACAGGGTGATCAGTAACTGCCATGACAAAATTTAAGAGGTGATTAACATCCAAATATATGAAAAAAAGTTTCTATAAAGGTTGGTCCGGAAATGAGCCCTAAGGGAGCTTTGAAGATGACATATTGAATGGGGAACAAAAAAAAAGCATCAATAAAATTTTATTGCTGCAGGGTGATTCTTCCTTTAAAACTGAGCAAAAAAGTATTCTTAACCAAAACACTTAAATTTAATATTAAAGGAGTAATAACCTTTTAAAAAGTAACGTTTTTGGTGACACAAAATGTTACTTCCTCTTAATTGCATTTTTTTGAAAATGGTTGCTCCTACAGTGTTACATTATGTGACATTTTTTATGTATTTTTACTCAAGGAATTCACATTTTTTACAAAAAATCTAAATAAAGTACACATAAAAAATTTTGGGGCAAAAATGTGTTAAGCCTAATACATTAAAAAACATAATTTAACATAAACTTATTTCCCTTATTAATACTAGTCAAAAGCAAAAACTCGTCGCTCTAGCTTAAAGGGTACCAGAGTTAATTAAAAACTTTATTTTTATTACAATTTTAAACGGCTATTATAGCTATAATAGCTCCCTTAAGGCTCATTTTCGGACCAACCTTTATAGGAACTTTTTTTGATATTTTTGGATGCAGAATCACCTCTTAAATATTGGCATGCCAGTTATTGATCACCCTGTATTTAATTCCGAAATCGCATTTAAATGTCTACCCTTTACGGGTATGACACGACGCAAACACTACATTAAAACGAAGCAAACACGACTTTGGCAATATCGTGTTTGTGTCGTGTTCATTTTCTTAGGGTAGAAAATATAAAATAACTCCGGAGATTATTTTTAAATAACGGTAATATTTACTGGTAATTACTGATTTTCGATACCTACATACTAAAAAAGTTTATTGGCCCTAGAAATTTTTACGATAGATTAACCTATAGTACAATAATTATTATAATTAGTGTAATACCTGTTTTTGTACATTCAGTTTGAAAATTTGGCGGCAGACTAACATCTGTACTCTAAATTTCTCTACTCCCTAACATCCCTACTCCATAACATTCCTACTCCACAACAACTCTACGCCGTAACATCTCTACTCTATAACTACTCTACTCCGTAACAACTCTACTCCACACTATATGCACTTTATTAGCCACTTAATAATAAATGAGCAGTTCAAAGAACAAAGAATCTTCTTCTTCTAGATTATTTTATTTTTTTCCTAGAAAACGTTTATCTTTAAATGTAAATCTAGAACAATCATAAATGAATTATTCTAAAAGCAACAATGACCGCGTACTTTTAACATGCACTAATATGTAAGTAATTAATAAACTGAATTCATTTTTGACAGTGACTTAGCATGACAAATATTCTTTTGAGTTAAGACAAGTGGCTAATCGAGTGTCTATAGTGTGGAGTTGTTACGGAGTAGAGATGTTATGGAGTAGAGATGTTACGGAGTAGAGTTGTTGTGGAGTAGGGATGTTATGGAGTAGGGATGTTAGGGAGTAGAGAAATTTAGAGTAGAGAGGTTAGTCTGCCGCCAACTTTATAGAATAATTTTTTGCATTATTTCGAAAAAATCGATTTTCCCAAAAAGTGCTCGATAGAAAATTTTGATTTTAGTTTTAGTTTACTCAGAAGGCTTTGTTTATTATAATTCAAATTTCACACAAATTTCCTTGTGTTCGAAATTTTTATTTAAGTATTTCCAGAAGCGTTTACTAAATTTCTACGTTTTCTTTACTGAAAAAATCAGACTGTTTTACACATATTGTGTATACCATAGGGTGCCTAGAGTTTTTGAATTTTAGATGTTTTACCCCCAAAGTTGTTTTTTAGGGTGAGTAGATTACCACCCTATGTTTTCAGAATTAAAAAAGATAGAGGTGGCGCACAGCCGTTTTTTGTAAAAAAATCGTTTTTCCAGATTTAATTTTTTATGGACTATTGGAAATAAATAAAAATGCACAAGATATTGATCCAGGATAAATAGGGAAGAAGCCTGATTTTTTTTTTAATTTTGTCAACAATCGGCCTTGTTGTAACCTTGAAAAGTCAAAATTTTAATGTTATCCCAACTTTAGGGTGCCAGAAACTTCCATTTTTTTACCTTGGTAACACTTGGATATGTCCTAACTTAAAAGGCATATATAGATATATGATCCTCTGAACAGGGGGAAAAAATGTTTTTAAAAAATTACACGATTTTTCTACATTTTTTACACTTTTTATTTCTGTAGGACCCACGACGAATAAAAAAAATATATTTTTTATACAAAAAAGGGTTTTAGGGTAGTAAAGAAATAACCTTTGTCATTTTACCACAAACACGGTGACCCCCAAAAAATATAAGTTGAACTAGAAATACGAAAACAACGGACGACGTCACACAAAAAGTCCAAACCACGAATAAAAAATATATATTTTTTATACAAAAAAGGGTTTTAGGGTAGTAAAGAAATAACCTTTGTCATTTTACCACAAACACGGTGACCCCCAAAAAATATAAGTTAAACAATACGAAAAAAACGGACTACGTCACTCAAAAAGTCCAAACGACGAATAAAAAAAATATATTTTTTATACAAAAAAGGGTTTTAGGGTAGTAAAGAAATAACCTTTGTCATTTTAGCACAAACACGTTGACCCCCAAAAAATATAAGTTGAACTAGAAATACGAAAAAAAAACGGACTACGTCACATTGTAGCCACATGTCTCCAGAGCATATAACCATTTACCATAAAATCGAAGCTGCCGCAGCTTGTAAAATATTTTTAAAAACTCTTCAGGACCTATCAGTGATTAGTACGACACTATAACTTAAAATGTATTAGGTAGTTTCTTGTACTATTTTATCCCCAGAATTCAAATCTGTTCATAAAATTGACCTATCATTTTTCGTTTTCAAGAAATTCGCTTCTATAACTTTATTATATATTATACAGCCTGTTCCAGAACTCGCGTACCGAAATTTGAGGGTATATTAAAAACCCTCTGGAAAATATGAAAAAAATTTAAAAAAAAAATCCATCTTCAATACTAATTAAAAAGGAAGCTATTTAATCTGACCAATCCTGTTGCTGATATTAAATTACCTAAAAATTAGTTTTTCCCTACTTATTAGTAGCTATGGTTGCATTTTAATGGTTGACTCGTGCATTGTTTAAGACTTTCAACTTTAGAATCTTTTTAAGTTATTATATTTTGACAAAACTGACAGAGGCTATCAAATATTCTATTTTTATAGGGTCACTCCATCCGGCGGTGGTTTTATGATACCCGTCTTAGACGGCAGCAACAAACTGCCGCTGCAACTCAATTCAGCGCGCTGAATGTAGTGTTTTTTTTTTATTAGAAACTCAGATCTTTTAATTGATTTACTGGCTATAAATTCTTAATACAAATTAATAAAATAAAAATACAATAACTGAATTTTATTTATTTATTTAAAAGTAATGAACATAGGAAAAATTTTTATCGGTGTTCCGAAAAGAGAACATTCTAGCTAGAATGTAATTTTAAGATTGGTGCAGAGGGCAAGGAATTTTGGAAGTTTAAACGCAAACAGAAAAGTGGTTGGAGACACTTCGCGAAATGCAAAAACTGTGCATGGGGATTTTCCTGTCCCCAAACATGAGAATTCCTTGAATTAAAAAAACCATCTCTTTGAAACCCAGACTCATCCGTAAAAAGGATGCTTTTTACAAAGTTTTCATTTTCTTGATGTTTCTGCAACAGCCATGTGCAAAATTCGACTCGTAAAGGATAGTCCTCCGGTGTCAAGCATTGTACTCGAGTGTAATGAAAGGGATGCATTTTTTCATCTTTTAGAATTCGTTGAACAGATGTCTTAGACATATCAAGATTTCTAGCCACGATACTAAGGCTTGTTTCGGGTTCTTCTTCAAAAGCCTGAATGACAGCTTCTTCATTATCAACAGTGCTTGCAGTTCGCGGAGCGCCTCCAATCTCTTTTTTGTTTGGAGTTAAATTTCCAGAATTTCTTGCCCTTTGCACCAATCTTAAAATAACATTTCTGCTAGGATGTTCTCTATTGGGAAAACGAATAGAATATTCTGCAGATGTAGCTGAAGCACTCCGGCCACACTCGCCATATAAAATTAGCATTTCGCAATACTCTTCTGAAGTAAACATCATGAAAGAAATATTTTTTTATGACATTAATAAATATTTATGTCACATTAATCACCATGTCAACCTACAGAATATGTACCTGCAATAATTAAATTTGCTTCCATAGCTACAAATTCAACCTTTAATGGTAATTTATAATCAGCAACAGTATTGGTCCACTTAAAGCGTTCTTATTTTTGAATTGAACGAAGATGGATTTTTTTTGAAATTTTTTTCATATTTTCCAGAGGGTTTTTAATATACGCTCAAATTTCGGTACGCGAGTTCTGGAACAGGCTGTATATTGTTTAGATTTTAAAATTTGCATAATATTTGCTTTATTTTGATGTGTACCAATTTATGTCTATCTCCGGTAGTTATTGATTTATTCAAGTTTTTAGCGAAAAATTAGCAAATTCAAGCACTCCTAACAGCCTCGACATGACATTTCGCTTGGTAAACGATAGTTTAAAGTGTCTATTTACTTAAAAAGAGAGTTTTTTAAAGTCCTAATTTTTGCATGCCACTGGTAATAGCTACTTCGATCTGACCCGTGATCATAACTAATTAATAACTATAAATTAGTTATGTTTAATGCTACTTTATTATAATTATAATTACACACGAAAATTACGAAACTAACTAATAAATACAGGCTGTTCCAGAACTCGCGTACCGAAATTTGAGGGTATATTAAAAACCCTCTGGAAAATATGAAAAATATTTCAAAAAAAATCCATCTTCGTTCAATTCAAAAATAAGAACGCTTTAAGTGGACCAATACTGTTGCTGATTATAAATTACCATTAAAGGTTGAATTTGTAGCTATGGAAGCAAATTTAATTATTGCAGGTACATATTCTGTAGGTTGACATGGTGATTAATGTGACATAAATATTTAATAATGACAAAAAACCTCCGCCGGATGGAGTGACCCTATAAAAATAGAATATTTGATAGCCTCTGTCGGTTTTGTCAAAATATAATAACCTAAAAAGATTCTAAAGTTGAAAGTCTTAAACAATGCACGAGTCAACCATTAAAATGCAACCATAGTTACTAATAAGTAGGGAAAACTAATTTTTAGGTAATTTAACATCAGCAACAGGATTGGTCAGATTAAATAGCTTCCTTTTTAATTAGTATTGAAGATGGATTTTTTTTTGATTTTTTTCATATTTTCCAGAGGGTTTTTAATATACCCTCAAATTTCGGTACGCGAGTTCTGGAACAGGCTGTATATAAAATACTATATTTTTAATTTATTATTTGAATGGAAATTGTAAATTATTAGAATGTGGGTCTGATATCAATACCTCAACTTCGCCCTATAGCATAGACAAAATAAACAAATAGATTGATGTTTGACCGTCTGCGCATACTTCTGCGTCCCGACTAAATGCGTCCTCCATTTTGATTCCAATTGTCCAACATAAAGTAAATATATATATATTTTATGTTGGTAACACTGTGTTGCGTTAGATAGGAATATTTTCTTTGTTAGAGATGTGTCTTTTCACTTCAGTAGTCAGTAAAAGTTTATTTTTGTCGTTGTTTTGATGCAACAGTCTGTTATATATGTAAAAACTAAATCAATATGTTATACTACACAGATATTTATTTATTTTTACCAGTAATTTAAATATAAAAATATAATTCTTCGCACACACCTCTAACATATTCGTGCAACAGGTTAACATAACCTAATTTATCTATGTTTTGAGTTTGTTTTCGAGGTTTTTCTGTTATTTTCTCTACGCGTTTGGTGTTTTGTGCTAGAAAGGTGAACATTTTATTTTATTATAGACTATAATAGCGTTTTTGAAAGTCTTTCTGTATTTTTTGTATATTTTATAGTGCTTTTTCAAAGAACTAGTAAAGTCTTTGCAATGACGTGTTTTATAAAAAGTTGTAGAAACATAAAACGACTGCTACCTGCAGACAGCAGTATCATATTTTTTAGTTAAGTTTGATTTTTTTTAATATAACATAGAAAACATTAAAAAGTAAGGTTATGTCGTTTATTTATTTACATTTTACCCACTAATTTAAATTTCCCGGCTGATTTCTGACGTAACTTCCGATCAAAATGGAGGACTCGTAAATTTGTATATAACCTTGAGATGACAGCTCATCTATGTTCTTTGTCTATGCCCTATAGGTATCGCTAAGTAAACTAAGTTATTTGTCCTTTTTGGCCAATAAAAGGGACAGAACGGCTTGGGAAAATAAACTATTTTCCCTTATATTTTTCTTTCTAAAAAAGACAATTAAAAATATTGGATATATATATAAAAAGTCAAATTTTTAATATTTTTAAATGACAGTCTCTTAGATAAGATATGGATAAGCGCCAAAAAATAGTAAATATTTTCGAAATCTTTAAAATTTAATTTAAATTTAATTTAAATAATTCATACACTTTTATCAAAAAAAAAAAAATTATGCTTTTTTTAATTAAATTATAATAGACCCTGGAGGTAAAGGACACCATGTCTATTTTTTGTGAAATAGAGTTATGACCATGTCCTTGATGTGCATTTTTCGCTTCATATAGAGGTACAGATTTATCCAGTTACTATAAATAACGGAAATAATACAATGGAAAACTAAACCATGCCCATGCATTTAAATGTAAATAAAATCGAAAAATTGCTCTTCTGAAAAATTACGTTTTTGTGACATGGTGTCGTTTACCTCCGGAGTCCAGATATTTAAACTTAAAAAAAATTACTTGAAATAATTTAACACTGCACAATTTTAAAATCACTTTACAAATTGTGCATTACTGCACGTTTAAAAGAACTGGTGCATTGTCTTTATTATTTATTTTCGCTAAAAAAATCTGTGTGTTTTGGAACTTTGTGACCACAATAACTTGAGAACTGTTCGAGTTAAAAACTTAATTTTAAGCATAAGTTTCTCATCCCAAGTTCTCGAATAGAATTGTTTCTGGTAAAAATTGTGGTAACTCTTATGGGGTAAGTGGCAGGGCCGGCCTTTGCATTTCGGCGCCCTAAAGCAAGCTTCTGGTTTGGCATCCCTATTTGAAAAAAAGTTTGTATCCATCCAAAACCTCTGAAAAAAAAAACTTAAAATTTTGATGAGAAAAAAAGTCTTCACCTCTGAAAAAAGTTTTTTGGCTTTTGGCAGAAAACTTTGCTGGATAAAAAAAGCTTTACCCCTGACATAAAATTTTGATGACTAAAAAAAAATCACATCTAAAAAAAAGCTTTACTACCCCTGGTCGAAAATTTTGGTGACTTAAAAAAGCTTTACCCCTGGCATAAAATTTTGACCAATAAGAAAAATTCTCGCCTCTGGAAAAACGCTTAGGTAAAAAATTTGGGTAAATTTGGGTAACTAAATTAAAACGCCCCTCGTGACACCCATCTGAGCAGGGAGTTCATTTAATTCGTGCAAAGGCCGACACTGGTAAGGGGTCAAAGAAAGTAAAAACTATTACTTTTGTCATAGCTCGCTTTAAATTTGCCGCATGACAAAAATTAATTTCAAAAAAGAATTAATTTTTTCAAATTTTTTACTTTTTAATTTTTCTTTTTAGATTATTTGGTCTTAAATGAACTGTAAGGTTATTGTTTTGTTGGTTGCAGAATTCTTAAAGGCACCAGAAATATTAAGTCAATTCTTTTTGTCATTAACTTTTCACTTGGCATGAATTCAAGTTTAAATTGGAAAAAAATGCTTTTATTATTTAAGTAATAAATAGTTTATTTATAGTGTAGGTCAGGGTTTATGAGTAATATTTCTTGTAAAACATGACAGAGCTTATATTTTACTGTGATTGACACTTTAACCATTCAAAATACCCGGCTTTATTTTTATTTGGTGACTAATATTAAATTTTCAGTTAAAATATTAATGAGAATATAATTCATACTATAATCAACCTACAGAAATTAAGAATTTGCCTAGTTACTAGTTTTATCACAGCGACAATAAAAAAACAAAAGATTTTCTCACCTTATTGACTTCGTTTCTAGGGTGTTCTTTGGTTGTCATAACTAGCGTCATTAGGTGTTTTTTACTGTTTTTAACTCTTTAAATATTAATATAAATGAGCAAAAATCTAAATTTTAAAAGCGAGGAACTAGAGGCTGAAATTATTAAATTGACACAGAAAAATACAACTATTACAGTAGCCCGAAACTGTCAGTCTACCAATATCACTCTGTACGATTATTAGAAAATAGATTGATGGAATAATATATTACAGTACAGTTACAGTATTGATAGTTTATGGTACGGACCCTAAATACACAATGTATTTAAAATAGGATCCCAAATTTTAAGGGGTGATTCTGCATCAGAAAATGTGACAAAAAGTTCCTATAAACATATGTCTAAAAATGCGTCATAAGGGAGCCACGCCCCTTTGAAAGTGACTAAAAAATTCGGTTCTTATTTAATAACTCAGGAACCCTTTAAGATATAGCAACGAGGTTTTGCACGTGAATTAACCTTAATAAGGCCTATCTTCGTATGTTATTTTCATGTACTTATTTTAACCAGGGGCGTGCAAAACGGGGGGCCTTATCAGTTTTTTGTCACAAACTGTTTTCGGTGTAACTTTTTTTTTTGTATATGATTTCTCACGTCAAAATACATAAAATAGGTCCTCTTGTTGCAACACTGTAGGACCGTTTTCGAGAAAAATTACAGCTGTGAGGTGCTAAATGTTATGACGTCATAACTTTACCATGTTAGGTTAGTTATGATGTCATAGCATTTAGCACCTCACAGCTGTTTTTTTCAGGATCGTATAATAAAAATATTTAAAATCAAGTGCTAACCTTGTCCGACAAAAATGTTCGGGTAATACCGTCGTAGGACGCCTTAAAACTATGGGTTGGTCCCAAAAAAAAACGCTCCGCTACCGAGAATTTTCTTACGTAAGAAGTTGTTTGACTGGACGTAAAGAACACATATACAAAGTCTCAACGGTGAGGTAATAAAAAAAATTCTACTGGGCGTGGGCTTCCGGACTATTATTAGGCTAGTCAAAATGAAATTTATAATTATAATTTAAAAATTCTTCTACACTATAAAATGCATTTTCAATCAAAAAACTTCTCAATCTATGCTTAAATACATGTTATATTATATACGAAAATATCTCATTTTTTTACTACTACCTGTACTACGTTTTCAGTGGCAAAGCGGTGTTTAAGTTAAACTACTACTGTAGAATCCAGAAATTGGCTATTTTGTTCGCATTTGGAAGTTAATGAATAATAAAATAAAGCCTGTAAAATTTGATATTTTTTAATATTTAGGGCACCGGAATGTATTTGTTTGGGGTATAATTTTTTCATAAATACTATTTATATACTGTGTAAGCTAATGGTATAATTGTATTCTAAAATTTATAAAACTACATGAACATTTTTAAATTAAAAAAGTGCTCGATAGAAGATTTAGATTTTAGTCTCATTTTACTCAGTATGCGTTGTTTATAAATTCATTAAACAAAATTAATGTGTTACGAATTTTTATTTAAATTCATTAAAAAAAAACTTTTTAATATTTTTTATTTGTAAAGATGACTACTTTCAGGAAAAAACCCGAAATCTCTTAAACCAAAATAAAAAAATAAAAAATAAAAAAATAGTAATAAGGCACGTTCAGTGCCGATGGCACACACCGTGTGCCATCTGCAGTTTTTGCCAGGGGGTGATGTCACACGGTGTGTGCCACCAGTATGCCTACTACAACAGTTTAGTTGTAGATAGATGCTGCGTTCGCTCCGACCGCTTAGATACATTCTAATACGTTGCCGGGTAGCTTTGGTTTTGGACTTGGCCGTCACGACCAAAAATACAGTTTACGTACCCGGGCTCCGATGTGCACACCGAAAATATTGCCGGCACTGAGAGTGTTAACTTATAAGAGAGAATTTAACAATTGGAAAAACAGATAGTAATAGTAGTGGCGTACTATGCAATTCCTAGAAGATGGAGCAAAAAACATAGTTCTACATTTCTTGTTGCTAGTATGCTGTTTATATCATTTTGAATAAAGACGAAAGTATAGAAGGTTTAAGCTTTAAAACAAAAAAGAATCAGTCAGATCCATTAAGCAGTTTTCAAAATATTTAAATTTTAGTGCTTCGATTTTTTTGCCTTGAGTGCATTTTCCGGAGCACCATGTGGTTTACGTAAAAAGTTATGAAATAATAATGTTTCGCAAAATCTTGGTTCCGATTTACCGTGCCTATTGAATTTTTTTAAATAAAGGCTTTATTGTGTATATTAATGCCAATAACAACAAATGGTGTCAATGAAATTATAATTTAATAAGTAATCCGTTACGCCAATGAATTGGCTGTTATGATATTAAAAACATCTGATGAAGCAATTTAAAAACACAAAATCTGGCACAGCAAATGTTGACTATTCCAAACACTTATTTAACTCTTACAACAAAATCAAATTTAGATTGAGAAGTTTTATTCGTTTGTACTTATTAAACTAAATTTATGTTGTCACTGTTAAAAATTTTAACTGAAAATAAAACTATACGGGGTGTCCAAAAACTCTCCCGCTAAATGAAAACTTCAGATGCTAAAAAGTTCTAACTAAATGTGATTTTATGTTGATTTAACCTAATCTAAAAATGTTTCCCAAGGGAGGAGCTAAAGCTCTTTGAAGATGGCACCCTCACGTCAATTTCTTTCAAATATCTTAAAAAAGTGTACAGAAAATTAATAACTGCAGGAATCAAGTAATATCTGATACCTACAATTTTGTTTATCTAAGAAATTGACAGGTTTAACCTATACATTGAATTTCTTAACAATTATTTTGACCCTAACTAAAAGTTAAAAGTATTTTTATTTTTTGACCGATTAAAGGTGAATTTATTTAGTTTTAATTATTTTTACATTTCTTAAACTGTGGTCTTCGTATGTTATTTTTATATACTTATTTTAACCAAGGGTGTGCAAAACCGGGAGCCCTTATCAGTTTTTTGTCCCAAACTTTTTTCTGTAATTTTATTTTTGGAATATCGGGTCAAAATACATAAAAAATGTGCTCTTGTTGTAATACTGTAATCAAAATTTCAATGATGCAGGGTTATTCTATATCAAACGCTAAGAAAAAAAAGTTTCTAACATGTGGGTCGAAAATTCTTTCTTACTATGGCCATTTAAAAATGGTGCATTTTTAGGAGACCGTAGCTCCCTTAGAATTAATTTTTGGAAGTAGCTGTATATGAGATTTTTTCTTAGTTTTTAATGTACATTTCGGTTTTCAACGTTATAGTATTTAAATTTTCGTCCTCGAGTTGTGAAATTTCATCTTAAAATTAATTTTTCTCGAAAACGGTTAATCCTTCAGTATTACAACAAGAGTACTTTTTTATGTATTTTGATGTTACACAGAAAAAAGTTTGGGACAAAAAACTGATAAGGCCCCCCGGTTCTCACGCTCCTAGCTAAGATTAGTTAACTTGTAAAACCTCGTTGATAAATCTCAAATGGTTCCAGATACCAAATTTTTTAGTTTTAAAGGGGCTTAGCTCCCTTACGACGCATTTTTAGACATAGGGACTTTATATCATATTTTCTGGTGTAGAATCACCCTTTAAAATTTCGGACCTAATTTCATATACACCCTGTATATTGTATAGGTACCTATTAGGTATACCTAAGCATATTTTTAAATGTTAAAAGCTTACATAATTATTAAAAAAGACAAGTTTGTATTTAAATTTGCTCAAAAAAAGAATAAATAAATAACAAATGTACAAATGTTAGACTTTTCCGTATTAAAAATAACATTAGTAATGGGAAAGCAAAAAATAGCAATGCGTAATTTGGTTTTTATATTAATTGAAATTATGATTATCCCATTGCAAATTTAATATAATAAAATGATAAATTGTATCCCTAAGGATATTATCAATTTAGTAATTGTATAAAAAAGTAATGGATATAACCTTAGATATTTATTATCGTTGTATTATATTTATAATTTATTATATAACACCCCCAAAAGTGCCTTTACACCAAGATTTTCGTACCGTAATAATAATACCGGGTGTGTTTTATTTATGTCCACGCCCAAAATTAAGATTAATCTTTATTCGATAAAAACGAAGCTTTGGTGATTTATATAGTTTTACATTGGCTATCAAATGGCGGATTTAATTTTTTTTGTTTCAGTTCCGGATTCGCCGGAAGTGGCATAAACATGTTTTTTTTTAATGGAACACGCGGTAATTTTTTACATTTTTCAATCCAGCCGAAAATTCTATGTATAAAAATTATTTTTTTTTTTACTTTTTGTTTTTTTCGTTTTCGTTTTTGTCGTATAAAAACGGGATATACATAATTTACCTAGTTTTTACTTAAGCTTAAAAAAATATAAAACTAATAAGAATTTGATCAGTGACAGCGAATTATAGCTAAAGAAAACGGTTTTTTGCCCTGAACTCCTATTTTTTAATGTCCATGTAAACTTTATTTGTAGAGTATTTTTCCGCTATTTTTCTTATGCCAAATTTATAATTTACTTAAAAATTAAGTAAGTAAAAACTAGGTAAATTATGTGTATCTCATTTTTATACGATAATAACGGAAAAAAAGTAAAATAAAAACAATTTATACATAGAATTTTCTGCTAAATTCAAAAATGTAAAAAATTACAGTGTTAAAAAAAGTATATTTATACCACTTCCGGCAAAACCGGAGGTGAGATAAAAAAAAATCCGCCATTTTATAGCCAATGTAAAATTATATAAATCGCCAATGTTTCGTTTTTATCGAATAAAGATTAATCTTAATTTTAGGGGTGGACATAAATAAAACTCACCCGGTATACCGTGCGGTCCAAATGTCACCCCTCCCCACTCTTAACTTTTGAACGTTGACATATGGACTTTAAATTTAAAACACTTAAATAAGAGAACTTAAACTATCATTTGGTATATACGATATTTTTAGCTTTTAAAATATGGTCAGAGGGTATAGGGTGTAATTTTTTTAAAATAAAACAATACATTATTTTAAAGCAAATAAAATTCTCTATTGGACCATAATGCAGGCTATTATATTAGTATTTTTGTTGGGACAGTTTCTTTAAGAGAACAGGCTATTAGCTTGAGGCTAACGAAACAAAAACTTACCCCTGTCTCTGGATGACGCCGGAAAAGTATTGTGGCATCCACAACAGATGCGTTTTTATTACTTACGTTAAGATTTTGTGCAATAAATTATAAAATTTTAATCATCTTTGAGTGGTTGCGTAGAATTCCGATGTGAGAGGAACAAATTGTAGCCAGATTCGTAATCATAATAATTAACAATTATTGTCAAATTATATTCAAATAGAATCAGAGAATTTGCAGGCCTGTGTAACCAGTAAACTGAATAGTAAACTTAATAGTATGTACTAAATTTTATTTTGTAAACATGAAAATTATGAAATTGCACAAACTCTTACAGTTATGTACTGAAGGTTCGTACGTTTCAATTTAGCGGCTCTTTTGATACTTGGTCATAAAACTGGTCAAAATGGTATAAAACCACCGATACCGAATCTCGAATTATATCGGCGTTGAAATATTAAATATATAAACACTATCAACATTTATGACCAGTATAATTACACGTTTACGTACTTAATTCCAAAAAGTTGTATTTGCATGGTACAAAAGCGTAGAAAAGCCACATAAAAAATATGTCGAAATTTCGATTACTAAGTTAGTAAGTCAAAATTTTGAGTCGAAACCCTGGACAAGGAAAGACCTCCAAAGCCGTTGCGGAATACTTTGATAAATGTGTCTAGCGCATCTGAGATAAACTTCCACATCCGCACTACTATTGTTGTTTTTGACGAGTATTTTTAACCTTAGTTTTCTGTGACAAATAAAAATTGTAAAAAATTCAACAAAAAACAATAAATATTTACGAAGAAACATAGAAATAGTTTTTTAACATTATTTTATAAAAATTTTTCGAGATGCGTTTGATTTTCGGGATTTTGTACACCTACTTTGGGTACATCAGGGATTGACCCTTTGCTCTTCATAAAGCAACAATACAGGTCATGTTTAAAGTTATAAACAAATGCAGCAAAAACAACAATTAAAACACAGTAGAAGTCGAAAAATTAACAGAAACAAACGACGATCTGACAGTACTAACAGTATAAACAAACTACTAATAATTCGTCACCCCAGTATTGGTTTGCCATATCTCTATTTTCGGACATTTTAAGATTTTTACTGGGGGATTTTTGGAGATAAGACAAATGAATACTAGGGTGACGAATTGTTTTACGACCGACAGCATTTCACAGCTGATAGAGATGCGTACTGCGCAAGGTCAGATATATTGCGTTTCGTCATTTCGCTGCCCCGTTCTGTCACAAAATAATCTTGCGCAGGCTGGACTTTTATTCCTCTTTTCTTCTCTATGGTCGAAACTTATCTCAATATTTCGATACTTTTCTTGTGGCCCTTCTACGTTTTCATATACATCAGGCTTGTTCGAGATTCGAGTTCAGAACTGTTCAGAACTGGTTCTGACCAATGGAGGTTTAATCCTTATTACCATGTGACTTTAAATAACCAATAAACAGTAGTCCAGAACTGATTCTAGCGTATACCGAACAAAGCTATAGTGTAGTAGTAGTTTTGTCAGAAATCGTCGCATGTCATATTACGGCATTCTAGCTTATAGGAAGCCCCTTCCTCATATTAATTACACAGGCACACAAAATAAAAAATGTGGTCTGTTCTTTAATAACCCCTATGTATTTTTTCCCGTTGAATCCGAATCCGAGGTCAGAATTGGCCCATGATCCAAGGATTTTGACATAACCTAAAAAAATTGCTAAAATTGACCTTATTTTTGATAAAAGAGTATTAGATTGAAACGATCAAACTATGCTATTTATACGTATTTAGGGGCGCTGAAACCGAATTTGCTCTCAAATTGACCAAACACGTCAAGGTTTCGACAACCTCAAAAAAAAAACTCAAAATGACGTAATTTTAGATAAAAGAGTTTATTATAAATTAAAATCATGCTGTCTATAGGGTTTAAAAAGAAAATTGAAGATTTGCCATTCATGATTTTTATGTATTTTTTTCGGCTGAATCCGAATCCGTGAATTCGAATATCATCTAAAATGCGGCTGAAAACCACCTAGCAAACATTGGTTCGTTGGCCGCCCGTTGGCCAAATATTGGCATGCCAATGTTTTCTACATTGGACCGATGTTGGTAAACCCACATTGGGCCTACATACTGACGAGACATCAGCCGCCCTAAGGCCGCATACGACGGACCAATCAATGTTGGCAAAACTGCATTGGTCCTACATTGGTCGCTCTAAATCCAACGATAAATTTTTCAATTTTTAAGCTGAAAATTTATCATTGGCATTTAGGTAATAGTAATAGTAATATTTTATTGACCACAAGTGATACATTTAGTACATAATGGTATTTCAGTCTGATTTGGCCCTAAAATACGTATAAATAGCATGATTTTAATTTATAATAACTCATTTATCTAAAATTAGTTCATTTTGAGGTATTTTTTGAGGTTATGTCGAAAACTTGACGTGTTTGGTCAGTTTTAGTGCAGATTCGGTTTTAGCGCCGTTAAATAGCATAGTTGGATCGTTTCAATTATTAATAAACTCTTTTATCAAAGATAAGGTAAATTTTAGCAATTTTTTGAGGTTGTGTCAAAATCCTTGGGTGATGGACCAATTTTGACCTCGGATTCGGATTTAGCGAAAAAAATACATAAGGGTACATATTTGGTTGTAAAAGAACAGACCACTTTTTTATTTTGTGTGCATATGTTATTTTTAAACTAAGTGTTACGTAATATTGAAACGATTAGTATGCATAGGGATGTTATATAACAATTCCCTTATACTGTATTCAATTTTCTCGAATTTCCATTGCTAAATGTATTTTTTTTTAATTACGGAAAAGCATAATTAAAAGGATGACCACTCTTATGAAAAATGGAATTTCCAGTAGTGGGAGTGTGTATGGTATGTCAAGGTCAGGCGCTTAAAGATATTTCCACTGATTACGTGTAAAAAACACAGGTCAACCGATAATTATCTCCTTGGGTCTGAAGCTACTAATTTCAGGAATGATGCTTTAGAGGACGGGGATAAGGGACCTTTACTGAGGGGAGTGTCTCCTCCTCCAATCAATCTTTGGTGTAAAAAAAACACGCTTCAGAGCGAGCTTTTTTAAAATCATTTATTAACTTTTTGCTGTAATATTGTAAAGTAGTTTAAGACAATTCGTATAATAAAGCTTAAAAGTGCATTGAAAAAACTCCGAATGAAAATCGATCTTTTTTCTGGAAAATACATTCTACATTCGGTGAAAGACAATCCCTATTTCCTAAAAATATTGGTTTTAGCTTAGCTTAAGACGGAAGTTCGTTTTCTATTTAACTGATTTAATTTTTTTGTTCATATTTAAGAAAAAAAATGTATCTGCAGTAGGTGTTACTGTTGGGATCTTAAAAAAGTACTACACCCAAAAATTGTAAAAAAAAGTTAGGTTGCAACGTTGCCACATAAAACTGTTAGTTCCAATTTGGCCCATACAAGTTACCTTTTTTTTTGTTATTTTATGAATGTTTTTTTAAATTTCTGTTATACAGGGTGTCCCAAAATTACCCTGCCAAACTTTAATAGCGAATTCTTAAACCGGAAATATTAAGAAAACTTCATATAACCATAGGCCGAAAACCCCTTGGTTTTCCAGATACAGAGTGTTAAAAGTGTAGTGCTGAGGATGGTTTTTGTTTAATATTTTCGAAACGTCTAAGGATAATTAATTGAAACATTGTACACCTACTAAACTTTTTGTACTTAAAAAGATGAAGTTACTCTTAGCGATATAAAATGCACAAAGACGGGTAAAACTGGGGGGAGCTAAGGAAAATATGACCCAATTTTTTTGTGAGGGGGTTTTTATCAATTTTGATAACAGAATATAGTAGACTGAAATTTTTAACAAAAAAAAGATACTCCTGTCCCATGGACCTATTGTGCTCCGTTTTCAAGTAAAATCGGTTTTAAATAATTATGTTTTGTAGTATTTGTAGTAAAAATACAGCAATAAACAACACTTTTATCACTAAATGTCAAATTAAACATTTTCCATGACCTACCAATTATTACTATATTTCGATTACGGAAACCGGGTAGGTAAGTTGTATTTATGTCCAACCCCAAAATTAAGATTAATCTTCAATGAAGATCCTTCATTTGATAAAAATGAAACTGGTGATTTATGTAATTTTATATTGGCTATAATATGAAATGACGAATTTATTATTTTGTTTCACTTCCGGTTTCGCCAGAAGTGGCATAAATAGTTTTTTTTTAATGTAAAACCCTGTAATTTTTTACATTTTTGAATTCAGCCGAAAAATATATGTATAAAAAACTGATTGTTATTTTTTACTTTTTTTGTTGTCGTTTTTATCAAGATTTGCATAATTTACCTTATTTTTACTTAAGCTTAAAAAAATAAGTTATCCGCTGGGATCATTGTTAAATACGTTCTACTGTACAAGTAAAGCAAAACCGTGATAACATTAATATGTTTAAGCCTCCAGTTACGAGACATGGTTTTCTTTACTTGCATATTTCTTAATATCGTAAGCGTCACTTAATTTTGGGACACTTTTGCGTCACATAATTTTGGGTCAATTTTTCATTTTTTCAAAGTCCAAACGATTCCAGCCCCCCGTCTAAAACATATTACTGTTAAAAATAAAACTATATTAAATATTAAAATATTTTTTTTTTCAGTGACAGCGGTCATTTTGGAATGTTACGCCCATGTTAATGGTATAGGAAAATAGCGTTACGTAAATTAATCAAAATTTAAGAAATTTTAAATTTTGTTGGATGAACCAATATTAATCCCAATTTGAAAATTGCATTATGGGGGTTTTTGAGGTTGCTGAAATCGAATCTGATAATAAAAAAATTCTAACTCTACCCCCAGGGGTGAGAGTGCGACGAAAATTTTTTTTCGCCCTATCATATAGCACTATATACCAAAAGTTGCCTTTATCATACAACATAACCAGTATTTTTTTTTCGTTTTGAGGGCCTTGAAATTAATCAAAATTTAAGAAGTTTTAAAAATTTGTTAAAAATTGGATTATAGGGGTTTTTGAGGTTGCTGAAATCGAATCTGATAATAAAAAATTCTAACTTCACCTCCGCGAGCGTGGAGGGTAAATTTTTTGAAATATTTTCCATATTTTCGTGAAAATTTGTATATAGGGGTCTTTGAGGTTGCTAAAACTACATCTTGAATTTTTTTTTTCTAAATACACCCCCTTAGGGGTGGGGGTGATTTTTTGAAAATTGGTACATTAAAGTTTTTGCGGTTGCTAAAAGTGAATCTGATAATAAAAATGGTCCAACTCCACCCCCAGGGGGTAGGGGTGATTTTCGAGCAAATTGGTATAAAGGGATTTTCGACAAAAGGCCCCTGCGGGGAATCACAACGACTTCCAACAAAAATGAAAAAATTACTGATTATGTTCTATAATAAAGGCAACTTTTGGTATATCGTGCTATATGATTGACCGAAAAAAAATTTTCGCTTCACCCTAATGTGTACTTTTTCCGAGCACAAGCACGAAACTGTCAACATAACATAAAATAAACGATTGTATTAAAGCTATTAGGACCCTCTTTTTTATTCCAAATTTTATATAACTTACCTGTTTGACATATTTGATAGACCTCCCAGTATCTTACACTATAACCAGTTCAAAAGAACACGAACCCTGAATACCGAGTAGACAAGTAGGCTGTGACCTGGCAAGACCCGCGTCTGTAATTTTTGCCGCACAATTTTTCTGTTGAGGTGTTATAACTTAATTTTGTAAAAGTATTTGAAAGCAATTGTCAATGTTACGTTGCAACGGAATCATTTTACAGATATAGATTTAAAATTCGCAATAGGGCTGTTCAATAGGGTAACCAACCAAAATTTAAAATTGAAAATTTTGGAGGTTTCACCCCTTAAATTTGTTTACTGGGGTAAGACTATCATCCCTGATTTTTTTCAGAATTTTTGAAAAAAATCAGGAGGTCGCTCAAAGCCAATTTTTAAAAAGATATGTTTCTTTTTAAGCTTTTTTTATTTTTCTTAAGGCCGAAGGGTTTTTTATTTAAATCTTTTTAACACGATACGTTATAAAGGGATAGTAAATGGATAACTTAAAAAAAAAATCAGAAAGTTTTATTTCAAAATGGCGGACCTGTGCCCTTTTAAGTTTCCTACATTGCTTCATTTTAGGCGTATTGAAAGGCACAAAAAATTTTTTTCATTGTCTTAAAATATTGTGCGTGTAGACCAATATGTCCCCACATAAAAACCACTATATATATTTTTTGGATACGGGGTATCCAGAAAAAAATTATATATTTTTTAGCGTTTTTGAAAGATAAATTCGGTTTTTAGGCAATTTAATTTAAGTATTTTTTTTTATTGGACTAAGTATATGTAGATAATATTTTTCTAATATCAAAACTGCTTGTAGGTTTTTAATTAACAAGACCCAAGGTCTCGCCTGAGATTATGTTTTTAATATTCCTTAGGGTTTCTACTTTCAAAATTAAAAATTATAGTTTGCTAGTGTTTGCGTGTTTTCTCAAAGTGAGTTTAAATCATCAGAGATTTATTTGAATTGTACTAATCTTTTATTAAAATCTATTTATATCTATCAATTTATTAATAATAAATTATTATAATAAAATTGCTCTTTTTTATGTAAGATTCTACACGGCTACCCTTAAAAAAGTTAAATGGAAAGTCAAACCACCCCGGATTTTTTGATTTTAGGTTGTTTTTGGGACATTTCCAAACAGTTTTTGACAAAAATTGAAATCGCTAACGAAGCCGGTTTTCTTCTTCAAGTTTTTCCTGACTTAGCCTTTTTATGATTCAAGCAATAAATGTTAGTGATAGTCAATGTCATATATGGTTTTGTGTTTTACCACTCGGACGTCACAGAACATTTTACTTACGGGTGATAACTTACGCACTTAAATTTGAATAAAACACCCTTTTTTTCCTGTTTTGGATTTTGAATGTAATAACTAAAAAAATGACAAAAAATTATTTTTTCTTTTCCATTTTAAAATTTAAAAAAATTGGGAAAGCAAAAATTTTAAAATTCTTCTTTCTTATTTTTGCGTTTTATGGCGTTTTGTGTCGAAAAAAAAAATCCTAGCAAAGAAAGTCCGTCTACTTTTTTTTGCCCGTTGGTTGGTTGGTCAGAGTGCCCGGGAAGCCTTATCACTTACAAGTGTAAGCACCATAACTCAAGAACGCTTTGAGCTAGTGACTTAAAAATTTTCACACAGGTTTTTTACCAAAAGTTCTCAGTTATGATAGTTTTTGGTTAACATTGAGGTTGGACAGGGACATATTAGAAATTTATAATAAAATTACTTTTAACCATTTCTTTTAATAAAACAACTTTATAATTTATAAAAAAATTAATTATAAAACTAAAAAAAATGGACATAGAACATTATGATTCTAAGACCATAATCAGGTAAAAATTATCTGTGTATCATTTTTACGTATTTCATAACATATAGAGCACGAAAAACCCTTAAAATATTTTTGTCCAACTTTCCCTAGTAATAATTTTTCAAGTCTTGAGCAAGTCTGGCTTAAGAATCTTAACGAAGTATATGTAGCAATTCTTTGACAATTCTGGCCTAAGATACCGTCGACAGATTCTTGCTCAAGAATTGTCAAAGAATTGCTACATATACTTCGTTAAGATTCTTGGACAAGTCTTGAGCAAGAATGTAGCAAGAAAAATTGACAAGAAATCGAAAAGCGATCTCTATCATGATCAAATCGTACTTTTTTTATTTCTGGACCCCATCGTCGTGACGCGTCAGTCTCGTCTTAAACTTGCCTCTTAAAAAAATTTTGGAAGAAAAATTTATTAGCGTGCAAGGAGTAAGAACGAAACAATATAATCTCCCAAAAAGCAGACGTGTTTAATCGATTAAAAAAAAATGTGTGGCTGGTACGAGAGACAGTAAGACTCGTCTTAACCTTGCATCGTAATGCATAGATCTGTGAAATGGTGTGTTTTTAAAATAAGGTTTAAAATAAGTGTGTATATGTTCTCGAATCTGTGTGATCCAAAACAATTTCGCCCTCTTGTCAACAAGTATGGTACACATGTGCATAAATTTAAAATTTTGAACGAGTAATTTTAAGTTTAGTTTAAAGCGCGCCGGCTAGCCGCGGTTGTAAAGTGTCTCTGTTGTGTATTGTGTGTCTCAAACCGTGTTGTTCTTTGTTAAGTTTGTGAACATAGCGTGTTTGTGATTTTAAAAGTGCTTACCACAGGGTAAAGTTATCCTTGAAGTTTTTTTTTGCTTTAGCGATTAGTCCAGTTAAATAACGAGAAACTCCTTTGTTAAATTGCAATAAATGTACACGGGCTGATATTTTAATGGGTACTAGTGGATGGTAACAGAAAACTCCTGTTAGTTTTTCACCGGGTGATTTGCGTAAAGTCCGCTTTCTTGAATTTTAGGGGTGAGTGCGGTTATCTTGCTAAATATGCATCTTACGATAAAAATACATATAACCAATTTTGTTAAGGAGAAAATTTCTAACAGTTTTTGTTTGGATCATTTTTAAATATATTAATAACAATCGAGTTATAAATATTCAAGAATGGCCATGATGGGGGTGAAATTGTTTTTTTTTCGATTTTTCAACTTAATTATTCATTGCAGGATAAAAGTGGCTATGAGCGAAAAGTATTTTGTTACGATTACAGTAGGCGCTGTAAGTAAAGTTGCGCCCTCTGTAACCCTACCAAAGTACCTATAAAAATTTATAATATATGAAACTTATAGAGAATTTCAAGAGCTACAAGTTTGAGCATAACCACTTTTATCGTCCGATGAATAATTTGGCTAAAAAATGGAAAAATTTCACCTCTAACATTGCTATTTTTAATTAACTCGATTATTATTAATATATTAATAAAATGATCCAAACAAAAATTGTTGTAAAGTTCCTCCTTAACAAAATTGGTTATATGAATTTTTATCGTAAGATGCATATTAAGCAACCCACCCCTAAAATTCAAGATAGCGGACACCCCTTACGCAAATCAACCGGTGAAAAACTAACACGAGTGTTCTGTTACCATAAAATTATTACCATACCATAAAATTATTTACATGTCAAATTTTAAGCTGCAAAAACTTAAGATTTCTAAAAATTTTCGCTAAGCATAATAAGTTGTGTTTTAAGAGGTTTCACCTACTTATTTGAAAATTTATAAAAATAATTTGCTTTTCGTATTCTTAGAAATTGTTTGTTCTGTAAGAATTTTCGCCTACGGCGCTAAACTTGCCTACCGGCTCGTATGACAAACTTTCCGCTCGCGCGGAATATTGTCTATTCCATACTAGTTATAGAATATACTATTTTAAATTGTTGTCAAATTTCAGGCTTCCAGTGGAAAATTTTTCAATATGCAATTTTATAATAAAATGTTTATTGAGGAAATTGCATTTTACAAATAAGTTGCTTTGTAATAAAAATTTTCCACCAGTTATATCGACACATCAGTAATATCTAAACTGTTCTATAATGAAAATAGATTAATTTAAAAAGTGGTCGTGTTTTGTCATAGTTTAGTTGAAGTGATTATTAAACTGGATTAGTTTGGAGATGTAACAGTTTAGAACTAAAGTATCGATATTACAACTGAAAGAAAAATTCTGATTTCGAGATAAAACAAATTAAAATTAGGGTAGGAGAAACTCGTATATAAAATAAATGTGTCGATAACTTTTGATGTTTTATTATATTTTCATCATAAAAAGACTTTCCAAAAAAAACAACCCTTATTTTCTACTTAACGATTTTTTTTTGAATTTATTAATTTATTCAGCCTAGATCCCTAGATTCATAAAAGGGTTCTTTAAAAACGTAACGCTAATCAAGGGCGCCCGCAGGATGTTTGATAGGGGGGGCAAGCCTATTCGGCTTTACAACTTTTTTTTGTTAAATTCCCAAAAAGGGCCAGTCTTTTTTCCCGGCGGATTAATATGAAACAGATTGAATGGCATTACCATATTTTCAATACAATATCTAGCGCCGACCGCATTTTTTTTTAGAAATCCTTTAGTATGGTATTTTTGAGAATTTCATATGCAATTATTTTATAAAATCTATTAATTAATATCTGGAGGACCCAACAGTTTAAAATTGTTAAAAACAAAACAAAATTGTATATATATAAATATATCTGAAAAGCCGGGGTGGGCTAATATTTGCAATTTTGACCCGCCCCTGTAACGCTTCTTAACGTTGAGACACCCCCCATTTCTATAAATACTAACGATAGCAGCCAAGAATCCCCTAGCGTTACGTTACGCTACATCAGTCCCCCTCCCCTCTCGTTACGAACCGTAACGCTAGCTCTACCCCTGTGCGTTACGTATTTCAAGTATGACCCCTTATATACTTCCGTTCGTAAATATTGAATGATTATTATCATAATAATTATTATTACTTGATTAATAAATTATTATTATTATAGCTTAGATCAAGGTATTCATTTACCGGGGGCTCGCAAAAATTAGAATTTTAAAAATTATTTCTTAAAGTAAATACATAGACACTTTAAACTATATTTTACTAACTCATTTCGACGCTGTTTTTTCGAAAAAAAAATAATATTTGTAATAATATACTATTTTACTATTCCTTACAACTACTTTTGTTTTGATTAACACAGTCGTCCAAACCGAAGTGACTGATCGATTTCGTGCTTGTTAGCACTCTTCAGATCTTTTTCATATGCTATATGGAAACACTTAATGTGTTCAATAATAGTGACCAGAATTAAAACAAGACCGATTATACATATAGTGTTTATTTACTTTAAAAATTAGTTTCTTAAAATTCTAATTTTTGCGAGCCGCGATAAATGGCTACCTCTCGAGATACCTCAGTTCGACCAGTGCGCTACGGTAGTTTTGAATTTCCACAAATCGCCAAAAAAGTCCAAACGTAAACAAACAATTCTTGATACAAATTTGTTTCATGAAAAAATATGAAAATGTCCGTCTGCCATCTGTCTGGCTGTCTGTCTGTCCGATGTCACGATTTTTGTTAAGACAATAAACAACGAATAATCCAATCGACTTGAAATTTTCAGGAAAAATCTAGTTCCATAAGGGGAAGATCCCTATTATTGTTGAAAGTTATCCCTCGAAAAACAAAACAGTTATGCGGGTTAAACTTTAAAAAAATTGAAATAAATCACTTTCATAAAAAAAAAATTCATTTTTTTTTTCGTTTTTCGAAAAAGATTTTTTTTTTACTTTTTTTTTGGAACGCGTAGTATCTTCACAGCTTGTTTTTTATAAACTATAAAGGGACTTCACAAACTATAGGACATAGTTCATATAATATACAGAATTTCTCAGAACTCGTGCCTATCCCTAAACTCGAGGACTTTGGGTAAGAAACCTATATTACTTAGAGCGTTCTCGAGTTAGGTGCTTACAGGCTGAATTAGTAGGTGTATCCAATCGGACTAATCGACATTTTTTTTAATGTTTTTTTGTTTTCGACACAAAAATAACAGAAAAAATAGAAATTTTTATTCTATTGTAATATTATATTACTAATATATTATTAAATACACTTGTATTTTTGAAAACAAATTTGAGGTTACAATTTTAATGTCAACAGTTTCAATATCAATCAACCAATTAACGTCGACTATTTTACTTTTGCGGCCTAGGCCGAAATATTAAACTTTTCGCACAGGTTTATTATACAAAAAATGGCGCTTTTAGATAAAATCGAATGAAAAATAAGTATAGTGAACACTTTCTCGCAACCAAGTCACGTTACTATCGTGCGCTCTCTCCCACTCTATGATTATGAACGGCAAAGTGGGAAGGACAAATAGTCATTTGACTTGGTTTGTAGAAAATATTTACTATAAGCATAGTTTTAAGGGATCATTCTGGTTT